>JALPQD010000473.1:32854-400230 GCA_023101885.1 Typhlomys cinereus | reverse complement strand
TACAGCCATTGGTCTTTGACAAAGGGGGCCCAAAGAAATCCATGGAAAACAAAGAACCACATCTTCACACAATGGTTGCTGGCACAAAACTGGATCCCACATGCAGAATATTAAAGCGGACCCGTACTTGTCACCAGTACAAGACTTAATTCCCAGGATCAAGGACCTTGATATCAGGCAGAGACTTTAAAAAACCATAGTTGAAAGAATAGGGAACTCCCTCGAGCTGATTGGGCTAGGCCAACACTTCCTAAAACAGACAATCTAAAGGCACAATCATGACTACCAACTAGAAAAAAGGACTTTGTGGGCTTATATCTGGGTCTTCAATCCTTATCCATTGATCTGTGTGTCTATTTGGAGCCAGTACCAGGCTGTCTTTATAACTATGGATTTGTAGTATAGACTTAGGTTTGGTATGGTAATACCTCCAGCTGTGTTTTTGTCACTCAGGATTGTTTTTTGCTATCCTGGGTCTTTTGTGCCTCCATATGAACTTTGAGATTATTTGGTCAACTTCTTTGAAGAATTGCTTTGGGATTTTGATTGGTATAGCATTGAATCTGTATATTGCCTTTGGTAGGATGGTCATTTTACAATGTTGATTCTGCCAATCCAGGAACAAGGGAGGTCTTTCCACCTTCTGGTGTCTTCTGCAATTTCCTTTCTTTCGGGTTTTAAAGTTTTCATTGTAAAGGTCTTTTACCTCCTTAGTTAGGTTTATACAAAGGTATTTCCTTTTTTAGGGGTTATAGTAAATGGCATGGTTTCTCTCAAGGCTTTTTCACTTCTTCATTCTGAGCATATAGGAAGGCCTCTGATTTTTGCACATTTATTTTGTATCCTGCCACCCTGCTGAACTTCTCAATTAGTTCCAGGAGCTTCCTGGTGGAGTTTTTGGGATCCCTCAGGTATAAGATCATGTCATCTGCAAATAGGGATAGCTTGATTTCTTCCTTGCCGATTTGAATCCCTCTTATGTCCCTTTCTTGTCTTATGGCTTCAGCTAAGACTTCAAGTACAATATTGAATAGAAGTGGTGAGAGTGGACAGCCTTGTCTAGTTCCTGGTTGAAGTGGGAATGCTTCCAATTGTTCCCCATTGAGCATAATCCTTGCTGTGGGCTTGTTGTATACAGCTTTTATTATATTGATAAAGGTTCCTTCCATTCCTACTGTCTCTAGCGTTTTGATCATAAAAGGCTGTTGGATCTTGTCAAAAGCTTTTTCTGCATCTATCGAGAGTATCATGTGGTCTTGGACTTTGGACTGGTTTACATGATGAATTACATTTATTGATTTGCGTATGTTGAACCAAACTTGTGTGCCAGGGATGAAGCCTACTTGGTCCCCGTGAATGATCTTTTTGATATATTTTTGAATCCGATTTGCTAAGACTTTGTTGAGAATCTTTGCGTCTGTGTTCATCAGAGAGATCGGCCTATAGATTTCTTTTTTAAGTGAATCTTTATCAGGTTTTTGGATTAAACGATATTAGCTTCATAGAAGGAATTTGGTAGTGTTCCTTCCTTTGCTATTTGATGGAACAGTTTAAGGAGTATTGGTGTTATTAACTCCTTAAATGTCTGGTAGAACTCTGTGCTGAATCCATCTGGTCCAGGACATTTTTTGGTGGGAAGATTCGAGATTACTTCCTCAATTTCCTTATATGTTATAGGACTATTTAAATAATTCACAACTTCCTGATTCAATTTAGGTAAGTTGTGTTTACTTAGAAATTCATCCATCTCTTTTGTGTTGTCAAACTTCACAGAGTATAAGTTGTTGAAATATGATGTTATAAATCTCTGGATTTCTTGGGTATCCGTAGTGATAACTCCATGTTCATTTCTAATTTGTTAATTTGGGTTTTCTCTCTCTTGCTTTTGGTTAGTTTAGCTAGGGGTGTATCAATCTTGTTGATTTTTTCAAAGAACCAGCTTTTGAATTGGTTGATTTTTTCTATCGTTTTCTTAGTCTCGATTTCAGATATTTCTCCCCTTATTTTGCTAATCTCTTCTCTTCTACTGCTTTGGGATCAGATTGCTCTAGTTTCTCTAAAGCTTTAAGCTGCATTGTTAAGTTGTTTATTTCTGATGTTTCCATTTTTTGACGTGGGCATTAAGAGCTATGAACTTACCTCTTAGAACAGCTTTCATTGTGTCCCAGAGATTTTGGTAAGTTGTATTTTCGTTATCATTCACTTTCAGGAAATCTTGAATTTCCTTTTTAATTTCTTCCTGAATCCAGTTCTCATTCAGCATCATAGTGTTAAGTTTCCAGGAGTTAGTGTATTTTCTCTTGTTTGATGTGTTGTGGATGTCCAGCTTTAGGCCGTGGTGGTCTGATAGGGCACAGGTTAGAATTTCAACTTTCTTGTATATGTGTAGATTCATTTTGTGGCCCAATATGTGATCTATTTTGGAGAAAGTTCCATGTGCTGCTGAGAAAAATGTGTATTCTTTTGTACGTGGGTGAAAAGTTCGATAGAGATCAGTGAGGTCCATTTCTTTCAGGGTTTGATTAAGTTCCAAAGGGTCTCTGTTAAGCTTTTTTTTTTTTTTATAAAATTTAATTATACATTTTAAAAATTTTTTACCAGTTCCCTCCCTCCCCCCTCTTCCCCCTCCCCTTCCCCCAGTGCCTCCCCTCCAATTCCCAGAGAGTCCTTTATTGTGTGTGCCTAACTCTCCACTGTGTCCTCCTCTCCGATGACATATAAGGACCCAGTGGCATTTCCATAAGCCCTTTCTCTTGTTCCCCTTAAGCATAAGATCACTACTATGGCTGTCAATCCCTTGCCTCCAGGGGTCTCGGTGCCCTTATCAGATGCTAGACTTTATGAGGGCAACAGTGCGCTGGACATTGCGCAGGGCATGCAAAGTTCCATTATGATTGCTTTGGCCCCAACTATTGTTGAGAATCTTGCAAATCGTTGCTCCTCCCATCCTTTTGCTCTTACAATCTTACCGCCCCCTCTTCCGCAAATGTCCCTGAGCTCCAGGATGGGGAGAGATTAGGCTGTCCTAGTTCTATGTGATTGATATAGAGTCTCTGAAGTTCTAGGATTGTGGTTTGTTGATTTTCTTTTGCAGTTTTGCTGCTCCTGCAATTCCCTTCACTCCATTCTGCTGGGCTACTGTATGTCACCCCCTGGCCAGAGACAAAAAGCTGTTAAACTGGAGTCTTGTTGTAATAGCACATTCAAGGGTAGATGTAATAAGAGTAGGAAACCTCACTGAGAGAGGGGTCCATCACCCATTTGCAAAATGATTACTTTTTATCTGCTAGACTATATGCCCTCCCCTTCTGGTGAGATCAGGAAAGAACGTCTGTGAACTTAACCAGGTTTCTCATTACTTACTTGCAGACCTTCATGGAGGCCTATTTTCTCTGCTGTAACATGGTCTCCTCTCTCTTTGTTTCTGGTGTGGCCCTCCTAACCCATCTCTCTTGTTCATAATCCTTGCAATTACTGTGTTACATAGGTTTACTTTTGAGTGTCCCAATGTGGGCTGGGTGAGTTTGGTACTAGGAGCCACCTATTAGGGAGTACATACGGCGCTTAATTTTCTGGGTTTGGGATACTTCACTTAATATAATTCTTTCTAATGACATCCATTTCCCAGCAAATTCCATTAATTCATCATTTTTGATGGCTGAGTAGTACTCCATTGTATAGATGTACCACAGTTTCCTTATCCACTCGTCAACTGTTGGACATTTAGGTTGATTCCATGACTTTGCTATTGTAAACAGTGCTGCTATGAACATGGTCGAGCTTGTGCTATCGAGGCGAACCTTTGCTGCATTGGGGGGTTATTCCCAAAAGTGGGATAGCAGGGTCATATGGCATTTCAATCTTTAATTTCTTTAAGAATCTCCAGACGGCTCGCCAGAGTGGCTGTATGAGCCTGCATTCCCACCAACAATGTAGGAGAGTTCCCCTCTCTCCACATCCTCTCCAGCATTTGTCGTTGTTTGTATTGTGGATTTTTGCCATCCTGACCGGGGTGAGATGATATCTCAGGGAAGTTTTGATTTGCATTTCCCTGATGGCGAAGGAAGTGGAGCATTTTTTAAGATAATTGTTAGACATTTTAATTTCATCCCTGGTAAAGTTTCTTTGAAGTTCCAGGGCCCATTTTTTAATTGGGCCAGTGTTTTCCTTGGAGTTTAATTTTCTAAGTTCTTTGTGCACTCTGGACAGTAGAGCTCTGTCAGATATGTGGTTAGTGAAGATTTTCTCCCATTCTGTGGGTTGCCTTTGAGCTCGTGTGACAATCTCTTTATCTGAACAGAAGCTCTTTAATTTCACAAGATCCCAACTGTTGAGAGTTGGTAGCAGTGACTGTGCCATTGGATGTCTGTTTAGGAAGTGTTGGCCTAGCCCAATCAGCTCGAGGGAGTTCCCTATCCTTTCAACTATGGTTTTTAAAGTCTCTGGCCTGATATCAAGGTCCTTGATCCATTTGGAATTAAGTCTTGTACATGGTGACAAGTACGGGTCCAGCTTTAATCTTCTGCATGTGGAGATCCAGTTTTGCCAGCACCATTTGTTGAAGATGCTGTTCTTTTTCCATTGGATTCTTTGGGCCCCTTTGTCAAAGACCAAATGGCTGTAACTTTGTGGGCTTATATCTGGGTCTTCAATCCTTATCCATTGATCTGTGTGTCTATTTTGGAGCCAGTACCAGGCTGTCTTTATAACTATGGATTTGTAGTATAGACTTAGGTTTGGTATGGTAATACCTCCAGCTGTGTTTTTGTTACTCAGGATTGTTTTTGCTATCCTGGGTCTTTTGTGCCTCCAAATGAACTTTGAGATTGTTTGGTCAACTTCTTTGAAGAATTGCTTTGGGATTTTGATTGGTATAGCATTGAATCTGTATATTGCCTTTGGTAGGATGGTCATTTTTACAATGTTGATTCTGCCAATCCAGGAACAAGGGAGGTCTTTCCACCTTCTGGTGTCTTCTGCAATTTCTTTCTTTAGGGTTTTAAAGTTTTCATTGTAAAGGTCTTTTACCTCCTTGGTTAGGTTTATACCAAGGTATTTCATTTTTTTAGGGGTTATAGTAAATGGCATGGTTTCTCTCAAGGCTTTTTCACTTCTTTCATTCTGGGCATATAGGAAGGCCTCTGATTTTTGCACATTTATTTTGTATCCTGCCACCCTGCTGAACTTCTCAATTAGTTCCAGGAGCTTCCTGGTGGAGTTTTTGGGATCCCTCAGGTATAAGATCATGTCATCTGCAAATAGAGATAGCTTGACTTCTTCCTTGCCGATTTGAATCCCTCTTATGTCCCTTTCTTGTCTTATGGCTTCGGCTAAGACTTCAAGTACAATATTGAATAGAAGTGGTGAGAGTGGACAGCCTTGTCTTGTTCCTGATCGAAGTGGGAATGCTTCCAATTGTTCCCCATTGAGCATAATCCTTGCTGTGGGCTTGTTGTATACAGCTTTTATTATATTGATAAAGGTTCCTTCCATTCCTACTGTCTCTAGCGTTTTGATCATAAAAGGCTGTTGGATCTTGTCAAAAGCTTTTTTCTGCATCTATCGAGAGTATCATGTGGTCTTGGACTTTGGACTGGTTTACATGATGAATTACATTTATTGATTTGCGTATGTTGAACCAACCTTGTGTGCCGGGGATGAAGCCTACTTGGTCCCCATGAATGATCTTTTTAATATGTTTTTGAATCCGATTTGCTAAGACTTTGTTGAGAATCTTTGCATCTGTGTTCATCAGGGAGATCGGCCTATAGTTTTCTTTTTTAAGTGAATCTTTATTAGGTTTTGGGATTAAAACGATATTAGCTTCATAGAAGGAATTTGGTAGTGTTCCTTCCTTTGCTATTTGATGGAACAGTTTAAGGAGTATTGGTGTTATTAACTCCTTAAATGTCTGGTAGAACTCTGTGCTGAATCCATCTGGTCCAGGACATTTTTTGGTGGGAAGATTCGAGATTACTTCCTCAATTTCCTTATATGTTATAGGACTATTTAAATAATTCACAACTTCCTGATTCAATTTAGGTAAGTTGTGTTTACTTAGAAATTCATCCATCTCTTTTGTGTTGTCAAACTTCACAGAGTATAAGTTTTTGAAATATGATGTTATAATTCTCTGGATTTCTTGGGTATCCGTAGTGATAACTCCATGTTCATTTCTAATTTTGTTAATTTGGGTTTTCTCTCTCTTGCTTTTGGTTAGTTTAGCTAGGGGTGTATCAATCTTGTTGATTTTTTCAAAGAACCAGCTTTTTGATTGGTTGATTTTTTCTATCGTTTTCTTAGTCTCGATTTCAGATATTTCTCCCCTTATTTTGCTAATCTCTTCTCTTCTACTGCTTTTGGGATCAGATTGCTCTAGTTTCTCTAAAGCTTAAGCTGCATTGTTAAGTTGTTTATTTCTGATGTTTCCATTTTTTGACGTGGGCATTAAGAGCTATGAACTTACCTCTTAGAACAGCTTTCATTGTGTCCCAGAGATTTTGGTAAGTTGTATTTTCGTTATCATTCACTTTCAGGAAATCTTGAATTTCCTTTTTAATTTCTTCCTGAATCCAGTTCTCATTCAGCATCATAGTGTTAAGTTTCCAGGAGTTAGTGCATTTTCTCTTGTTTGATGTGTTGTGGATGTCCAGCTTTAGGCCGTGGTGGTCTGATAGGGCACAGGTTAGAATTTCAACTTTCTTGTATATGTGTAGATTCATTTTGTGGCCCAATATGTGATCTATTTTGGAGAAAGTTCCATGTGCTGCTGAGAAAAATGTGTATTCTTTGGTGCGTGGGTGAAAAGTTCGATAGAGATCTGTGAGGTCCATTTCTTTCAGGGTTTGATTAAGTTCCAAAGTGTCTCTGTTAAGCTTTTGACCTGTTGATCTATCCCATGTAGAGAGGGCGGTGTTGAAGTCCCCAAGAATTATCGTTTGGGGGTTGATTTCTTGCTTTAGACGCTGTAGGGTTTTCTTAATGAATGTGGAGGGGCCCGTATTGGGTGCATATATGTTCAGTATTGTGAAATCTTCCTGGTGAATTGTACCTCTGACTAAAATGTAGTATCCATCCGTGTCTCTTATAATTTTTTTTGGTTTGAAATCCACTTTGTCTGATAGCATAATGGCTACCCCTGCCTGTTTTCTGTTTCCATTTGCTTGTAGAATTGTTGACCAGCCTTTTATTTTTAGAGCGTGCCTATCTTTTGTAGTGAGATGGGTTTCCTGCAGGCAACAGATTGATGGATTGTGATTTTTAATCCAAGTTTGTAATCTGTGTCTCTTGATCGGTGAATTAAGTCCATTAACATTTAGTGTTATAATGGAGAAACTATTGTTAATTCCAGACATTTATTATGTTTAGTAGCTTTTATAAGTATATTGCTTCGCTTTTAATGGTGTTATATTTGCCTTCTGTTCTCCTGGATATGCCTGTTTTTTTTCTTCATGCTTGAGTATCATTTCTAGCAGTTTTTGAAGGCCTGGTTTGGTGGCCATGTATCCCTTAAAGTTGTCTTTGTGCTGGAAAATTTTTCTTTCTCCCTCGATCATGACTGATAGTTTTGCAGGGTAAATCAGCCTGGGTTGACATTTTTGCTCATTCAATACTTGAAGTATGTCTCTCCAAGCTCTTCTTGCTTTTACTGTTTCGACTGAGAAGTCATTTGTTATTTAATAGGTTTGCCTTTAAAAGTGACTTGTTTTTTCTCCCTTGAAGCTCTCATCACCAGTTCTTTATCTTGAATGTGGAGTGTTTTAACTATTATTTGCCGCGGTGTGCTTCTATTTTGGTCGTATCTGTTTGGGGTGCGGAATGCCTCTTGTATATGAATGGGCCTCTCTTTTTTTAGATGAGGAAAGTTTTCCTTGATGATCGTTTGAAAAATTTCCTCAGGGGTGTTATTTTGAGATTCTTGCTCCGGTATTCCATGAATACGCATGTTAGGCTTCTTCAGGGTGTCCCATATCTCTTGGATATTTCTCTCAAGTATCTTTTGGCTTTAACAACCTCTTCCATTGAGCTGGTTAGTACTCCCACTTTATCTTCAAGGTCTGAAATTCTGTTTTCTGCTTCATTAGTTCTGTTGATAAGACTCTCTCTGGCGTTCTGGGTTGAAGATAACTTGTCTTTTAGCTCAGTTTTAAACTCTGCTTGAGTTTGTTTTAACTGTTCTATGCCACTTTTTGTTTCTTGCACTGTTTTTCTCAACTCCTCCAGATGTCTGTTGTGTTGCTCTTCAAAGCGATTGATTCGATTATGTAATTCCTCCCGGATTTCCTCTTTCATAGTATTGAACATGGTAATGATCATATTTTGAAAGTCTTTATCCTGGGTGGGGCTTTCTTGGCCTTTTTCCGCGGGTTTGTTCTTGTTGGAGTCTAACATTATGGGATTAATTTCTTCAGTGGGAAATTTGTTTACTTGAGTGTTGCTTCTCATGGATTTGCACTTTGACTTTGGCATTGTCATTTTAACTCTTAAGATCTCTCAATTTCACTAAACTGAATTATTTGGCCTGGGGTACTGGTGGGCAGGGCCTGAACGGGGACTTACCTAGGGCGCGGGGTGAGGCCCGGGTGGACCGCGTGCGTGTCCTGGGGGTCCTAGAGCGCGCGTTGAGGCCCAGCTGGATCTCGCGTATGCGTCCCGACCGTTGGAGCGGGGGCGGGGCGAAAAAGGGAAGGATGGGCGCGTCGGCGTGGAGCTATTTAACCCGAGGGCAGCTGGGGCGGGGCCCGGGCACAGGGGGAGGTGCTCCTCGTCCCTCGGGCCCCCGCGCGGCTCCGGCTGGATGGTGGGAGTCGGAGCCGGGTCCCCGTGGGCTGACCTGGGGGTCCTAGAGCGCGCGTTGAGGCCCGGCTGGATCTCGCGTAGGCGTCCGTCCCAACCGGCGGAGCGGGGGCGGGGCGAAAAAGGGTTCTGTTAAGCTTTTGACCTGTTGATCTATCCCATGTAGAGAGGGCGGTGTTGAAGTCCCCAAGAATTATCGTTTGGGGGTTGATTTCATGCTTTAGACGCTGTAGGGTTTTCTTAATGAATGTGGAGGGGCCCGTATTGGGTGCATATATGTTCAGTATTGTGAAATCTTCCTGGTGAATTGTACCTGTGACTAAAATGTAGTATCCATCCGTGTCTCTTATAATTTTTTTTGGTTTGAAATCCACTTTGTCTGATAGCATAATGGTTACCCCTGCCTGTTTTCTGCTTCCATTTGCTTGTAGAATTGTTGACCAGCCTTTTATTTTTAGAGCGTGCCTATCTTTTGTGGTGAGATGGGTTTCCTGCAGGCAACAGATTGATGGATTGTGATTTTTAATCCAAGTTTGTAATCTGTGTCTCTTGATCGGTGAATTAAGTCCATTAACATTTAGTGTTATAATGGAGAAACTATTGTTAATTCCAGACATTTATTATGTTTAGTAGCTTTTATAAGTATATTGCTTCGCTTTTAATGGTGTTATATTTGCCTTCTGTTCTCCTGGATATGCCTGTTTTTTTCTTCACGCTTGAGTATCATTTCTAGCAGTTTTTGAAGGCCTGGTTTGGTGGCCATGTATCCCTTAAAGTTGTCTTTGTGCTGGAAAATTTTTCTTTCTCCCTCGATCATGACTGATAGTTTTGCAGGGTAAATCAGCCTGGGTTGACATTTTTGCTCATTCAATACTTGAAGTATGTCTCTCCAAGCTCTTCTTGCTTTCACTGTTTCGACTGAGAAGTCATTTGTTATTTTAATAGGTTTGCCTTTAAAAGTGACTTGTTTTTTCTCCCTTGAAGCTCTCAGCACCAGTTCTTTATCTTGAATGTGGAGTGTTTTAACTATTATTTGCCGCGGTGTGCTTCTATTTTGGTCGTATCTGTTTGGGGTGCGGAATGCCTCTTGTATATGAATGGGCCTCTCTTTTTTTAGATGAGGAAAGTTTTCCTTGATGATCGTTTGAAAAATTTCCTCAGGGGTGTTATTTTGAGATTCTTGCTCCGGTATTCCATGAATACGCATGTTAGGCTTCTTCAGGGTGTCCCATATCTCTTGGATATTTCTCTCAAGTATCTTTTTGGCTTTAACAACCTCTTCCATTGAGCTGGTTAGTACTCCCACTTTATCTTCAAGGTCTGAAATTCTGTTTTCTGCTTCATTAGTTCTGTTGATAAGACTCTCTCTGGCGTTCTGGGTTGAAGATAACTTGTCTTTTAGCTCAGTTTTAAACTCTGCTTGAGTTTGTTTTAACTGTTCTATGCCACTTTTTGTTTCTTGCACTGTTTTTCTCAACTCCTCCAGATGTCTGTTGTGTTGCTCTTCAAAGCGATTGATTCGATTATGTAATTCCTCCCGGATTTCCTCTTTCATAGTATTGAACATGGTAATGATCATATTTTGAAAGTCTTTATCCTGGGTGGGGCTTTCTTGGCCTTTTTCCGCGGGTTTGTTCTTGTTGGAGTCTAACATTATGGGATTAATTTCTTCAGTGGGAAATTTGTTTACTTGAGTGTTGCTTCTCATGGATTTGCACTTTGACTTTGGCATTGTCATTTTAACTCTTAAGATCTCTCAATTTCACTAAACTGAATTATTTGGCCTGGGGTACTGGTGGGCAGGGCCTGAACGGGGACTTACCTAGGGCGCGGGGTGAGGCCCGGGTGGACCGCGTGCGTGTCCTGGGGGTCCTAGAGCGCGCGTTGAGGCCCGGCTGGATCTCGCGTATGCGTCCCGACCGTTGGAGCGGGGGCGGGGCGAAAAAGGGAAGGATGGGCGCGTCGGCGTGGAGCTATTTAACCCGAGGGCAGCTGGGGCGGGGCCCGGGCACAGGGGGAGGTGCTCCTCGTCCCTCGGGCCCCCGCGCGGCTCCGGCTGGATGGTGGGAGTCGGAGCCGGGTCCCCGTGGGCTGACCTGGGGGTCCTAGAGCGCGCGTTGAGGCCCGGCTGGATCTCGCGTAGGCGTCCGTCCCAACCGGCGGAGCGGGGGCGGGGCGAAAAAGGGTTCTGTTAAGCTTTTGACCTGTTGATCTATCCCATGTAGAGAGGGCGGTGTTGAAGTCCCCAAGAATTATCGTTTGGGGGTTGATTTCATGCTTTAGACGCTGTAGGGTTTTCTTAATGAATGTGGAGGGGCCCGTATTGGGTGCATATATGTTCAGTATTGTGAAATCTTCCTGGTGAATTGTACCTGTGACTAAAATGTAGTATCCATCCGTGTCTCTTATAATTTTTTTTGGTTTGAAATCCACTTTGTCTGATAGCATAATGGTTACCCCTGCCTGTTTTCTGCTTCCATTTGCTTGTAGAATTGTTGACCAGCCTTTTATTTTTAGAGCGTGCCTATCTTTTGTGGTGAGATGGGTTTCCTGCAGGCAACAGATTGATGGATTGTGATTTTTAATCCAAGTTTGTAATCTGTGTCTCTTGATCGGTGAATTAAGTCCATTAACATTTAGTGTTATAATGGAGAAACTATTGTTAATTCCAGACATTTATTATGTTTAGTAGCTTTTATAAGTATATTGCTTCGCTTTTAATGGTGTTATATTTGCCTTCTGTTCTCCTGGATATGCCTGTTTTTTTCTTCACGCTTGAGTATCATTTCTAGCAGTTTTTGAAGGCCTGGTTTGGTGGCCATGTATCCCTTAAAGTTGTCTTTGTGCTGGAAAATTTTTCTTTCTCCCTCGATCATGACTGATAGTTTTGCAGGGTAAATCAGCCTGGGTTGACATTTTTGCTCATTCAATACTTGAAGTATGTCTCTCCAAGCTCTTCTTGCTTTCACTGTTTCGACTGAGAAGTCATTTGTTATTTTAATAGGTTTGCCTTTAAAAGTGACTTGTTTTTTCTCCCTTGAAGCTCTCAGCACCAGTTCTTTATCTTGAATGTGGAGTGTTTTAACTATTATTTGCCGCGGTGTGCTTCTATTTTGGTCGTATCTGTTTGGGGTGCGGAATGCCTCTTGTATATGAATGGGCCTCTCTTTTTTAGATGAGGAAAGTTTTCCTTGATGATCGTTTGAAAAATTTCCTCAGGGGTGTTATTTTGAGATTCTTGCTCCGGTATTCCATGAATACGCATGTTAGGCTTCTTCAGGGTGTCCCATATCTCTTGGATATTTCTCTCAAGTATCTTTTTGGCTTTAACAACCTCTTCCATTGAGCTGGTTAGTACTCCCACTTTATCTTCAAGGTCTGAAATTCTGTTTTCTGCTTCATTAGTTCTGTTGATAAGACTCTCTCTGGCGTTCTGGGTTGAAGATAACTTGTCTTTTAGCTCAGTTTTAAACTCTGCTTGAGTTTGTTTTAACTGCTCTATGCCACTTTTTGTTTCTTGCACTGTTTTTCTCAACTCCTTCAGATGTCTGTTGTGTTCCTCTTCAAAGCGATTGATTCGATTATGTAATTCCTCCCGAATTTCCTCTTTCATAGTATTGAACATGGTAATGATCATATTTTGAAAGTCGTTATCCTGGGTCAGGCTTTCTTGGCCTTTTTCCGCTGGTTTGTTCTTGTTGGAGTCTAACATTATGGGATTAATTCCTTCAGTGGGAAATTTGTTTACTTGAGTGTTGCTTCTCATGGATTTGCACTTTGACTTTGGCATTGTCATTTTAACTCTTAAGATCTCTCAATTTCACTAAACTGAATTATTTGGCCTGGGGTACTGGTGGGTGGGGCCCGAACGGGGACTTACCTAGGGTGCGGGGTGAGGCCTGGGTGGACCGCGCGCGTGTCCAGACCGGCGGAGCGGGGTGGGGTGAAAAGGGAGGATGGGCACGTCGGCGTGGAGGTATTTAACCCGATGGCAGCTGGGGCGGGGCCTGGGCGCAGGGGGAGGTCCTCCTCGTCCCTCGGCCCCCGCGCGGCTCCGGCTGGATGGCGGGAGTCGGAGCCGGGTCCCTGTGGGCTGACCTGGGGTCCTAGAGCGCGTGGTGAGGCCCGGCTGGATCTCGCGTACGCGTCCCGACTGGCGGATTGGGGTGGGGTGAAAAAAAGGGGATCCTGAAATTTTGTTGATTTTGTGGTGTTGCATTTTTCAGATCCTCATTCATTTCTTGTGCTGGTATTTATTCCCTTTAGCTTCTTTGATGTGTTCATCCTTCTCTTCACCTTGTGCATTTCTTCCGGTATTCTCTGTATGCTTGTTTAGTGGCCATATAGTTGTTTAGTTTGTTTCTGTCATAGGGTATTTTTCTTTCACCTTCTATTATGACTGACAGTTTTGCTGGATATAATAATCTGGGTTGGCATATGTGTTCATTCAGAACTTGAATTGTGTCTCTCTCCAAGCCCTTCTGGCTTTTACTATATGTATTGATGGGTTTACCTCTATATGTAACTTGTTCCTTTTTGTTTCAGCACTTAGGATTTTATGTTTAATGTATGTACATGCTGCTGCAGAATGTATGAATATACTGCTATGGAGTGTTTCTTTTTTTGTTCTGAGTACTTGGTGTACTGTATGCCTCGAGAATCAGTACAGGTATCTTTATTTAGATAAGGGAAGTTTTCCCGTTATCTCATTGATAATGCATGGTGGATTTTCCTATTTTGTTCCCTGTTTCTGTGATACTCATCCATAGTTGGGCCTTTTGATGGTATCCCAGGATTCTTGTATGTTTCTTTCAAGTATATTTTTAAGTTTTATTAGTTTCTGTCATCTAGTTATCACCCTCTTCTATCTTATCTCCAGTTTGTCTTCTACATGATCAGTTCTATTTTTGAGACTCTATTGAATTTTTTATTACACTATTTAGATTTTTTAGTTTCATAGTTATTTCAGTCTTGGCTTTTTTCAGTGTTTCTGTTTTCAGATCACTTTGGGTTTTCTTCAGTGTTTCTAGATCTGTTTTCAGGCTATTTTCATCTAGTTTTTTCTTGTTTGTTTCTGATATCCTGATTTTTTTTCTTTTTCCTGAGTTTGCTTTGTTTTTCTTCAAATTTGTTTAGGCATTTATCTATGTTCTCTTGGAGCTTGAAATTCATTACATTGGTTATTGCTGACTTGGATACCTCCCAATGGGCTATCCTCTGTGGGATCTGAAAGCTCCCTTAGGATTGGTGATCTTGAAAGAAAATACGTTTTCTTAGATTCTTGTGAGTTTTTCTCTTTTTCTTGTGAGATGTTGGCATCTGGAATTAGTTTGCTGCTTATTTTCTTTGATACATATTATATTGCTTATTTCTATTGTCTGAGCTTGCTTTTCTATTTGTGTGTACTGTTTATCATATGTGAATATGTTGATTGCAGCTTTATTTGAAGTAACTGGGTACTGTTTATTGGGTTGTGGTTCTCTATCTAGGGAGCTATTTTTCAGTACTTAGATAATGTTAGTAGCATTGATGATTTTCTTTATGTTAGGAAGCAAATGTTTGGGCCTTCACTTGTAAAAAGAGATAAAAGATATTCTCTGGCTGTAGAATCATATTGATGATGCGTCTCAGATGTGTTTTCACAGGTGACTATTAAGTTGCTTTTTGGAGACCTTTCGTCACTTTATTTGAAATTTGGTGCTGAATGAAATCTTCTACTTGGACTTATTTCCTATAAGTGTTTGATTGGTGGGTGGTAGGAAAATAATTTGCTCATGGGCAATATGGGAGATCCTGGAAGGCTGGAAGTTTCTTACCCCAAACACAGACTGGTTCAGAGACCAACTTATGTGATTCAAGACACAGACATGCAGGCAACCCAGGAGATCATGGCAGGCTGGAAGCCTCACACCCAAAACCTAGACATGCACAGAGATCAGCTCAACTGACCCAAGCTGCAGACATGTGGTTTCAATGGGAAGATATATTGTTGGCCAAATTTAAGCCTAAGCCTTCCAAAGCTGCAAATATTCTTCACTCTGGCCAGTTGTATTTTCTGGCTCCCTAATCTTTTGTTGCAAAAGGTGCATTTTGTTTGAATGCAAGACAGATTTCTTATACAAGGGCACATAAGTGCTTAAATGATAGATAGCTTACTGTTAAGTATTTATAGCTTACACTAACACTTCTGTTCTTATCCAATGTTCATTTTCCCACTGCCGCTGTAATTTGGACAGGTTTATAGTGCCAGGCATATCCATGGGCCTTACAAATACTACTGTTGCTCCAAAGGATTATTCATACCACAGCTATTTCAGATTGCATTTTATACCTGGCTGAGGACATTGATCACTGTTTTCCTCTAAACCACTTGCCCTTTTTATTGTTCCCCTATCTCTTTACTATATTCATTACTTCTCTCCCCTTTAAGATTTTGCTTCATTAAGTGCCTTGTTCATCTATTTGCCTAGGTTCTTTTCAGATTTTCTTCCATCCTTCTGACTTATGTTACTTGGTAGTTTGTGAGTGTCATAAAAATTTCTCTTTGAGTATATCATTCTAAACATTGCATGCTAAGATCCACTAGCAAGGGAGAACATGTGTCATCTGTCTTTTTGCTTTCGGGACACTTCACTCAATATAATTTCTTCCAAGTCCATCTATTTTCAAGCAATTTCTTTAATTCATTTTTGACACATGAAAAACATTTAATTGTATATATGCACCACTTTTTTCCAACTTTTTTCTATTTATACAAAGATACTGAGTATTCATAACATCTTCCCTCTCTTCCCCTCCCTCCCCTTCCTCCTCTCTTTTCCCTTCATCATATCCTCCCACCGCCTCCCACGCTTCCAAGTGTATGCATCTATGGACTCCAAGGTTCACTCTAGTTTGTCTACTCCTATGGGAACTCAGGCCTCCCTGGTATGTGGTATATCAAGTTACCGCTCTTTTGGCCACCCCACTGATATGTGCATTTTCCTTCATTCACCCAGCTTTATTTTTTTATTTTTTATTTTTTCCACTCATACAAAATTAATAAGTAGCCCATTCCCCTTCCTCCTGCTTCCCCTCCCTGGACACCCCTGCTCCCTCCCCCCTTTTACCCTTCCTTTCCCCCCTCCCTCCCCTTCTCCCAGTGACCCCCCATTCCTGGAACATCATTTAGTGTGTCTGTCAAACTTCCCTCTGGGTCCTCCTCTCTGATGAGGTGTAAGGACTTAGTAGCATTGCCTGGAGCTCTTTTTTGTGTTCCTCTTTAGTATAGGAACACTATTGTGGCTGTTCATCCCTTGCCTCTAAGGATCCTAGTGCCTGTGATCCATACTAGGCTTTGGGGATTCAATGATATGTTGGTCATTGCGCAGGTCATGCAAAGTCCTACTATGATTGATTACTTCAGCCTTAACTTGTATGGAGTATCTTGCATATCGTTACTCCTCCTCATCTTTAGGCTCTTACATTGTTACTGCCCCCTCATCCACAAATTTCCCTGAGATTTAGTATGGGGAGATATTAGGCTGGCCTGGTTCCAGGTGGTTGTTGTAGAGTTTCTGATTTTCTGAATTATGGTTTGTTGATTTTTTTTTTCAATTTTGCTGCTCCTGCACTGTCCTTGGCTCCATCCTGATGGGTACTGGATGTCACCACCTGGCCAGAGATAAAAGGCTGTTAAAATAGTCTTATTATAAGGGTACATTCAAAGGTAGATGGAATAAGAGTAGGAGACTGCAGTGAGGGGGGTCAGTCTCCCATTTGCAGGATGGTTACCTTTCAATTGCCAGACTTTATGCCCTCCCTGTCTGGCGAGATCATACGCCATCTGATGCAAGTGACCAGGAAGGAAAGTCTGTGAGCTTAACCACATGTCTCATTTCTTACTTGCAGTCTCTGATGGTGGCCTATTTTCTCTGCTGTAGTATGATCCTCTCTCTCCTTGTTTCTGACAGGGTCCTCCTTCCCCTTCCCTCCCTACTTATAATCTTTGCAATTACTGTAGGTATTCCAGAGATTTATCTTTGAATGTATCACTAAGTGGATTTGTTACTAGGATCTACCTATTAGGGAGTACATACGGCGCTTTATTTTCTGTGTCTGGGATACTTCACTCAATGTAATCTATTCTAATTCCATCCATTTCCAGGCACATTTCATTAATTCATCATTTTTGATGGCTGAGTAGTATTTATTGTATAGATGTACTGTAAGACTCAAAGGGCCGAAGCCTAGCCTTACGCCAGGGAGGGGACCTCCACAATGCACTCACAAACACGAGTTTGATGCAAAAGCAAGAGGATTTTATTCCAGCGCACTGGGGTCGCTCCACACACGAGGGAGAGAGACGACTCAGAGCTCAAGAAGCATACACCTTTTATACTTTTTTGTAGGGAGGCTATGTAATGTTACAAAATAATTGGCTAAAACACTTAACTTTAAATTGATTGGTTGCAAGTGGCAGTGTCTGCCATCGCTGCAAGTACTACACCCCCCCTGAGACCTTGAAAGGGGGTGCATTTCCTAGAGCCCTGACGGTGGGGGTATTTTTCTGGTGTATGGTCTCACCACATGTACTAGACATTTTTCCTGGAACCCTTGGATTGGGGTTAGGTGACAGGGTTCTGAGAATTGCTCACCACAATCTTGCCTGTCTTGAAAATTTCTTTTTCTACAATCCCCCCTTTTACTTTGGCAGAATTTTAACTTTAAAATTCGGAGGATGTCTCCTGCTCTAGTCAGGGCATGGGAGGACTGGAGTCATTTCTTCAGCAGGAGTGTTCTTTCATGATGATCACAGCAGTGGTGGATGGCCTTTAGGAATTCCAAAGACCTTTAAAGACCTTGAGAGACCCATCCCAGCATGGCTGCTCTAATCCTGCCTCATTTCCCCATAAACCTATTTGAGGACTCAGACCGCTCTGGGGATAAAGGGCAATGACTCGCTCTGGCTGCTTCCTGCTGACTCAGGGCGAAAGAAATAAGAGCAGTCTGATATCCTCATCTATGAAATGTTGGGATGGTATAGAGGTCCTTTATAGATGGCTTTATTACTTTAAAGTCCATCTAAAAGGGACAAAACACAGGTTAAACTTTCAAGATCTACACAAGGATTAGACCTTTGTAACTGGGAAGGCACAAATAAGTTCAGCAATCTTACTGTGGGTACAAACAAGAGTTAGTAAGGAAAATCATGTTTGTAGGGTGTAAAAGCCAAGAGCTAAAAAACCTGTCACAAGTCCTTTTAAGATGACACAGGTAGGGGACATTATCTCCTGACATGGAAAGTTTTGTAGCTCTGTAAGCATTATTTTGTCTTTAGGGCAAGACCACTCTTCAGATTTAAATGAAAACCCAGCATAGATTTGTTGTCAGAACTAGTCTGCCTAACACCTGGAGTTTTGCTGTTTTTCCTGGTTTAACTCCTTAAGTTTGTCATTGTATTTTCCCTCTGTCAAGCACTGAGTTTAATTTAAGGCAAACTTTTAGAGCGAGGGCAGAACTTATTAAACATCTGATTTCAGCTCTAGTTTATTGGCAAAGGGAGGAGGCTCCCAACTTATTAGTTACATGATTGGCTGACAGCCAACAGTTTTGGCATGCAGGGATTGCCCCCTCCCACCCCTGCCTGTCCATGAGCAGTTTGAATTGCATCTTGTTTTACCCACAACACCTGGGGACAGCCCATGGACCTCTAGGTAAGGGGAGGAACAGGAGGTGGGCAACTCCAGTCGAGCAGAGACTTTGTTCAGCTAGGCATGTGGGGCCATATTCTAAACTCCTAGCCTGTCTATAGCTAGAGCTAATGACCACTGACTAGATCACATGAGAGCTCCACTGGGCCTCACAAGAAAGCTATATACATGTGGAGAAACATACTTAAATGAAACTAAAAGAAAACCAAAATTGGGTTCTAGGTCTTTTCATTACCCACCTATGTTTTAAGACTTTGGTGTGTCTAAAACCAGAACCATGTGAATGACTTTATAACAGTGCTAAAATATTTTATTCTATTAAGCTTAAGCCTAGAATATTAGGTCATTTAAGCATGTAAATAAAGGAATGCCAAAAAAAAAACCCATTACTATTAAGTATGTAAGGAATCTCAGTAATTACTTTGTAACTGGTGAACCTGTCATTTCCTGATCATTAACATTTTAGTAAAATCAAAGATTGGCAAAAGCCTATGAAGAAAGTTGAGCACTAAAATTTTGTGCTCCCTTGTCCATTAACATAGAAACAAAGAGGCTTCCCATATGCATGTTAAACCCGAGGCTCTCATGAGATGCTCAATCTGGCATTTTGGGCTTTCACTGGTTATCAGAGGCAAACTCCTTTTCCATCGGAGGGAAGCTAGGAGCTACAGGCCACTTCATTGGTTCCCAACAGAGGGCTTGACCCCCAGGCCCTTGGGTTCAGGGAGCAATCTTCCTCCATTGGAAATTCCCATAGTCAGGACATAGGCCACACGGAAGTTTCCTGTGCTTGTAACCATCTTAAAGTGTCCAGTCTAGTCATATTCAAAGCATCTTTCTCATCTTTCCCCTGTCAGAGGGGGTTCTGGGTTGATCTGCTTGGGTGTGCCTGTTAATAATCTATCTCCTTAGGCAAATGTCAAGTTCTGATTTCTTTGCTTTCTGGTTCATTTTCTTTCTTTCTTTTTTTTTTCTATATTAAGTTCTAGGTCACCTGCCCTATTTTAAATTTCTTAAAATAAGTTTAAAGGGGTTATCTGCATCTGTTCCATTTTATCTGTCAGTGGGGCCATAAGACAACACGGAACAAAAAGAACTCTAAGACAGAAACAAAAGTTTCCTGACTGCGGACTACTTAATTACAGTGTTTTAATCTCTCTCTTGCAGATGAGGATGCTATCCTCCAGATGGTGCCTATTTCCCCCTAACAGATGAGGACCCTGTCCTCCAGATGGGAGTTTGGCTAGATGAAATTCCAGTTCCACCTTAGTCTGTTGAGAGCATTTTTATTGTAGACAAAGCTTTTCCTGAGCTACTAGCTGGTACTTTTGGTACAAATCTTTATAGTCTCTTAATTTTTTTGCCATTTGTTTGTCTAGATGGATGGTATTATAACTTAAAGATCTTCCTGGGGTCTTTTCTTGTCTAAGATGTATACAGGACATGTCCAAGAATATACTACAAGTTGACTCTCTTTCAGGTTGGTAGAACTAAGCATTTATCTTTTTCCAATAGTTCCTGGACACAGGAAGGGGAAATCTCTCTTCTTGTTTCAGTTTAGTGGACCTTCACTTGGGGAAGGGACACATGGTTCAGTAGAGTTCTGCCAATCACTATATAAATCCAGCCATTGATTGAGGTCAGTGCTATATGCAGCTGGTGGTCAGGGGAGTCAGCACTCCATCCAATGCCACTCATGGTCAGGGGAGACAGATTCCCACCCAACAACACTAAAAAGGGAGAGTCCATGGTCCACGCATGCCTGAAGCTTTCTTCATTTCCTATGTTATTTAAACTGTATGATCATTGTCTCAGAAATGATGCATTTTCCTTATAGGGCAAACATTTCTAGGAATTTTCCTTCATTGATTAACAAGAGCTAAAGTCACATTGATCCCCACCATATGGCTCAGACAGACAAAGGATGGGAATACCTTCAGGAGAGATCATTCAAATGCCAGCCTGGCAACACTCTTTGCAGAGTCATGGGTGATAACTTAACCATAGTGGGTTCAGCTATGTTGTGACTTGCGATTGGATTCTAATCCGATCCCACCCTAGACCATATGTTATCACCATGGAAACACAGAACTGGCCTAATTGAATCCTGTTGCTTTAAGAGATTTTAGGGATCTCACCGTGGGACTACAAACTCTAGCACAGAGGCGTGACAGGTTTCCCAATTCAGGCCAACATTCATTCACACATTCACACAGAGGTTAAAGACATTCCATCCCCCATTTTAAAGTGCCCTCTTTTTTTTCCTCTGGAAAAAGCCTGCTTCAAAAAGTGAGCAGGGATTGGTTTAACAGCTGGTCTTCAGTATGTTCCAAGCTGCAGCTGGGCCTCGGCTTCTCCTGTTGGTCTGATGCTGAGCAGAGCCCTGCTCTCTGGGAACCCAACTCCCAGGGAACAGATGAGGGCCCTGCCAGGGCTGCTGCAGGTCCTAGTAACCAAATTCTTATTTAATAAAAACAAACAATTGAAATACATTTGAATACATGAAGCTTAATTCTTAATTTCTAATTCCTAAGGTTCAATGTCTTTTCTTTTGTAATATGGAAGAAGCATAATGTATAACATTTCCTTTAACCATCATCTCTAATTTTCAGTCTTCTCATAAACCTAACATTCCACAAATCTTCGCAACATATTTTAACATTTTTTCAAGTAACCAACTCATAAACTTCCTGTACATACTTTAACTTTTTAAGTAACATAACTTATCCCATAAACCTTTTTTTAAACCTTTTGTACATCTAAGTACCATACATAATTTTTTATACTTGATGGTTTTCTGTTGTTTATCCCTTAAGAAATGTCCTTTAAAAAAGGCAATAATAGTAGACCTTACCTTAAAAAAACATTATATCCAAATTAAGTTAGCAAAATTGTACCAGAACACAGGAGTACACCTGGAATTAGAAAGCAGACTTGTCCCCAAGGAAGGGAGCTCATACATACCAGGAGAATGAATAAATTCCAATGAATTTCCCAGAGATCAGTTTTCCTTTCTGGTTTGCTAGATATGTTGGTATTACACATGGGAAAACAAACTTTTAAAGGAATTACAAAAATGATGTTATCGGATCCTAGGTAAAAACACAATATCACCTTTTGTTAAGCTTCATAAAAATCAAGATGAAACAAAATATTTTAGTCAGTACATACTCAGGCCTTTTAATATTATCAAAATGATTCATTCTTAAGTGTGCATATGCATTTAAATTGAGCATACCAAATAATAAACAGAGTCAAAAACCAAAATGTGATTATAAGCACGCAATAAAATTTGAAGTAGTCATAGCTTTGTTATTTTAAAACATAAAACACACATATTATAGGAAATCCAGATAACTAAGTTAGTCAAAACACTTTAAGTAACTCTTAAAATGAGATCATCATAGACACAGCACAAAAAATGACAGATAGTTCTTCTGGCCCCTCCAGTACAGGGGGGCAGAGGCTTTCTTTCCTTAGTTGCTTTAGAAATAAAAAGGAGACAGTTTAAAACACACCTCTGCTGGCTTTGAAAGTGCTGCTGGCTTTGAAAGTGAGCCATTCATCAGAACAGGGAGTGATGAATTTTCTTTCTTAATTTTAACACTTAGATTTCGAGTTCTTTCCCTAAACTCCCCAAAGTGGTCTGTCATAAGAGATAAAAGAATCATCCAAGTCTGTCCCATGTTAAGACCAGTCAAGGAGGAAGAAAGGCGTCAGTCCAATAACAAGAATAATGAGAACCACAACCATAATAAAACAGATGAAACAAGTACTCCCAGGACGAGAATGCCACAACATTGTCACAGCAGCAATTCCATGTGGCGGACTCACGCTGGCCGCCTCAAGTGGAGAAGGACCCTCATGGCTCCTTTCTCCCAAACGGAATCTGGAGCATCCTCCAGTTTCCTGGCCCGCAACGTCTCTCACGTCTGCCCGCCGCTCTGGCCAATACAAATGAGCCTCTACTAGGCTCTACAAAATCAAACCAAATGAGTCTCGTCTCCCAGAGACTCCACAAAAAGCTCTCTGTGACAAGTAAACTGTAATTACAAACCAACAAAACTAACCAGGCACATTAAACAGAAAACGAAACAAACACAGACCTGCTCTAGGGAAACTCTGACCCCGGTCGTGGTGAAGCCTGGGAGGTCACCTCTTTCCCAGTCAGGGAACCAAATGTAAGACTGAAAGGGCCAAAGCCCAGTCTTACACCAGGGAGCAGACCTCCGCAGAGCACTCACAGACACGAGTTTGATGCAAAAGCAAGAGGATTTTATTCCAGCGTGCTGGGGTCGCTCCACACACGAGGGAGAGAGACGACCCAGAGCTCAAGAAGCATACACCTTTTATACTTTTTTGTAGGGAGGCTATGTAATGTTACAAAATAATTGGCTAAAACACTTAACTTTAAATTGATTGGTTGCAAGCCGCAGTATCTGGCATAGCTGCAAGTACTACACCCCCTACAGACCTTGAAATGGGGAGCATTTCTTGGAGCCCTGAGGGTGGGGGTATTTTTCTGGTGTGTGGCCTCACCACATGTACTCGTCCTTTTTCCTGGACCCCTTGGGTTGGGGTGAGGTGATGGGGTTCTGAGAATTGCTCACCACAATCTTGCCTGTCTTGAAAATTTCTTTTTCTACAATACTGCATTTTCCTTATCCACTTGCCAACTGTTGGGCATTTGGGTTGATTCCATGACTTTGCTATTGTAAACAGTGCTGCTATGAACATGGTTGTGCTTGTGCTATCGAGGTGAATTTTTGCTGTATGGGGGATTATTCCCAATAATGGAATAGCAGGGTCATATGGCATTTCAATCTTTAATTTTTTAAGAATCACCAGACAGGTCGCCAGAGTGGTTGTATAAGCCTGCATGCCCATCAGCAATGTAGGAGAGTTCCCGTTCTCTCCGCATCCTCACCAGCATTTGATATTGTTTATATTGTGGATTTTTGCCATCCTGACCAGGGTGAGATGATATCTCAGGAAGGTTTTGATTTGGATTTCCTTATGACTAAGGATGCGGAGCATTTTTAAAGATATTTGTTAGACATTTCAATTTCTTCCCTGGTAAAGTTTCTTTTGAGTTCCAAGACCCATTTGTTAATTGGCTCATTTTTTTCCTTGGTGTTTAGTTTTCTAAGTTCTTTGTGTACTCTGGATAGTAGGGCTCTATCAGATATGTGATTAGTGAAGATTTTCTCCCATTCTGTGGGTTGCCTTTGTACTCAGGTTACAATCTCTTTATTTGAACAGAAGCTCTTTAATTTCATAAGATCCCATCTCTTGAGTGTGGGTTGTATTGACTGTGCTATTGGATTTCTGTTTAGGCATTGTTGTCCTAGTCCAATCAGCTCAAGGGAGTTCACTACCCTTTCAACTAAGGCTTTTACAGTCTTTGGCCTTATATTGAGGTCCTTGATCCATTTGGAATTAGGTCTTGTACATGTCGGCAAGTATGGGTCCAGTTTTAATCTTCTGCATGTGGACATCCAGTTTTGCCAACACCATTTGTTGAAGATGCTGTATTTTTTTCATTGGATTTTTTGGGCCCCTTTGTCAAAGATCAAATGGCTAAAATTGCGTGGTCTTATATCTGGGTCTTTAACCCTTATCCATTGATCTGTGTGTCTATTTTGGAGGCAGTACCAAGCTGTTTTTATAACTATGGATTTGTAGTATAGACTAAGTTTTGGTATGGTAATACTTCTCTCCAGCAGTGTTTTTGTTAGTCAGGATTGCTTTTGCTATCCTGGGTCTTTCGTGCCTCCATATGAAATGTGAGACTGTTTCATCAACTTCTTTAAAGAATTGCTTAGGGATTTTGATTGGTATAGCGTTGAATCTGTATATTGTCTTTGGTAGTATAGTCATTTTTATGATGTTGATTCTGCCAATCCAGGAAGGTCTTTCCCCTGGGGGCCTCAGTCTAGGTGACCTCAATCTGGCAAGCTTAGCCAAAGATGATTTGATGGAGGAAGTCTGGAGTGCGGCTCAGGATGTTTTGACCAGCTCAGGGGAAGTCAGTAGGGGGAGGCTCAGGATGTGTTGAATAGCTCAGGATGAAGGAAGTCAGGAGGGAGTAGTGGAGGAGGTTATAAAGACATTTCGCTACATACAGCCTGCTTGCTGACTTGACCTTTAAGATGATTGCTTGCCCGTTTCCCTGCCCTGAAATTCCCCTTGCTGTTTCTGCCTTTATAATAAGGCTAAGGACTTGGAATAAATGAGTTCTTGCTTGACTAGACTCCCTGTCACGTCTGATTGTCCTCAGAAAGGAGTGGGAGTGGGCAGACAGCACACTCACCTTTCCCCGCTCACCCTTGTGGAGGACCCACTGGACCAGCCTGCCAGAGGGAGCTGCGATCCCTGGGGAACCCCACATCTGGTGCCAAACGTGGAGCATGAAGATCTCATGGCGTGTTAAAGAATTCGATGGGGCCAAACGGTCTGTGAGATGAGTGAGACCCTAAGAGATGGGTAATGCAACTACTAAGTTTGAAGACCCAGTACTTAAAGCACTGAGATGTATGCTTAAGAGTGGAGGGTTTTCTGTTCTTTAAAAAAAGTGGGCAGCCTCCCCTCACACTATAAGGACCCCCCAATACATGTCTTAATATCTCTCCTAAAGACTAGACGCCTCAAGTTTAAGACTGCTGGCCTAGAGGAATTTTAGAATGAGGCTATGGTTTTAGCACCTTGGATCTCCCCAGAGAGAATGTGGGAACCGGACCTATGGATAAGGGTGTTTTTCCTTGCTAAGTGTTTTTTATGATTAAGCTAAGCTGCCAGATTTAACTAAAGAGGTATTGTTTTCAGTAAGGTTTTCCTAAATGTTAATTCGCCTTTGATAAAGCTTTCAAGGGTAATTTTAAGGCAGGTGCTAATAAATTGTAGAGTTGCTGGTAAAATGTTGTTCATGTGGGGCTTACCTTGATGCTGTTGCAACCTAATCCATCGACTTGGAGGGATCAACTGAACGTGTTGTGTGTCTTGGGTTTAAACAAAAAATCTGTGGCCACTTAAATTTTTTTTTCATTTCTGATGTATGCTAATACTAAAATTTTGGCATGCCATTTTTAAATACATGTATACATATTTAAAAACAAGAACAAACAATTTTGATCTGTTTTCAGACAGACATTATGTAATTAATCTCCTCCCTGGGCTGCTAAATTCTCACATATGCCTAGATGAAAACCCCTTCACGCCCTTAATGATTCAGACCCAAACTCTCCTCAGGGAGAGCAAACACCCAATCTTCTTACAGCACCTTACGGACCATCAAGGACTACCCGGGTTTTTATCTCGATAATGTTAAAGCAGATAAAATGAGCTCTGCCCATATTTTATCCACCAATTTGAAAGGGGCCCAAGGTCTACATGACCTCACTCATTAATTGGAAGGGTCTTCATAAGAAATTCCCTCAAATTCCTAAGCCCCCACCAACAATTAAATATGGCCTTGTTCACTATTAACATTCTCAGTTTTCAAAAAAATCAAATAGAGTACCGCTTCCAAAACCATTGGGGGCAACAAGAACAGAGACCTGAAATACAGATAAGATGGAAAAACCCCATCACAGGACATTGGAGGGGCCCAAACCCATTAGCAATGGGTCGAGACTTCGGGTGTGTCTACCCTATAGGAGGCTCAAATCCCATATGGGTGCCTACTAGAAATCTTAAATTCTATTATCAGGGGAAAGATGACCCCGACCAACCACAGTCAGATACTACCAAAAATTAATAAGGACAAAAAGAATGGTAGCTATGCAACAGGCTCAGCAGGCTCTTGAATAATACTTGTAAAAGGGAGAAGAAGGGAAAAAAGAAAAACAGACCTAACCAGATCCATGGGCAACATCGCCCTTGAGATAGATTTTATTATCTCCCCACAGTCCATGGCAAACACAGGATGGACCATCGCATTGATCCTCATTGGAGGGGCCATCATTGTGGGGCTTACCTTGATGCTGTTCCTGACTACTTCCAACCTAATCCATTGGCTTGGAGGGATCAATTGAACCTTTTGAGAGAGACTAAAATCATCTTGGCAGTATTCCTCACCTGGACATACTTAATGCTATTCTCATGGATCATCAGAGAAGGCTTAAAGGCTAAGGACTTGTGATGCTCTTGCTACTGCTATGGGTAGAATTTTAGGAGTTGGGATTGTTTTGGAGCTATGTAATTAATTCTACTATGCTGCAACCGATGCTTTGGGACCTAGTCTCCCAGCCCATGGCCTGTATTGTTGGACTTGCTTTGCTATAGATTATATACCCCATAAAAAAAGATAATATAAAAAAACTTCACAACAAAAGATGATTATGCTTGCACAGATCCTAGAGGAGACACCTGCTGGAGGCCCTCAGAACCCTTGTATACAATTGGCCCTCCGAGAGTTTGCTTGGGTTCCTCAATAGAGACGACTACTCTAAGGGTGTAGTCACCTTCATGAGGTGCTCCCCCAGGGTTCGCTCAAGGAATAACCCTTTGAGCCCATCTCATTACAAAACAAAAAGGGGGGATATATGGGGACCTCAGTCTAGGCGACCTCAATCTGGCAAGCTTAGCCAAAGATGATTTGATGGAGGAAGTCTGGAGTGCAGCTCAGGATGTTTTAAAGACATTTAGCTACATACACCCTGCATGCTGGCTTGACCTTTAAGATGATTGGTTGCCTGTTTCCCTGCCCTGGAATTCCCCTTTCTGTTTCTGCCTTTATAAGAAGCTATGGACTTGGAATAAATGAGTTCCTGCTTGACTAGACTCCCTGTCGTGTCTGATTGTCCTCAGTAAGGAGGGCTGGGTGCGGGCAGACAGCACACTCACCTTTCCCCAATCCCTCTTGTGGAAGACCTGCCAGATTGGCCTGCAGGATGGAGCTGTGATCCCTGGGGACCCCCACGCTTTCCACCTTCTGGTGTCTTCTGTAATAAATATCTATAAATAAATATATGTTCTAATTATAGGACAAAATGAGTATTCTTGAGTTTTCAGAAATGTTTTTTCCACTTTTTACGGGTTAGGCAGAGTTTTATGTCTTGACAGGTTAATTGGACATCTGACAATACCTACTATAAATGTTGTCATGTCATTCTTACATATTATTGTTATTATCACTCTCACTTTTAAATTGCTTTAGAATTAAAGTTCTAGGTTCCATATATACTAAGACATAAACTAAATATTGAAAATCCACTTTTATGGAAAGTCACTGTTTTAAATGTTGACTAATGAAAATAATTACAAAACATGCTTTTATGAAATTTATTACATTATTCTTGGAAAATTGCTTGGTGGATACCCCAAACTGATAATACAGAATTTAACATTGCCACTAATATATGTGACCTTCACTAACCTAACTTTGAGTCTCAGTTTCCAATACATAGAAGAATAAGGATGTTAGTTAGATGATTTACAACTTTACACATATTAATTTGTAGATATGCATTATCTGAAGTATAATTAATTCCTATATATTATATATCTCTTACCTTCCTTATATCACTGAAATCTACCATTATATATTTATTCACTTACTGAAGCTATAAATTAGAAAATCATTTCAAGAAGGTTTTAATTTTAATTGTGAAAATTGTGTCTTGACTGCTTTTATTCAAGCATTTATATCCTATAGAGTTAATACCATATTAGTCACTCCTTATTTCAATTTCAGAGCCGATTAATTTCAACTAAGACTAATTCATTTTTTTTCTACTATAGTCTGCTAAAATTCATACTAATTACTGTGTTCAGGTTTTCTGTGCATTAAAGTTGATTCTGCCATCCATGTTATTTTTAAACTCCTAGAAAACAATAGTTGTCACTGTTCACCTTCGAAGCCTTCTTTACATTTGTATATTGTAAATACAAAATCTAATGGTAATTGTATGAAGTAGAATCTTATAATCCTGACTTGAATTGAGTTAACTGAGGTCACATGCTGTGGGTTGAATGTGAGTTTTCTCCCAAATGCTCATGCATTGGAGTCTTTATCTAGAGTTAAGGTTTGGGAAGTTGCAACCTCTTTAAAAAGTAGAACCTTGGTGGAGCAAGGTGCGGCCACAGGGTATAGGGCTTGTAATTTTGAAATGCAGCACTATTTCTTCTCACTCATATTCCTGTCTCTGTCTCCAGATGGTTGTTTTCCTGAACTGGCATCCTCATTCTATTTTCAACCCTTCCTCCTGCTATATGATTGCAATTTTTAAAGAGGATGTATTCCCTCTGGGACTGTAAGCCAAATAAATACCCCTTTCTTCACTAAGTTGTTTGAGGATGAGTACTGTCTCACAACAAAGTAGGAGTGACTGCAAGAGAAAATGATATCAAGAAATGGGGTATGCTGTGAGATCAAGAGACTTGGTAATAAAAAGGATATTGTTGAAGCAAAATTGAACTTGGTACCATTAAATATAATCATTGCTATAAAATGACTGTTGTGCCTCTGAAACACTTGTGTGAAAGAAATGTGGAGAAGTTTTGACTTTTGGGCTAGGAAAGACATTGAGTTTTAGAGAGAGATTTAAGGAGCTCTTTAAATGAGAGTTTGGAATATAGTTTAAAGGGATGACAAGAGTGGAGGCCCAGCTTATAATGGACCATAGGGAAACACTGTTTTTGGAACTGGACCATGGAAAATATGTGAGTACTATATTGGCAAATGGATTTTGCTCTTGTCCTAAAAACTTTCTTGAAGTTGAGCTGAAATTTAGTGGATTAATATGCTTGGTGGAGGACCACCATTTCAAAATAGGAAATGTTCTATAAGATTGTAGATTGGAATAGTCACTTATCTTCTGATATTACAGAAGGTCACAATTAAGAGATTGTTTTGAGTCTCATAAGAGTATATATAGTCTTTGGATTTTAAACTATTATTTGGCTGCCATAATGTATGGAGATTTTCAAAGTTAGACTGACTGTAGTTTGCACCATGTCGTGACTATAAACCTACAGGAGAAAAGGGGTTTAATGTCATGGTTTGAATGTAAGTTACCCCCAACAGCCTCATGAGTTTGAACACCCTGCTTCATAATAACATTTGAGATGGTTGTGGTACCTTTAAGAGGTAGAGTCTTCCTGGAGGAAGGTGGATTATAAAGGGTAGACATTGGAGTTTCTCTTACTCATTTGTCTCCTGAGATAACTACAGCCTAATTGGCTGAAACCCACTTAGACAGCAAACACTATTTATTACATTCCTAGTTTCTTAGTAATGCCTATTGTGTTGTTCTCCAATCTCTAGTATTGTATGAATACATCAGCTTGTGATAAGCAAATGTCCCTGATTTATATATACATAAATACATATTAGAGACTCATATCTTTCCAGTTTCCTGAGATTATGAAACTTTTGTTCTAATAAGTCATGACTAATTTTATTATTTTCTTTAATTGTTTTTCTGGCACTGACTGATTCCATCCACAGCTTCATGAATCTGGCATATTCATTGCTTCATTAGTTATCCATAACTGGAGCAGTTTCATTGCAGAGTATTCACTGATTATCAAATTCCATGGCACTGCATAATTATTAAGGTCCAGATTTGTGTGCTGAATCATTGTATTTTTCTTCCTTCTGTATAAAAGATCAGACTTTAAGAGTATATTCTATAAATTTTATATTTTTTTGTTTACATTGTATTTATGAGCCAAAAGTCACATTTCATAAAGAGACGTAATGGGAATGGAGTGAGATACACTGAGTTCAGATTCCAAATCTCACATAAAACCATAGGGTAGAAATGGCAGTAGCTTGTATTTCTGGCACTGGAAAATGGAGCCTACAGAAATCCAAAGCAAAGCCAAGAGTAGGTAGAGCAATTCAGAATGATATCGAAAATCACCCTTGGACCTCCACAGACACATGCAATGTCCTCTGATTCACACACATAGAAACAAACACACATGCAAATAAATAAATAATTTTAAGAAAGAAGTTTTAAGCTTAAACATGAATATCAGTTCTAGGGTAACAATAAAAAGTAAAAATCTACTACAATTCTCATAAGTTAATAGTGAAAAACTTGTAAAAATTCTCATTTGCAGTATTACAAAAGTCTCTAGAAAAAAAGGAACCAAGGAGAAAAAGCAAAAGATCTCAGAGAAATAATGCTTGTAAATATTTGAATGCACATCCTAAGACAGCACAGAGATTCAAGCACTATCAGAATACAAATGATTAACCTAATCAAAAAATCTTAAAATCTTAAAATGCATGTATAACTGCAAAATACAGAAAAAGCTAAAGAAATCTTGAAAAGAATATGTAGGTATCACACTTCAAAGTATCAAGATTGAAAAAAAACAAAATATCAAGATTGGTGTCACTTAAGAAAGGGGATACATTGGTAAGAATGCACCACTGCATGATTTTGTTAAACAAACACCAAAGATTATGATTGCAAAAGCTAAAGTACCTATACTATTACTAGGTGATAAGATCATAGAACCATTGAATTCATCCAATTCATCATCTATACTTCTTAGAGAGGATTAGTATCTAGAACTCAAAAAAAAAAAAACCCAAAACACTAAAGATACCATAAAATTCTACTCAGTTAAAATGGACCATGGAACTGAACAGAAATTCCTCAAAAGAAGAAATACAAAAGACTAAAAAAAATGCTTTAAAAAGTATTCAACACCTTTATCAGGGAAATGAAAATTACAACTACTTTGAGTTTTTATTTTACCTTATTCAGAATGACTTCTATCAATGATGACAAATGCTGGCCAAGATGAAGGGGGACACGTAAGAGGAACACTTACGCACTCTCAGCAAGAGAATAAATTGGTACCATCCATTAAGAAATCAATGTAGAGGTGCCTCTAAAAGCTAAAAATGGTGTCATGGTTAGACACCAGTGTCAACTTGACTGTTGAGGGTTTGAGCTGTGGGCACATTTGTAAAGAATTAGTTAAGCCCAGAGAGAACCTGAAAGAGATTGTCTAGCTGATGGGGAAGGCCCAGCCTATGGTGGGTGGGATTAGGCCCTGGAATAAATCATTGAGAGCTGGTTGAGATAGTTGGCATCCTTCTGTTCACTTGGCCAGACATGCTGTTCTGGCAAGTAAGGATTTTCCATATCTCAGCTGTTATGTGGTGTTGGTGTGGCCCGTTCCCTCAGCTCTCCCATTAAACTGGACTGAGAATTGTAACCAGACTGTCCTAAGAAAGTAAATTCCTTGTTTCTTTAAGCTGTGTGATGGTCATTTATCAGCAACCATGCAGGTGAACGGCATCAAATGGTTAGGAAGATGACACAATGGCTAAACAAATCACTTTGCAAGGAAAAGGACTGGAGTTTATATCCCCAGATTGCATGTAAGATACAGGGTATGTTTGATGACTCATCTGTAATCACAGCTCTTCAAGGCATGGACTGGGAACCTAGAGCAAGTTGAATAGCCATATCAGTAAGCTCTGTGATACATACATACAGAAGAGCTTTATTCAGTTTCAAACAAAAATTAAAAAATTTGTAAGAAATGGATGGAAATGGAGAATATTATGTTCAATAAGATAACCTAGGCAAAGAAAGATATTTGCCATATATTTTCCTTCAAATGCAGATCCTATCTACAAATTCTTAGTGTAAAATATTTAACTTGAAGTGTGTGTAAAGACCAAAAATATGTAAATGAGCTGTTAGTGGGGACTGGGAGGCCTTAAGTAAGGGATGATATTAGAACATAGGTGACATGAAAGTGGGATGGGGGAGGAAATTTTTAAATGTTGAGATGAATAAGAGAGTAAGTCAGAGGACAGTGTAAGAGAGAGTGATAATCAACACCATAAGAAAAATTAATGTGGAAACCTATACAAACGTATTTTATGTACATTTAAAAATACATATTCATATATAGAGTAATAGTTTGAATGGAGATACCCCATCTAGGTGGATAATACTGAAGAAAAAACACACTTTAATATCTAAAAATGAAGAAGTCAAGCTGGAAATGATCTGGAAACTTCCTCCTTGCTACATAGTTGGCATAGTCACAGAAAGTTTTATTTAGTTTCTTGGAGGAAAAAAAATTCATCAAGAAACTTATACGTATTACATATAAACCACAGATATGCCATTGATGCAATTGTGACATGGTTGTTATTGTGAAATCAGCTCCTATGTGATTAAATTTGAGCCCCCAAAAGATATTTAGGCTTGATTTATGCTTGAACAGGCTATAACTTGTCCAAGAGTTGGTTTGAAAGGACATAAGTCATGGAGAAAACCCAGAACTATTGATTTGATAAATGGACATATGGCAAGGTAGCCTCTAACTATTAATGTTTATATATGCATATTAGTGCTGCACTGTTTTTTTAACATTTTTATTATAATTTCTGCTCATACAAACTTAATAGGTACACCACTTCCCTCCCTCCCTTCTCCTCCCCCAGAACCCCCTGCTCCTCCTCCCCTCACCTCTCCCTCCCCATCCCCCAGTGCCTCCCCCCCAATCCCCAGAGAGTCCTTTAATGTGCATGACAGATTCTTCTCTGGGCCCTCCTCTCCAATGATGTACAAGGACCCAGTTTTATTTCCCTGAACTCTTTCCTCCCCTTAAGCATAGGAACACTACTGTGGCTGTCAATCCCTTGTCTCCAAGGATCTTGGTGCCTTTAGCAGATGCTAGACTTTGTGAGGTCAATCATGTGTTGGACATTTCACAGGGCATGCAAAGTCAAATTATGATTGCTTCGGCCCTAACTTGTTTGGAGTATCTTGCAAATCATTGCTCCTCCCATCCTTTTGCTCTTACAATCTTATCGCCCCCTCTTCTGCAAATTTTGCTGAGCTTCAGGATGGGGAGAGATTTAGAGAAGCTTATTGTAGCAGATGGAAGTTAATACCGAAACTCACAACAGATTGAAATGTCAGGAATAAGGGACTGCTAAGCCCTACACCATAAGTGGGACAATACTATATCACACCCTTCCAATGCTCAGAAAACATCATGGAAATGGGGGCAAAAAGAATAATAGGAAAGATAGGTAAGGTGGCACATGCATGACATGGCCATTGCAATCACGAATTCACTGAACCAGTGTTTACTTGCACAAGACCTGAACGAAACTGGCCAAATGAACATTTTGTCATGGAAAGATAAGAACCTAATAAGGCCATCAACTCTCTGTAAGGGACAACTGAATGTTAATGTTTGCTGGGGGAAAAGGCATCACTTTCTTCAATGGTGTGCCCATTGATAAACTATGTTCCAATAAGTAACTTTCCACTCATATAAATAACTTTAATTGAACTCTATGGAAAACCACACACACACACACACACACACACATACAAACCTTGAAAGTAGGAATAAATTTCTATTCATGCCTGTAAAAGCAACCTTAATTGAACTCAGTGTGAAACACACACAGACACACACACACTCCCTACTTGAAAGCAGTAAGAATAGTTTTCCACTCATGCTTATAGAAGCAACCTTAATTGAACTCTGTGTGAAACACATAAGCATATATGCACATGTGTGTGCACACATACATGTGTACATAAATACTCCAAAGTAGGAGGGGGAGTTTGGGTAAGAAAGTTGAGAATTGAGAAGAGGTAGGAAAAGATGGTGAAAATGACTAAAATTCATCACACCCATGTTTTTATTCTTTAATAGCTTCATGTAAGAATAAGAAAGTTAGATGAAAGGCCAACAAATAAATAGATTTTAGAACCGTAAAACCACTTGTTCTAAAAAGATTATAGAGTAGTCTACCCATATGTAACAAATTACATATTCCTTTAATCACTGTGTCTACAATTAGATACCTTAAACTATACCTGTGTGTGAAACCTATTCTGGGGGAGATGTAGCACAAACATCCGTCCACCCATTCACCTAGACAGGCTTCTAATTACAGACCAAAGTAACAATTACATCTAAGTTTAACTCAGTTAACCATTGAGTTTACTGTAGTTACTTACAGGTTTATGGGCAAGGGTTACTTACAGAAGCATGGTTGACTACAAAGCAGATATACTGAAAAGTCTAGTCTCACACTGAGCATGGATGATGAAAAGCCCTTCCAGAAGCCAAATTAATGAGACACCTGGATATTAGAACTTTAGTCTACAAAAGTGTGAGCTGGTTAAGTTGTTCTTATTTTGTTATCCTTCTTTAGAAGTAGAAAATGGATTGGTAGATGCAATTTAGTTGTGAGATAAATATCAGATCCACCTCATTTGAATTTCTTTTGAGGAATATTTTATAAAATCCCTGACCATACAATATTAGAAGATAGTTAAAAATTAGGAAAGTCTGATTATCATAAGGAAGAAAAGTATGAGAAACCATTGTGACTGAATTTAATGTGTACACTAAGTTGATACACAAAGAAATTTAGACAAAACTAAGAATCCAAATGAAACCCGAGTTTTGGACAAAAGTAATTCAGTCATATTAATAGCTACAAACATTTAAAGTTCATAGTCAAATAAAACAAGAGAAAGATGTTAAAAAGATATATAGAAATTCTTTGTAGTTATGCCAATTTTCCTGTAAAATTGAATCTACCCCAAAATAATTTTTATAAATTTTAACAGTCAAAGATAATTATAAAGCAGTAAGGGGAACAAGGGAAATAATTATCATAGTCTCTTTCAGATAATGTCATAGATCAAGAAAGACTTGGAATACATGTAGTCTGTGCAAAGAACATGTAAAAGACTGACTTAAAATGAAAACAGTCATCTATGAGCCAAGGAGAGGGAGAGCAGCCTAATGGGATATCAGTCCTGCCAATACCTTGATATTAGGTTTCTAGATTCCAAAACAATTGAGATATAAATTTAAGATGTTTCAGCTACCAAGTTTGTGACACATTTAATGGTATTGCTAGTAAAGTAGTAGATACATGTAACAAATATTATACTTAATTGTGGGATAATAGCAATATTACATCTTTACATAGTATTTTACTATATGTTCAAAACAAAGTACTTTTAAACACTATATGTTTCAGAAAGAAATTAAACCAAAATTATTAACTTAAATAATTATAGGGATTGGGAGGGTAGCTGAGCATTGGACCACTTGCCCAGTAAGCATAAAGTCCCAGATCAATCTCTAGCACAGTTCTGTAAATATAGAGGCAAAAAAATGAAGCACTAAAATAACATTAATTCACTCAACTTTAAAAAGTCTTGTACATACCTACAGGATAATAATTGCATGTCCTAGAGGTAGTGAAATATTAATGAGATAAAATTAATAATCACTACTGGGAGGTTCCAATGGGATCTAAGGCTGTTTTTGTATTGCAAATGTATTGACCTAGATAATTTTTCCAGGTGATCTCAGTTGATCTTAGTTAATTCCAGGTGTGGTCAAGTTGACACCTAAGACTAACTATTACATGTCCACTCTTTGTCAACTTGACACCAAATCATATTTCCTTAGGCCACTCCTAATCTTCACATAAAAACAGTATGACTTACAATTCTGCCTAATATAACTATCCATGTACAACCACACATGCATTATTTTTCTCTAGAAAAGTGACAAAGTCCTTGAGAAATGCTTAGTTTTTAGTGTCCCAAACACAATATCATAATGTACATTACAACATTTTATCACATAACTACAGGTTAACATTACATTGCATAATATAAATATCTTTAGTCCAAACCATACTCAGTCCAACTATAAAAGTCTCAGTTCAGACTACATCAGTAGTCCCAATACAGTCTCAAAGTCCAAAGCCTCTTGTAAAATCAAAAACCAAGTTTCATACTTCCAACACACAATGGCACAGAAAAAAGATTCCCATTCCGAAAGGGAGACATAGAGGCATATCCAGCAAAGATCTCCATAACAAGACCAAAGAAACCCAGCAGGATAAACTCCAAATCCTGTAGCTCCAAGTCCAAGAGGTGAGCCTCTCCTTGAATCATCTCAATTCCAAAGGGCTTTGGTTCCACCCCTACAATGCAGCTGCCCATAAAACACATCATTCTCTTGGGTTGTCTTCTCCCAAGTTATACTGCTCTCATTGGCAGATGTCTCACATTGTCTCTGAAATATCTAACATCTTCACTTATCAATGGCAAACCAGGCTTCAACTCCACAGCATAAACTGCATCTTTGGCATCTAAACTGCAGACTTCCTGCCACATGTTGTCTGGATTCTGACATATTCTGAAACTTTGGAGAAGGGATCCATAACTTCCTCCCTCCTGCATCTTTCATGCCTCTGAAGCCAGGAACATGTGGATGACTTTGCCAAGTTTTCTGTTTCCTTGGGTTAGAGATTCGCCCTCTTGAAGCACAGCTGATTCAGCTTCTCTGTTCTGATAATAGGAAAAATCTCTTTTTCTTCTGGGCAATTGCTTTAGGGGAGGAAAAGAACCTTGCTTTGGAACTCTACCCTTAAACTCATTCCTTCCAAAAGGATTTGCGTTCTTATGGGTGGAAGATTCTCTGGGAATCTTCCCTCAAGGTAGGACTTCTCTTATTATTGAGATTAGGTTTTGATTTACCAATGGAGCTAGTCTCTTTAACATTGGACATTTTGTCCTCTCCTTCCTAGTTTAACTCTTTAAGTTTGCCAATGCATTTTCATCATTGGAGCTCACAGTTTTTTCTTTTTGCCTGATTCCTTGCTTTTTTTCACAGTTCTGAAGACAACTAAAAAAATAGCCATATCGCATTGTCAAGACTACATTGGAGTGCCAAGCACTCCAGTTTAACTTCAGGCAAGCTTTCAGGATGAGGGCAAAACTTCATTAAAATCTCTGCAACACGTGACTCCATTTGTCAATTATCCAATTCCAAACCAAGTTTTTATTCCTGTCTGGACTATCACAACCTGGTCTTCCACTACCTGTGTCTCTCACAGTATCACTCTCTTTTAAGCTCCAAAGAAAAAGCCTTATTTGGCCCCACTGCCAAGATGCAAAGTCTTTCCCAGCACAAATTTCCAACGTTCTCTATATTTCTCCCATGAAACAGTTCCAATTACACACTAGTCACATCACAGCATTGGCCATACTGCTAGATACCAGCTTCTCTCAGCTTCATAAACAACTTCATGTTGTAGTACCAGATGCTTTTTATCTAACAGCAATACCCCACTCCCAGTACCAGTTTATATAACAGTTACTCTTAACTATTATTGTGAGAGAACACCCAAAGTCTTACAACTTAAGGGAGAAAGGGAGATTTACTCAGCTTAAAGTTCAAGAGGAGAGAAACAGTCTTTCTTGGCAAAGGAGAAATGACTGGTGGCTAAAGCTGGAGGCAGGCTAACTCACTGCAAGCATCTAGTAGGCTACTGGGAGATGGATGAAGGCTGAAGGATTCCTGGTGAGTCTCTCTTCATCCCAGTATTCTTTTTCATGGTTTCTTTTATCTGGTCCACTATGGGGAGATTCCAGTCAGATCTAGGGCTGGTCTTTGTATTGTAAATTTATTGATCCAGATAATCTCTTCAGGTAGTCTCGGCCTATCTTAATTAATGCCAGGTGTGGTGAAGTTGAAACCCAATATTAACTATCACAGTATGCAACTATTAACCTTACAAATGCTTTATTTCTCTATATCTATTCATAAGGTTTGAAAGAAACAACTTGCTTTCAGCTGGCAAGGCAAACAGTATGGCTTTACTGTTCTACCACTAGGATATATTAATTCTCCAGGCCTACACCATAACTTGGTTCATACAGACCTTGATCATATACCTCTTCCACAAGGCATCACACTAGTCCATTATATTGATGATATTATGCTGATTCGGCCAAGTGAGTAGGAGTTAGCAAACACTTTGAATTCTTTGATAAGTCATATGCACGTCAGTGGATGGGAATTAAATCCAACCAAGATCCATGTACCATGAATGTGAGTAAAATTCTAGTAGTTCAATGGTGTGGAGCATGTAGAGATATTTCCTTCAAGGTAAAAGATAAATTGCTGCATCTGGCCCCTCCCATCACCAAGAAAGAAGCACAAGGTTTAGTGGGCCTATTTGGATTTTGGAGGCAGTACATTTCTTACTTAGGTGTGTTACTCAAGCCCTTATACCAAGAAACTTGGAAAGCTGTTAGCTTTGAGTGGGGCCCAGAATAAGAGAAGGACCTTAAGCTCGTCTAAGCTGGTGTACAGGCCGCCTGTCCTTCCACTTGGGCCATATGATCCAGCAGACCCAGTAGTATTGGAAGTATCTGTCATGATAGAGATGCCGTTTGGAGACCTTGGTAGGTTCCCATAGGTTAATCATATAGAAGACTCTTGGGATGCCCTGCCATAATCAACAGACAACTATTCTCTCTTTCAGAATCAGCTTCTATCCTGCTATTGGGCCCTGGTAGAAGCTGAATATTTGACAATAGGTCATTGAATTAACATGAGACATGAGCTGCCCATTTTGAGTTGTTTGTTTTCTGATCTAGCAAAGCCATAATGTTGGACAAGCACAGTAGCAATCTGTTATCAAATGGAAATAGTATATAAGATACAAGATCCAATCAGGTCCTGAAGGCATAAGTAAATTGCCTGAAGAAGTTGCCCAAACACCTATGGTTCCTCAGCCTGCTGTGATGCCTGCTCCCAAGTATGCACTTATGGCCTCCTGGCGTGTGCCCTACAATTAGCAGACTGAAGAAGAGAAGACTAGGACTTGGTGCACACGTGGTTCTGCATACATTCAGGTGCTACCCAGAATGGGACAGCTGCAGCATTAGAGTCCCTTTTTGCAATAACCCTGAAGGATACTGGTTAAGGGGCATCTTCACAGTGGGCAGGACATTGGCAGTGCACATGGTCATACATTTTTCCAGGCAGGAAAAATGGCCAGATGTATAATAATGATACTAATTCATGAGCTGTAGATAATGGTTTGGATGGATGGTCAAGGACTTGGAAGAACATAATTGGAAAACTTGTGAGAAAGATAGTTGGAGAAGTATATGGATAGATCTCTCAAAGTAGGCAAAGGACACAAAGATATTTGTGTCCCATGTAAAGTCTCATCAAAGGTGACTTCATCAGAACAAACATTCAATAATGAGGTGGATAGGATGACTCACTCTGTGAACAGCCAACCTCTTTCCCCGGCCATCATTATCATTGCCTAATGATATCATGAACAAAGTGTGCATGATAGCAGAGATGGAGGTTATGCATGAGCTCAACAACATGGACTTCTACTCACCAAAGTTGACTTGGCTACAGCTGCTGCTGAATGTTAAATCTGTCAACATTGGAGACTATTGGTGAGTTCCCTATATGGAACCATTCCCTGAGGTGATCAACCAGCATCACGGTGGCAAGTTGACTACATTGGACCACTTCCAAGATGGAAAGGGCAGTGCTTTGTCCTTAGCAGGATAAATACTTATTCTGGGTATGTATTTTCCTTTCCTGCACACTATGATTTTGCTAAAATTACCATTGCGGACAGACAGAATGTCTTGTCCACTGTCATGGTATCCTACACAGCATTACTTCTGACCAGGGAACACATTTTAAAGCTAAGGAATTATGGAAATGGACTTATACTCATGACATTCACTGGTTGTACCATATTTCCCACCATCCTGAAGCACCTGGCTTGATAGAATGGTGGAATGACCTTTTAAAAACACAAGTATAGCACCAGTTATGTAGAAATAGTCTGGAGGGTTGGGATAGAGTCTTTCAGGATAAAGTGTATGCTTTGAATAAGTGCTCAATATATGGCACTTCATCACCTACAGTTAAAATTCATGGGTCCAGGAATCAAAGGGTAGAGTGTGGAAGGTGGAATAACTCCACTCACTGTCACACCTAGTAGCCCATTAGGAAAATTTTTACTTTCTGTCCCCACAAGACTGTACTCTGCTGGGTTTTTTCTTTGTTTGTTTGTTTCTAGAGTAGGGTATGCTTTTCTCAGGAGGCACAATAAGCATTCCATTGAACTGAAAGTTTCCAGTTTCTTCTTGGCTATTTTGGGTTCCTGATGCCTTTGAGTCAATAGGCTAAGAAAAGAATAACACATTAGGAGGTGTAATTGATCCAGACTATCAAAGGAAAATTGACTCCAATTTTCAAAATGGAGGCAAGGAAGATTATAAAATGTAGTGCAGGAGTTCCACTAAGGTACCTCTCAACATTGCAATGTCCTGTGATAAAGGTTAATGGGAAATTGCAACAACTCAGTGCAGGCAGAATAATGGACAGCACAGATTCTTCAGGAATGAAGCCAAGGAATGAGTAGTGGAGGAAGGTAGCTCTAAACACCAACTAAAACCATGTGACCAATTACAGAGCTGTGGTTTATAACTGTCCAGAGCACTTCTTTTCTATGCTGTAAATGGATATGAGATTTTGAATTTTTATAATATTGGAATTTGAGAACTTTTGAAATTGAAGTGAATATATTTTATGAATATAATATCTATGGGAATAAGGGTTGGAAGGTCATAGTACAAAAGTTATGTGTTTGTGTCAAGTTGAAAAGGGAGGAATGTTATGGTTAGATTCTGGTGTCAATTTGACATTTGCAGGCTATTTGGGCATATCTATGGAGAATCAATCATTTTAGTAGGCCACTGAACAAGTCTGCAGGTACTTGCTTAATTGATGTGGCAAATCTAGGTCATAGCGGCTGATACTTTGCAGCAGTGGGACAGATAATGCAAAGAGGAGGGACTTGCTCTTCCCTTATCCTTCATGACTTGCTGTTGACTTCATCAGGCTTTTTTCACTTTCTCTACAGTTACATTCTCCACTACTTGTTTGTCCAATATCCTTTGATGCTTTGGAAACTCCTTCCTGGTTAAAATTTCTGGACCTCCAGATTGGCAAGGGTTGTAGAAATACAAACTTGGAAAAGAAGCTGTCTGGATAAAATAAAAGTAAGACTTCTGGCCAAAGGAAAATGATTTTCTTCCATGAGAAGGGCTATAACTTAACCAGCTATTCCCTAGATTTGAACATGAGCCTAGTTGAAGATTATTCTGATGTAGTAACAACATAATCTGTGCTTCCTGAGATGTTCATGCAGGACACAGACAAGAACTTCATTTTCAGCAATCAGAATAGAGCTTATAAAATAAAGATGATATTGAACCACCTTATAAGAGGTCCTATTCGTCCTTTGAAGATAATCACGGTATTGATAATTCCACTGACTTTATGCAGCTGATAACATCCTCACTTTCAGAAAAGGATCAGAGCTTTGTGGAGATGTCCACAGCCACAGAGGTAGGAGATAGTGAGCTTGCTGATGGAACTGTGAATCAGACCCAGAATTTACAGAATAAGCAACTGGATGGAGTGCTTCTCATAGGTAATGAATTTTCCATAGTTAGTCAAGCATGGTTCACATCTAAAAAAAACCCCAAAGATTCTCTAACTAAACAAGGGCATACATGGAAGCAGGGGTAGTTGTCAAAGTAAAAAACTGACATTTTGATAAGCAATATTCTACATAGGTTCACACAGAATAAAGGATATTATAGAAATTCTTTTTTAAATGTCCAAAAACAAAAGAAAAGATTTCTGAAGGACCATAGCTAGCAGTCTGAATGGTCTTTGTAGCTTATAGGTGAGTGATTCATGTGTATGATGATATAATCAAATGGGAAAATACACTTCTGATGATATGGAGAATTTCAAGTAGTTCTGGAAGCAACATGGCAATAACTGGGCAATGATAGGTATGGTGCTAGAAAGAAATGTATCCTCTGTCAAAAATTTCTGCTGATTGATGGGAGATACTTGCAAAATCGGGAAATGGGCAGAAGAAGAAAGGAGAATTATAGAGGTGGTTCATGGGCTGATGTGCACAGAACCAAGTGATTAAGTCACATAGGATGTGTCTTGGATAACCCAAAGAATGCAAAACTGCTCACCAGATCAGTGTCCAGCTAAGTGGCTCTACTACTTGAACTGGCAAAAGTCTGGAGGTATGGAGTGGATCAAGGAATTTGAAATTACTTTCATCGTCAGGCTAGCAGTCCTTAATGTAGCTGACAGAAATAACTTTTACTGAAATCGCTTAGCTAAGGGATAGAACAGTGGGTGTACATTGCAGTGGTTTTTAAAAAAAGCAAATTTCAAATCATAGGCATTACATTCCTAGTCTTAGTGGAATATCTTTGGCAGTTAATGAGTACCAAATAATCAACCCAGTTGATTCAATAGGACCTGGAATTCCAATGATTCTACTTCCACTGTTCAGCTTGTGCTAGTCATAATCATGGCCATGGAAACTAATACAGACACCGACCTGGCCCTCAAGATAGTCTTGCAGATTCTAACCCAGATTACTTGTATCTCCTCAACAGATTCTCCTGCTGCCACTGTTGAATCTAAATCATTAGCCCCAAATAGTTTAACCCAAGACATGTTTAAGATTTCCTTGTCTTGCCATTTCTATCCCACTGGCATGTCATGTTTCTACTTCCTTCAAACTAACCCTATTTAACTTTAATCTCTAGTTTCACAGTCAGCTTGAAAGCTCCTGCCCTCACTTCTCCTAAACCTACTCAATTTCTTGGTTTATCTCCCAGAAAATAAGACTGCTGCTAAAGAGGTCATCATTTCTTCCATATTCTAAGAAAAACTGACAGTAAATAGTGATATTTATTTAACTGGTCCCTACAATTCAAATACACTCAGACTAAAATGTTTCTTCATTCATAGTGTAATGATGCTCATATATTGAATTCTTGTAACAAAAATAGCACTATGTTAATAGTGTTATGAACAGAAGACAAAATCTTGAACATTGGCTTAAAACAAGAATAATCACTCTTATGATTTAAACAGTTTTGTTACTAAACATTTAGTGTATACCATTTTACAATAATTTCATTCAACAATTGATGACTAAACAATACTCATTGTTCATTTACTGAATGACTTTAAAAACATATATCTATAATGTGTCTTGCCATTGACAATATTAACAGATTCCCATAATCCAACATCATTGGAGAGAATCAAATACCTCTGGATCATCATTGGCCATTCTTGTTTCCATAGACTGTAAAGGCATTGAAGAATTGTTAAATTGTCATTAGGTCACTCTTAGAAAAGATAATTCAGGGGCTGGAGAGGTGGCTCAGGAGTTAAGCCTCTGCCTTGCACGCGGAAGGTCCTGAGTTCGGATCCTAGACCCCACGTATAGACGCTGGGCAGAAGCGGGAGCGGCCTGCGTTTCTGGTCCTGGTAGGGAGGAGCCTGTGAGTCCCGGGACAGAGTAAATGAGGAGGTGGAGGCGGTCCATGGTGGTTCCCGAATTCACCGGTGGTTCTACACACACACACACACACACACACACACACACACACACACACACACACACAATTGAATAAATAATAAAAAAAGAAAAGGTAATTCAGTTTAAGAAGCTTGAACAGTAGTTAACTCCAGTGAAATCGACATCATTTCCATTTCCTCTTTTTAATATATCCTCAGTGCTTAAGCTTTGCGTATCATCCATAATATGACTTTTCACCAACTGTTAAATTCATCATCAGAGATCCAATTTTTTGACTGTGCAGTATGTAGTATGGGAATTTTGATATCAAAGATCTGTATGTTTAGTTGTCTGAATAGAAATTTATTTACCTGAACTACTGAAAATTTTGAAATTTCAAAAGTTTAGCTGAAGTATAATATTCACTGTTACAGATCAGACATGGTATCCTATACAGTTTCATGGAGAACTGGTCATGTTTCTGATAAGTCATATTAACATTCTCTGATGTTTATTGGTAATTCTTTTCAAAAATATATAGAATCATTTTTAGAGTTGATCAGCTTTCCAATATAGGGATTTTGTAGGTGATTGTGTATTGGCTACTCTAGGCTAACACATTGTTACCAATGGGAACTAATGTAGGCAGGATAAAGAGGAGATCATTAGATAGTGAAAAAAATCCCCAACGTTTGACATTATTCTTTTTAAAATTTTCACGTGTGCATGCACGCACGTGTGTTTGTGTGTGTCTGTGTGTTTGTGTCTGTGTCTACACATATCATGTGTGTGCCTGAGGAGGCCCAAGGGTGACTTTGGGAATCAGCCTGGATTGTGACACCACTTCTTTGCTTTACTTTGGAGTTTCCCAGGCTTTCCATTCCAGGACAAGAAGTGCAGGCTGCCACAATTTACCCTTGGCATTTTTAAGTGGGATATGCATCGAAACTCAGAATTTTCTGCTTTACCCCTGAGCCATCTCTCCAGCCTTGCTATTACTCTTAAAGGTAATACAAATAAAGTACATTAGTTAAACAACTTTCACCTCCTTTTCAGAAAACAGTCTCTATAATTGTAAGTTGGAAGAAAAATTAATGGGAAAAGAAGCACAATGCCTGCATCAGATAACTGTGACTGATTAGGACATGTTTTGACATATAAACTACCCAGAGCAACAGCCAAGTGTATATGTGAATTTTCTATTCACTTATCACATCATCTGCTGTGGATAGGATACAAGTTCTCTTAGACAATTTTCAAAAGCAAATTTTTCTTTTGTAACAAAAGGGAACAACATTCCTTCTGGTTATGCTAATAAAATTAGTTCAGGACTTCAATGATGTGATTGCTATAGCAAAGTCACAAAAATGTAAATTCCCTATGCTTGTAATTAGGTCTTCACAATCAAATTTGCACTTATACCATCTGTTTTTTTGTTGTTAAATTGTAGTTATAAGCACAGGTTGGTTGCCTAGAGAACAATATGTGTATGTTCCATCTAAAAGAAATAAAAGATTATGTGTGTTAAAATGAAAAATACAAGCATTTAACATATGCTTTTTATGGATTTGCTCCAAACTACTTTCTTTATGAGGAATTTTTATTAGAAAATCTTGAAGACTTCTGGTAAAGTAGCTTAAACATTAGAATAAAGATCACACAGAAGTCTAAGTCTGCAGCCTATAGCCAGTGACATAAACATAATTCATGGACAGTCAGTGGTTAAATGTGGGAAAATGTGTGTTATTTGAGGGCATGGCATCTGGTAATGAAGATGAAACACTTGGAGTAGCTTCTGTCTTGTGCTCACATGCATTTTATTCATAAAAGTCCTGAGACTTCTCAACAATTTTTTTACTTGACAGTAATACTTAAATATGAAGTGAGACAATTCCTAGTACATGTGTGTATTTGTTATACTAAAAAGGATGACTATGCAACATAAATGCAAACATCTATTTATGACTCTATATGTGATAGAAGTTTTTTCAATATGAATAATTTTGACATAAGCATCATGACGAATGATTCTTGATAATTGTACACATGAGTTTACAGCCACAGCAGTGTTCCTATGCTTAATGGGAACACAGAAAGGGTTCTGTGAAATGCTACGGGTCCTTGCACCTCATTGGAGAGGAGGACCCAGAGGAGAGTTTGGCATGCACATTCAAAGATGCTCTGGGGATGGGAGGGGGAGGCACTGGGGGATGGGGAGAGAAGGGGGAGGGGGGTGCAAGGGGATAAGAGGTTGGAGGGAGGGGGGACCAGTGTACCTGTTAAGTTTGTATGAGTGGAAATAAAAAAAAGAAATTTAATAATAGGAAATAGCACTTTGAGTAGTTCACACAACACTTAGTGTACACAAGACCTACCACCATCTCTAAAGCTCTATAGAAATGAAAACATAGAAGAGAAAAAATCAGATATTGAACCTTAAGATGAGAGAATGAAGGTTATGTGTTGACAAAATGCCCCACAACTAGATTTTACCTGTTGGCCTTTGCGCTAGCAGGATTATCTTCCTGTACTTTCTAGTTCATTCCTATGTAAGGGTAATCTCAGTGACCAGGTTAGTTTCCAAATGGATACAAATGAGCAACAACATTTGTCCACAAATTGAGAGTAAGAATCCTGCTACTCAACACTGAGTATGTTTAAACTTTTATTATTTTCTGATATTAAGAGAAAGACAATATTTTATATTCCTTATATTTTCCACAAATTAAAATATTTTGAGTGATTTGTTCTTACTTATCTATGCACATTTCTCACATTCGTTCACTGAAAGCATTTATTTTTCACTACGTTGATCTTTTATTGATTTTAGTGCCATTTTATATTCATATATCCTGTATTTTCTGTTTTAATTTTATTTTCTTATTTTTACTTTCTTCTTGTACTTTTCTTCTAATCTGTAATTATCTTTTTATTGTTATGCAAGCAAATATGCATTTTTAAACATGCATAGTGAACATGCCAAGGCACATGACCTTATTTGGCGGAATAAATACAGCAATGAATGCCAAATGCTTGAAACAGAAACTTGAGGTTCAAGAGACACAAACTTCAAAACTGTTACTTGAAGATAATAAAGTATATGGTTAGTAAAACAATCAAAGTGCTTAAAACAGATATTCCCATAGTCAGATCACTCAGAGATATTCTTAGAATGTGATATTTGAGTAGAAATAAATAATGAGGAAAATTCAGGAATCACTGAAAAACTGATTTTTAAGATCCATGCAGTAGTATGTGCTAAGACCAAGAAAGGGAAATGTGCTAGACTAAGGCTAAGAAAAGTGTTTGTGAGACTTTCTGGGGAAACACAGCACCAACATCTGCCTTCTCCAGATAGGGAACCAATGACAGACCAAAATAATAACTGCATCACAGCTCAATTGATTCCTTTTGTTTACAGGAGCATAGATGACTCAAGGACAGTTACAGCAACAAAAAGCCTACTCTACAGCTCTCTGCATAAATAGAGGCAGCTCAACTGTTTGGAATGTCTCCCTCCCATAGCAATTGTTAACTGATTCCATAATCTTGGGGTGGAGCCTTGCAAATTTGGTAAGTTTTAGGCACTTCTTGAGAATTATGAATCATTTGTTTCCATAAAGAGTCACCCTCCAAGTTCGGATAGTTCCACTAGGAAGAAACTGCTACAAAACAAAGTAGCAGATTAATGAAGTATATTCTGTTTTGACAGAGTATACCTGTTTTGTGTTTAACAGATGGCAGAAGGCCAGAGAAGGAGGATATATAATACTTTAGTGTTGTTAATGCCATGATAGGCTGGCTAAAACTACAGGTGTGTATAGAAAAGACTACAGCTCTATAGAAATGAAAACATAGAAGAGGAAAAATCAGATATTGAACCTTAAGATGAGAGAATGAAGGTTATGTATTGACAAAACGCCCCACATCTAGATTTTACCCGTTGGCCTTTGCGCTAGCAGGATTATCTTCCAATCAGACTCTGATTGACAGAAATGCTCTTGTTTTACATACGTTAGATGAGATAAATGAGAAGCATAAGGTGACATCAAGTGGAAGGCAAACTTTTGTCAGAAAACCAAGAGTAATTTTTAAAATGCTGAAATAATTAAATAAGAGAAAACATAGGGATTTTAATTAAGAGTTCAATTATAATTAAGAGATACATTAGGTTTCAAAAGAATATTGGACATGTAAGTGGTGATAGTGAGATTGGTGGGTATGGATGTAATTTTTTATTAACTCTATCTTGCTCCCTGATGTCCATTTTCAGATTCTGACCCAGATATGAAACCCCTGGACCTAACTGCCAGATGTAACATCCTGTTTAGCAAGCTTGCAAAAATATTTACCACAAACTAAGTTTCCATAAGATATAAGCAAAAGCTATTCACAAAGAATTTTCCCACCTCAATGCCCTACTTCCTATCCCTATCTCCCATAAAATGTCAGCATACAAGCACACAGCAGGTTCTTTAGTTTTTGCCTAGTGACTCCCCTCTACACATCTTCATCCTGAGTAAGCCTGTGCTTCTGCCATTAAGTTGTACATCACTTTATGCTGCCATTCCTGCTCTCGCATAGCCAAATGTGACATTGTGTTGAAACCTGGACTCGTGTTGTCTGTGAGAGATATACCTCTCCTCCCATTTCTTCTGCTCAGGAACTTTATTTCTCCCTTCTTCCTTTATTGAATGAGCATGGCATAGAATGTTTACATCGAAAACCTTCAACACTGATTAAATCATTTCCAATACCAACTAATTTGTCTCTTGGTGAGTCAAATTCTTTCCTTTTTGTTCATTCTAGAGTATCTTAATTTTTCGTTTGGTCAGGTAGATGCTGAAAAATCCCAATAGAGCACTGAGTGTAGACGCTCCCCCAACTAGCCAAGTTAGACATTGCTATTGGTTTGTGTTCAGATGCCCCCAAATACACCTGATAATCACTTTAAGAGGACAATATGATTGTGGGGATATTTTTTCCTTCAGGCATGCCTCTGATTAGCTTAGAACATATCCATTCATTAGTAAAACCAGGTTTCTCCTTGTGAGATACGTGGTTACATTTTGACTCATTCTTACCAAATGGTAGGCCAAAATGCATCTGAAATTCCCTCAGGATGGCCTTCTGAATTGTCCTTCAAAATGTGCTCCCAGCCTGACTGAAACATTCAAAGAAAAATGCATCATATTCTATTACATTGTAGTGGTGCCTCAATATTCTCTCAAACCTGACCATTGCTGGCCTGAGCATGGTACATTCAAATTCCATATTCAAAAAAGATCTGAAAAACTCCCTCCAATGTGACAGAAAATGTTCTACAGTTCCTTATATTCATGCCTTTGCCTGACCATCTCTATGCAAATCTTGTACTGCTTTTCAGGTTCTACTCCAAGAAAGCTAAATCCAAGCTCCCCAACCCTCCTAAATCAGAGGTCTCTCAGACCTCTGCTATTGACACTGACCATACTTTGAACCACCATCACTCCATGATAATCCCCTGCTTCTCTTGCCTTTTCCCCTTCCACACCCCCAATCTTGCCTTCACTCCTCCATCCACTCCATGTAACCTATATTTCTTTCATCTTCCTCTCTAATGAGGATAACCACTTCCTCTCCAATGACCCCCACCCAGGATGTCCTTGCTCTGAAAGATACTGCCAGTTTTTGAGATATTATGCATGTCCATATTCAGTTTTCTCTCTCATATTTCTCTCAAATAGGAAAATAATTTGCTTCCAAACCTCACCTATTACAGATTGTTCCAATATCTTAAACCTGGGCTTGATATCAATGCAATTCTTATCTATTCTTCCTATCCAGGATTTTCAAAGCATTTAGACTACAGCTCAAGCTAATGCAGATACTCTTTGCACCCAAGACAGGGGCCTCTATCCATTGAGAGCACTAGGCCTTCAGTGAACAGACTCGACCTGTGATAATCTAGATAATTCAAATGACCTCCAAAATACTTCTAAATGAAAGCTTGCCACTTGGCAGGCAAAGAAATGCCAGAACTTAAGATTATAAATTACAAAAAGAGACCATGCAACTGGCAAAAATAAATCCATTCCTTTTACTTTCCTATATCTGAGAAGGACATTACCAAATAACCTTTCCACCAACTTAGGTGAAGGGAACTTATATCTCCATATTATCTCTCAATCAGCACCAGATATCAGAAAACACTTTGAAAACTTGAAGATGGTCCTCAAACTTCTCAATGAGATTGAATTAACATAATCTTCAAGTTTTTGATAGGAAAGGGGAGGAATAAAAGATCCCTAAATTTAAAAAGAAACAGGCACTCCTTACTAGCACAGGCACCCCTAAGAAATTCTGATAGTTGGTTCACACATGAAGGCAAGAGGGATATGGTGGGATTGGGGAAGTAAGGAAAAGGAGGGGAAGAAGGGGAAAGGAATTGGAGGTGGAGGGGACATAAATATAATGAAGCATTTTTTTTCCAAATAAAAAATAAAAAGGACCAATCTACATAACAAATCCTGTTAAACTTCTGATAAAATCCAATCCAGAGGCACTTGATACAACCCTCATGTATGCCAGGACTCTGTTAGCCACTTTCATCAGGCTCCCACTCAGTTGCTGTTTCGAATGCAGTCAGCAAAGTCACTGATCAGAAGATTTCCCTAACCCCAAGCTGCCTTCATACTCATGCCCCATCTGTGTGGAAAGGGCACATTAAAAATCACACGGTGCTTAACAACACACAAGTTCCCATTCAACTTTTTTAAATTTCAAAATGAACCAAACAATGAACTCATACTGAGGTTCAGCAAAGGAGGACTGAAGAGACCTAGTGTTTATCACCTCTAATATCTTCATGACTAGGTAATGTAGGGTAATGCCATAAATTTCTGCTAGGTCTACTTTATTCCTATGTCTCATAGAGATCATTTGTTTAGTCTTGCCAGAGTAAGATAGACCATTCTCTGAATCATGTCTCTATTATGTAGTCTATGAGGTATCCTCTTAGTGAAGCAGACGGGCTCATTGCCTGTTCTGCATTATGTTCAGCAGCCCTTTCACTCATTCATTTCTGGTGGTTTCACATGACTTTACACTCCTTTAATTTCATGCTTGGTTGCCTATATTCCCTGTAGCTTCAAAATGTTTGTCTGCTTCTGATGACCAAATGCAGCCCCTTCTTTAATATTTAACCTCATGCCCTATGCTATTCACCAAGTTTGAGATTTTTTTCATCTCCCACAATGAGGCTAGTCTTTAAAAACCTTTTGCCTTCATTTTTCAACTTTAATATGTCTTAAGTTGCACTATTTGTAGAGTCTAAAGCTCATTATTTATAGACACCTAACAACACAAATTCTCTGCCCCACTACTTCACCCTATAATACATTTATTATAGCCAACAAATTCCTCCTTCCACACTGTTAAGGATCTATGGCTCATAAACTAGGCCATTGTCTCATTCCACACCCTGGTGCCTAACGTTGTATTTTTCTTTCTTAAATATTTCCTTCGATTAGTAATTTCAAACCTTCAGTATGCTATCCACCAATGCAAAAAGAGCTCCACAACTATTTGTCATGGTTGGGGGGAAAGAAAAGTTTTACAGCACAAAGACAACTTGAAGCCTTATATGTCTACCAAAACAGGCCTTCAAAAATGCTAGAAAAGATACTCCAGTTTGAAGATAAGAACAAGCATATCCAGGAGGACAGAAGGGAAGTATAATACCACCAAAACCTAAAAGCCAAATAAAATACTTACAAAAGCTACTAAACATAAAAAGTGTCCTGAATTAAAAGTAATTTCTCCATTATAACATTAAATGTCAATGAAATTAACTCACCAATCAAGAGACACAGAGTAGAAACTTGGATTAAAAATCACAACCCATCAATCTGCTGCATTCAGGAAACTCATCCCACAACAAAGTATAGGCACATGCTAAAATAAAAGACTGGTAAAAATTCTGCAAGCTAATGGCAGCAGGAAACAGGCAGGGGTACCTATTATGCTATCAGACAAAATGGACTTCAAACTAAAAAAAAATCATAAGAGGCACAGATGGATACTACATTTTAGTCACAGGTACAATTCACCAGGAAGACTTCACAATACTGAACATATATGCACCTAATATGGGCTCCTCCACATTCATTAAGCAAACACTATAGCATCTAAAGCAACAAATCAACCCCCAAAAGATAATTTTTGGGGATTTCAACACTACCTTCTCAACATGGGATAGATCAACAGGTCAATAACTTAACAGAGACACATTGGAACTTAATCAAACCCTTACTGAAATGGACCTTAGAGATCTCTATTGAACTTTTCATCCACACACCAAAGGATACACATTTTTCTAAGCATCACATGGAACTTTCTGCAAAATATACCACATATTGGGCCACAAAACGAATCTCCACATATACAGGAAAGTTGAAATTCTATCCTGTACCCTATCAGATCACTATGGTATAAAGCTTGACATCTGCAACACAACAAGCAACAGAAAATACACTAACTCCTTGAAACTAAACACTGTGATGCTGAATGATAATAAGATTCATGAAGGAATTACAAGGGAAATTCGAGATTTCCTGGAAGCAAATGATAATGAAAATACATCTTTTCAAAATCTTTGGGATACAATGAAAGCTGTCCTAAGAGTGAAGTTTATAGCTCTTAATGCCTACATCAAAAAAATGGAAACATCACAAACAAGTAACTTAACAATGCAGCTTAAAGTTTTAGAGATACTAGAGCAATCTTATCCCAAAAGCAGTAGAAGAGAGGAGACTAGCAAAATAAGGGGAGAAATCTTCGAAATTGAATTAGAGAATCAACCAGTCAAAAAGCTGGTTCTTTGAAAAAATCAATGCGATTGATACACTCCTAGCTAAATTAACCAAAGCAAGAGAGAGAAAACCCAAATTAACAAAATTAGAAATGAAAATGGAGTTATCACTACCAAAACCCAAGAAATTAAGAGAATTATAACATCATATTTCAAAAACTTGTACTTGGTGAAATTTGACAACACAAAAGAAATGGATGAATTCCTAAGTAAGCAGAACTTACCTAAATTGAATCAGGAAGTTTTGAATTATTTAAACAGTCCTATTACATATGAGGAAATCAATGAAATAATCTCGAATCTTCCCACCAAATAATGTCCTGAACCAGATGGATTTAGCACAGAGTTCTATAAGACACTTAAGGAGCTAATAACACCAATACTCCTTAAACTGTTCCATCAAATAGCAAAGGAAGGAACACAACCAAATTCTTTCTATGAAACTAGTATCATCTTAATCCCAAAACCTAACAAAGATACAATTAAAAAAGAAAACTATAGGCCAATCTCTCTGATGAACACAGATGCAAAGATTCTCAACAAAGTCTTAGCAAATAGGATTCAAAAACATATCAAAAGCATCATTCACGGGGATCAAGTAGGCTTTATCCCAAGTACACAAGGTTCAACATACATAAATCAATAAATGTAATTCACCATATAAAACAGTCCAAAATCCAGGAACACATGATACTCTTGATAGATGCAGAAAAATGCTTTTGACAAGATCCAACAGCCCTTTGTGATCAAAACCCTAGAGACTATTGGTATAGAAGGAATTTTTATCAATATTATAAAAGCTGTATAAAAAAAGCCGACTGCAAGGATTATACTCAATGGGGAAAACATGAAGCATTCCTACTTTGATAAGGACCTAGACAAGGCTGTCCACTCTCACCCCTTCTATTCAATATTGTACTTGAAGTCTTAGCTGAGGCCATAAGACAGGAAAGGGAGATAAAAGGGATTCAAATAAGCAAGGAAGAAGTCAAGTTATCTCTATTAGCAGATGACATGATCTTATAGCTGAATGATCCCTAAAACTCCACCAGGAAACTCTTGGAATTAATACAGAAGTTCAGCAGGGTGGCAGGATACAAAATAAATGTACAAAAAATCAGTGGCATTCCTATATGCCCAAAATGAAAGAAGTGAAAAAGGCCTGAGAGAAACAACCCTATTTACCATAGCGCCCCCCAAAATGAAATAACTTGGTATAAACCTAACCAAGGAAGGAAGTGTTCCTTACAATGAAAACTTTAAAACCCTAAAGGAAGAAATTGCAGAAGACACCAATTAAAATCCCAAAGCAATTCTTTAAAGTAGTTGACCAAACAATCTCAAATTTCATATGGAGGCACAAAAGACCCAGTATAGCAAAAACAATCCTGAGTAACAAAAACACCGCTGGAGATATCTCCATATCAATCCTTAGTCTATACTACAAATCCATAGTTATAAAAACAGCCTGATGTGACATCCAATACCAATCAGGATGGAGCCAAGGGCATTGCAAGAGCAGCAAAACTAAAAACAAATCAACAAACCATAATTCACAACATCAGAGACTCTATATCAACCACCTGTACCTGGGCCAGCCAAATCTCTCCCCATCCTGAAGCTCAGGGAAATTTGCAGAAGAGGGGGCGGTAAGATTGTAAGAGCACAAGGATGGGAAAAGTAATGATATGCAAGACAATCCACACAAGTTAGAGCTGAAGCAATCATAATAGGACTTCGCATGACCTGCGCTGTATGCAACACATTATTGACCCCACAAAGTCTAGAATGGACTAAAGACACTAGGATCCTTGGAGGCTAGGGACTGACAGTCGCAGTAGTGTTCCTAGCTTAAGGGGAACACAGAAAAGGGTTCTGGGAAATGCCCCTGGGTCCTTGAACCTCATCTGAGAGGAGGATCCAAAGGAGAGATTGGCACAGTAAAGGATGCTCTGGGGTTGGGGGGGAGGCACTGGGGAATGGGTAGGGAGGGGAAGGGGGAGGGGGGAAGCAGGGGGGTCCAGGGGAGGTGGAGGCAGGGAGGGGATCGGTGTAGCTGTTACTTTTGTATGAGTGGAAATAAAAAAAAAAAACAGCCTGGTACTGGCTCCAAAATAGACACACAGATCAATGGATAATGGTTGAAGACTGAGATATAAGACCACACAACTACAGTCATTTGATCTTTGACAAAGGGGCCCAAAAAAATCCAATGGAAAAAGAACAGCATCTTCAACAAATGGTACTGGCAAAACTGGATATCCACATGCAGAAGATTAAAACTGGACCTGTACTTGTCATCATGTACAAGAATTAATTCCAAACAGAGCAAGGAACTCAATACAAGGCCAGAGACTATAAAACCTTAGTTGTAAGGGTAAGGGAACTCACTTGAGCTGAATGGACTAGACCAACACTTCCTAAACGGAAATCCAATAGCACAGTCACTACAAACAACACTCAACAGATGGGATCTTATGAAATTAAAGAGCTTCTGTTCAGATAAAAGATTGTAACTCAAACACAAAGGCAACCCACAGAATGGGAGAAAATCTTCAATAACCACATATCTGATAGAACTCTATCATCCAGAGTGCACAAAGAACTTAGAAAACTAAACACCAAGGAAAAAAATGAGCCAATTAAAAAATGGGCCTTGGAACTTAAAAGAATCTTTACCAGGGACGAAATTGAAAAGTCTAACAAATATCTTAAAAAATGCTCTGCATCCTTAGTCATCAGGGAAATGCAAATAAAAATCTCCCTGAGATATCATCTCACCGAGGTCAGAATGGTAAAAATCCCCAATACAAATAGCACCAAATGCTGGAGAGGATGTGGGGAGAGGGGAACTCTCCTACATTGCTGGTGGGAATGCAAGCTTATACGACCACTCTGGTGAGCTGTCTGGCGATTCTTTAAAAAGTTAAAGATTGAAATGTCATATGACCCTGCCATTCCACTTTTGGGAATAATCCCCCATTCAGCAAAAACTCACCTTTATAGCCCAAGCATGACCATATTCATAGCAGCACTGTTTACAATAGCAAAGTCATGGAATCAACCCAAATGCCCAACAGTTGACGAGTGGATAAGGAAAATGTGGTACATTTATGTAATAGAATAGCACTTAGCCATCAAAAATGATGAATTAATGAAATTGCCAGCAAATAGATGGAATTAGAAAAAAATGCATTGAGTGAAGTATCCCAGACACAGAAAATTAAGTGCCGTATGTACACCCTAATAGTTGGATCCTAGTACCAAACCCACTTAATGACACACTCAAAGATAAATCACTGTAATGCCTACAATAATTGTTGCAAAGATTATAAACAGGAGGGAAGGAGAAGGAGGGCACCGCCAGAAACAGAGAGGGGATCATGCTACAGCAGAGTATACAGGCCACCATCAATTACTGCAAGTAATTAATGAGACATCTGGTTAAGCTCACCGACTTTCCTTCCTAATCACTTGCAACTGATGGGGTTTGATCTCAACAGAAGGGGAGGTCATAGAGTCTGGTAGATAGAAGGTAATCATCCTGCAAATGGGAGACTGACCCCCAATCACCGCTGTCTCCTTATTCCATCTACCTCTGAATCTACTCTTATAATAAAACTCTATTTTAAGAGCCTTTTATCTCTGGCTAGGAGGTGACATCCAATATTTATCAGGATGGAGACAACAGCATAACTGCAAGAAGAAAAAAAGAGAATGACCATAATTCAGAACATCAGAGACCCACATTAATCACCAGGAATCAGGCCAGCCTAATCTCTCTCCATGCCAAAGCTCAGGGAAATTTGTGAAAAAGGGGGTGGTAAGATTGTAAGAGCCTAAAAATGGGGAGGAGCAACTATATGCAAGATACTCCACACAAAGTTAGGGCCTAAGTAATCATAATAGGACTTTGCATGACCTGCGCAATGACCAACATGTCATTGACCCCCCAAAGACTAGCATGGATCACAGGGTCTAAAATCCTTAAAGGCAAATAGCCACAATAGTATTCCTGTACTAAAGGAGAATGCAAAAAAGATCTCTAGATAATGCTACTGAGTCCTTACACCTCATCAGAGAGGAGGACCCAGAGGAAAGTTTAACATGCACACTAAAGGGTGCTTCAGGAATTGGGGGAGCACTGGGAAAAAGGGAGAGAGAGGGGAAAGGAAGAGGAAAACGGGGAAGAGAGCAAGGGGATCCAGGGAGGGGTGGAGGGAGGGAGAGGAATGGGGTACCTGTCAAGTTTGTATGAGTGGAAAAAATAAATAAAAAAACCTCCCACTACAACGAGGGATTTTTTCTTTTATTCTTGAGAACCATGAGATACTTTAGGTTTTGGGTTTTCCAAGTTCTGCCTTTTAATAAAACTCTTCTTCTTGTATTCTAGATCATACATTTCAGAGTGCCGAGACCACTTCAAAAAATTTCAGTATTCACTCTCTAAATTCATAAAGGTCTTTCTAGCAACCCCAGCCCTATATTTTCTCAAAGCTATTTACTATATTCAAAACCTTGCCTTGAATATTCTTTGCCAATTGCATGGTGACTCCCGTCATGCCAGAACATACAAGCAATGAGATACAGTAATTAAGCGATGGCCCCATTTCTCAGCCAATCACATTCTTCCAATCACAATCTTATTCTTACACAATTTATAGCAATTAATCAAATGAATTTTTCTCTTCTCTTGTTGAATACAACAGGTGCACACACTATTCATTGACAAATATCTCCTTTTCTTAGAGAGATATGAAACACTTAATCATGCTTTTCCCTTCCCACCCTGACTCCAGCCCACTCAAGATCCCCACACCTAAGCAGACATTATTTGGCTTACAGTTCCAGAGCAAAATACTCCATAATGGCAAGGATCACATAGAAGAAGACATTGTTGATAACAGAATCAGGAAGCCAGCCATCAGGAGGCAGAGGGAGCAAAACAAGAGGAAGCAAGGCCAGTCTATCAAACTTAAAGTCCCTTCTCCCATAATATGCCTTCTTCCAGCAAAGCTATACCCTTTAATGGTGTCACATCTTCCTACATATTAACGCCAGCTAAGGATTCAAACACATGAGCTTTTAGAGGTCAACTGGTTTTGAAAATATGACAATTGTCAGAGTCAATTTCTACAGAATATCAACAAAATCAAAATGGTCCTAAAGTTGTGGAATTTGGTAGTACCTTGTTTGGAAACTATTCTCTATTAAAATTGTCTTCCTATTGACAGGCCTCTTTCTGCCTTTCCATATACTTTCACAATTCAGCCTATGGCACCTTTGCAGGTAACTTCTCATTTTTACACAAATATATGCTTCAATCTATCCTCAATCACACAAATATCAACTTAGCTGTTATCCCCACATATAAATCAGTAAAAAGAGGTCTCAATTTGCAAACTCTCTTCATCACCTTAAGTTGATTATAACCATTGTCTTTATACTTTCCAAATTCCTCCTAGAAGTCTTGCTCAATAGTTAGATGTCAATCTACATACACATAATTAAGCTATTCCCAAAATAAAATGCTCTTCTTCCATTCAAATATCCCATATCCAAACAGAGGTATGCCAGATCCAGATGACATAGGGATGGGAATGAGTTAAGTTGCCTGGTTCAACTGAGGTGATATCTGACATACCTCAAATCAATGTAAATTTTATAACATTCCGAATCACACAAGCCATGTATAGTAAAAATGTCAAATAATGTATAGGACATGAATTTAAGAAATCACATTAGATTTCTAGAAAATATCAACAGCAGAATTGTAAATGTTACTATGGAAACATAAAGCAAATCTGAGGAATTGAAAAAAAGTTCATGTATGTCATGAGTTTTTGAATTAATGTAAAGGTATGGATGGCTAGCCCTTTTTTCCTCTATTTCTTTATCAGTAATATGTATGTATATATTCCACCAAATAAATCTGAAACATTTCTATGAAAAATAAAATATTAACTCTTAAGAATCTTTGATTCAAGGCTGGAGAGGTGGCTCAGGGGTTAGGCCTCCGCCTTGCAGGCGGAAGGTCCTGAGTTTGGATCCCAGATCCCACGTATAGACGCCAGACGGAAGCGGGGGCGGCCTGCGCTTCTGGTCCTGGTAGGGCGGAGCCTGTGAATCCCGGGGCAGGAGGAGGTGGAGGAGTCCATGGTGGTTCGCGAATTCGTCCGTGGTTCTACACATACATAGACACACACACACACACACACACACACACACACAGACACACACACACGCGCACACATACACACGCACATGCACACAGTTGAATAAATAATAATAAAAAAATTAAGAATCTTTGATTCAATTTGTCTTAAATAAATATAATCAACACACACCACACACACACACACCTCATTTTCTCTCTCATAAATATAACCTGTTAATATTTTGGTTTGTGTTATAATGCTCAAAACATCTAAGGGAAATAATGTTATTTCCATCTCTCACTACCCAGTTCCACGCCCCCTTCTTTTCTCACTGCAAATCTGCTTCTTCCCTACTAATCTTCCTCTTAATTTCATGTCTTTCTGCATATGTAGCCATTGGTTTCCATTTGCGTTGCCTTTAGTGGCATATGCCTAAGTACTTTAACACTGATGATAGATCAGTGGTTATACCATAGAGGAAAATAGTTCTCCTTCCTTCCCATCCAACATTACTCTCAATGACCTGATTAAGAAAGATCAATGTGTTTCTTCAGTGGAACTGATATATTCAAGATAATTTGCCTATAACTAAAACAAACATATTTTGTTTCATATTTTGATCATACAAGCAGTACATGAATGTGTTCTTTTAACAGCACAGGGAGGGGAGGAACATCAACTCAGATATAATCTAAAGTCTTCTAGAGTATCAATCCTAAAGTTGGACTGTGTGTTAGTTAGGGTTCTTGGAAGAAACAGAATCTATAGAATGTAATATATAAAAATAAGTTTATTAAAATAGCTCACAATAAAAAATGTCCTTCAAGTAGTTGCCCATGGCATCTTTGCTCTTGACTGGAATGTTCCATAAAGCCAAAAGCTCCTAAGAAGGTCTTAAGCCTTTACTTCTCTGGAGGGTTGAAGACATTGGGCTCCCATGTGTGTGAAGAACAGTAGCAAGGCCCAGAGGCCAGGCTCCAAAGGCAGTGAGAACAGCAACGACATGGTGGAAAAGAGGAAGCTCCAAGTCAGCTGTGCCCCAAACAGTCTGCAACTGTTAAGTTGACACCAAAATGCAACTGTAAGATACTGTCCATACTCCCTGGAGTTAACCATCACTCCATGTTTAACATATGAGGTTCCAGTTATTTTTATATTTTCATATGAAAAATATGTATACCCATAGAAAATCAATAAAATTAAGATAGGTGATATAATTTTTCTTTTGTATACTTAAAATTCCCTAAAACAACTTCTACAATATTTTTAGTCCTTGCTTCAGTGTGTAATGTATGCTATCTTGGAATTCAGTATACAGCCCAAACTCACCTCAAACTCATGTAAATCCTGCCTTAACCTCCAAAGTCCTAAGGTTGTATAAACAGCTTAAGATTTTAAAGTATACTTAATATGTATGTTTTCACAAAAATGATATTGGCACTCGAGATTTGCTTATTTCACTTAGCAATATACTTTCTTTATCCATGAAAGTAGACAGAAGGTTAAACCAAGTCCTTTTTATTGCTATATGTATTAAGATATAAATGCATAACATTTTCTTAGACAGTTCTACTGTTGATAGGTAATTTAATTATTTCCAATATCTTTTACTCAAAAATTTCACTTAGTGGACATCTGATCCATTCTCCAGAAAGTACCTAATAGGTACATGCAATTGAAGACAGACCAGGTGAAACTTAGGGAACCACACATGCAGAAAGATAGTAAAGTAGAAGGGAGATAGACTGGAAAGGAAAAATACAGGTTATAATGAGAAAGAGAGGGGAGATAGGGTTGAGTAATAAGGGGATGGAAATAACATAAATCATTGCACTCATGTATGATACTTTAAGAGAATAAAAATAATCATCTATTAGATAACTTGATACACATTTACCAGTATTTATCCAGAAATATTAATTGAGAATATATTGTATCATAGGTAATGCATGCATTACATTCAAAAGTTACTCCCAACACTCCAAAGTATGTCAATTTGCACACTCATAGTATAAAAGACTGTGCAGTTTCCCCACATCTTGAATGATACTTGATATTAATGATCATTTTAAGTGTGACAACTATGAATCAAAGATATTGTATTATACAACTGAAATTCATTCATAGGGGCAGGGGTGTGGCCAGACATTATCTTTTGGACATGACAGGGCTTGTGCATCCATGAATTCATTGTTATGCATATTTGTATAAGACTTGCACAGAATTTGTCCTATCAACATTTCATCATGGAAGAGAAAAGATCCCAAGAATCTCTACAACTATCTGAGAGGTTGATGATGGTTATAGCTAATGGGTGGAAGGTGAAGGGAAGATACCTTTTTCAATGATGTACACACTGATATATGATTTGTGCTCCAGCAAGTGCTCAGGCACATGTAATTAAAGGCAACCCTGATGAAATTTGGTGAGCTTCCTCAAGACATGAAAATAGGAGGAAGACTTTAAGGGAAAACCAATTGGATTTTAACTGGGAAGAGAGAGGGATGGGATTAGATTAAGGTATGAAAATATCATGAATTCTAAATATTCATGAATGAAACACTAAAAGAATAAAAATAGGGGCTGGAGAGATTACTTAGAGTTCAAGACTGTCTCCCAAGCCAAATACCTGAGTTCAGATTCCCAGATTCACATAAAAATGACTGGTGGAAATGGCAGTTGCCTATACTTCTGGTTCTGGAAGGCAGATCCTGGAACACCTCAAAACAAATCGAAATGATGTAGAAGAAATAGAAACAATCCAAGATGGTGCTTGAAGTCACCCTTTAATCTCCACATGCACACACAGAGCATTCACAACTAAATAAACAAATGAATAAGTAAAGATTTTAAAACATTGAAAAACTAAAAAAATAAAATAGAAATATTCATATGGAGGGCATGTAGGATACATGTATGTACCAAAAAATGAAGTATGTGGAGTGAGAAGGACATGGAAGGTTCTGGAGTTGATGGATATGAATATTATTTTGACTTTAACAATGATTTCATGTATGTCTACACATGCCTAAACTCACCAAACTGTGCATTAATAAATATGTGGAGTTTACAATGTATCAATTATCATTTAACCATACTCTTTAAAATTAATTTTAAAAATCCTGCAAAAATGTATTTAATATATATTAACTACTAAAATTATATGCCATTGTCAGTAGTTTGCTTATGGCTTTAATAATGAATTTTTCCCAAAATTTTTCAAATTTAGATATTATATAATCTATTTTTAATATATTATAAAAATAAAGACACCATTTCATGTAATGTTACATATGTGTATAAATTAATGTCTCACATTTTATGGGTCATTTATCAATTACTACTACTTATTTTTCCTCAGTAGTCTTAGTTCTGTTAATAGTATTTCATAGATGAAACTTAAAATTAAATTAATTCCCTAAATATATATATATATATATGCACACTTATATATAAGAGAGTATAAATAATGAGATAGTAAATATTTTTAGTTTTATAGGACATTAATCTTGGCTGATTATCAATAAAACAATATTATAAATAAATAAATGAAAAGGAAATAATATCCATTCAGTTTTAGCCTACAAGAATCACTTACCAATGTAAACACTAGAATCAAGTGAAATGTTACCCATATCATATATCAAAGTATATTAAAACTTTTCCAGATCAAAATTGTTTAAATATTTTGTAATAGTTTCAGTGCAAATTATAGATATACATTTAGCATTCTTATAATCGTTAAGATTTAGCTATTTCACTTTGAGCAAAGATATTCTACTTTAGGTATTTTCACTTAGAAAAGCAAACACAGAAAATATAATGAATAGAAGAAACTAGTGAAGATTAGATCATTACAATTATACTAAAAGAATGAAAGCTATTGTTCTTTTAGTATAATTGTAAAGAAACTATCAAGATGACCCCACTGCATATTGGAGTAGTAACAAAGGAAAGTTGAGTATGCCCAGACATATTTTAAAAACATCCAAAAGTCATGAACAAAATGAATACTACACTGAAATCTAAAAATAACTTATCTAAGAAAGTTCAGTAACCAACAAATTGAAGCTGGCTTTAAAATTCCATATAAATTTTATCTGTAAGAGTGGATTCCTCTGTTTTCTGAGCTTGGCTATAACTCACAAGGAAGACAAGAGGAAAGAAAAGTTCAAAGCAAAGTTCAGGACAAGCCCAACAGTGTAGTTTTATGGATAATGCTATTTAAGACAAACTCTGAGAAAATCCATAGCTATAAGATTGTTATTATACCACTTATGGTTTCACAAAGGCAGAAAATTCCTTGTTCCATTTTTAGAGAGCAGTTAAATAGTAAGGACTTTTAAAAATTGTTTTGAATATGGCTTGGAAAATATAAACATGTTGATGGAATTTATGATTTCATAATGAAAAAATATCAACCAACATGGGCCAAGATTCACAGGGTTGGAGTGAGTCTGATCTAGAATACTAAAATTTCACATTTGATAGACATAAATCTGAACAAAATAAAGAAATATTTTCTGGTGGTATAGCAAGTTATAAACTTTGGTTGACTGAAATTCTGATACCAAGATCCCAAGTAAATGCCAGGTGCAATGACAGAAGCATCTTTAATGCTACCACACATCGGAAAGGAAGACCAAGAGGAGAGTTAGACATACACAATAAAGGACTCTCTGGGAATTGGGGGAGAGGCACTGGGAGATTGGGAGGGAGGGAGGGGGAGCAGGAGGTTCGGGGGGAGGAGGAGGGGGGAGGGAACTGGTCTACCTATTAAGTTTGTATGAGCGGAAATAATAAAAAAAAATACCAGAAATGGGAGACACACAAGAATTTCCAGAAGATCACAGTTGAATCTCCAGAAGTTCACAGTCAGGCCTGCCTGCTTTGTGCAGCGACAAAGAGAAGAACCATTTCCAAAAATGGTATAAAGTTGAGGAATAAATAAAATGACCACATTTAAAGTGAGTAAGAGACAGGGGAGAGAAAGCGACAGACAGACAGACAGACAGAGACAGAGAGAGGCAGAGAGAGACAGAAACTTTCACTATGATAATGGGATAAAACGATAATTTAAAAGGTAATTGTATTGGAAAACAGACATGAGAAACCACTGAAAATAGAACAACATATTTCCAATGAAAAGTAGAAGACAATTTAAGAAAACACAAATTAAACAACCATATCTTCACATAACAAAATAAATTATTAAAAAGACACCAAAATAAAATCTATTAGAAGATTCACAGATCAAGGAAAACAATTATCCCCATAGAATTCCAATGAAGATTCAGAAAACATTTTATCTGAATATAGTGAATTGTCAGACCATCTAATACTGCGCTTTGTTGAAACTGCATCAAGGTGACTATGTCTTTAAAACAGTGAGAAAGTTTCTGGCTTTCCAGTGCAAAAAACAACCAAATCACCACTTGTTCACACTGTTTGATGAACCTAGACTAAGAAACAAAAACTTGAACAGAAGATTAATGTGTACTTGAAAGCAAAACAAATCAACCAAGAAAAAGACATTTAGATATTAATGACAGTATAAATTTTCAATCTGAAATCTAAGAAACAAACCTTAAATTCCAACTGAGAGACATTCTCTAGATTAATTTTTGCCTCTATTAATGCCTGTGAAGACTTGTCTTAACTACATTATTTCATGTGGAAATATGCAGTCCACTGTGGGTAAAACTGTTTTCTAGAGAAAGATTCATACTAAATAGAGCTAGGCACTATTAGGCAAGCATACATTTATCCCATTTGTTAAGTTTGGAAGTAATATGACCATTTCTCTTTGTTCCTGATGCTCTGACTCACTTGCCATGATATGATTCACCAGAATTCTGACCTGAATAAACCTTTTCTTTCATAAGTTGCTTGGGTCAGATATTTTGTTGCAATAGTGGTTAATGAAACCAAAACTTCTGCCATGTATATTGTGACAAAACTAATTTTAAATGAGTAATTTCTAAGGGCAAATATTGTGCCATACATTGGGTTAATTATTGTCTACTTTGGTTTAACTCAGATACTAGCAAAAACAAATTGAGGGAGTATGGATTTATTTTGTTTTACAGGTATTAGGAGGAAATGGTGCGTTGTGGTGAGGAAGTCATGGTGCCTATATCTTGATTCATGGTGGTTGATGAAGCCAACATCTAGATGTTATGTGATGAAAACTAGAGAGAGAACAAACATAAGTTTTACAGGCATACAACCCTTATTGTGTGTCCCTAAATTCCTGTATCAACAAATATAGTCCCACATTTTAAAGGTTTATCAGCCTCCCCGAATAGATTTGCCCACTAAGAAACACATATTAAAACATAAAATTATAAATGAAACATTTCAGATTTGATTAGTGTATATAGGAAGGAAGGGTCTGCTGAAAATTTAGACAATTAGAATTACATTGAAAATACAATGAAAAACTTCCAGAGAGCAAAAAACTCATGGCTTCAAACTTAAGAGATTGAAATACAAATAAAGATAAGTGATATTTATACTCTAATGAAACTTGCAAAAGAAAAGATAAAATGGTATCAAAACCTAGAAAAGTGAGCAGTGTGAAGAAGAAGAGAGGATGACCCCAGTCCAACCAAAGCAACGCACCTCTGCTTCCCCTCCACCCCCCACCACCACCCCTGGGTTCAGCGTTTGCATCCTTGTGCCCATGCTACCATGCCCAAAAGAAAGGCTGAAGGGGATGCTAAAGGAGATAAAACCAAGGTAAAGGACGAATCACAGAGAAGATATGCAAGGTTGTCTGCTAAATCTGCTCCTCCAAAGCCAGAACCCAAGCCTAAAGAGGCCCCTGCAAAGAAAGGAGAGAAGATACCTAAAGGGAAAAAGGGGAAAAGCTGAGCTGCCAAGGATGGGAATAACCCTGCAGAAAAATGGAGATGCCGAAACAGACCAGGCACAGAAAACTGAAGGTGCTCGAGATGCCAAGTGAAGTGTGTGAATTTTTGATAACTGTGTACTTCTGGTAATTGTACAGTTTGAAATACTGTTTATTGTTTTATAAAAGTGCATAATTTTTGTTTTACTTTTTTAAAGCTATGTTGTTAGCACAAAGAACACTTCATTTTTGGGGGCAGGAGGAAAAGGAATATGTGTCACTAACAGACTTTGTGGAGCTGGATTGCTGTGGGAAAAACACCTTTCCCTGCTAGATTTAAAAAAGTCCTCTTGGATACCAGGAGGAGAGATTCCCTGGTATGGACACAAACAAGGGGTGGCACAAACACCCTGTGGTGTAGGAAAACTCAAACCTCACTTTCATGCCCTTCCCCCCCTCCACTACCAACATAGACTTAACTCGTTTAAAACCAGAGCCCTGTTGGGACCTGACCCCCCTAAAATTGCTTTTGCCAATATGTCAGGTCATCTGTCCTTTGCAGTGACATCATTAAGATGGTGATCCTCAAAAAAGCAGTGATTCCTTTTCTAAAAGATTATGGATCTGCAGATTGATACTTCTGCCAGGTTCATTTCATTTCCTGAGCATCAGGGTTGGCTTGTGAAAGTTGTTAAACATCATGCTTATGTGAAATGTCCACCCTCCCTCTAATGTCCTCGGTTTGATGCATCAAATGATTACTTCCTTGGATTTTATAGTGGCTTTCCTATTTTCGGTAGTCGATATAAGAAGGGAGTTTGAAAGTTCTCATATACTGTTACAGATTGTCTGCCCATGTCCTGCCTGAAATACTCTGACTGTTTATGAAAAGTATCTTTAACAAAACTGGATACAGTTTGGGTTGGAATGCTGCCTCTACTCTTTCCCACCAGTGAGGAACCTGGCTTTTCCCAAGTCTCTTGGAGCAGGATGCATTCTGTTGTTAGACATTTAGAGGTTCAATCTAGAGTGGAAGGATCTAGTCAGTCTCCAAATAGAGTGTTAGGTGGAGTTGGGAAGAAACTGGGAGTAGGATGTGGATTCTGTGGATTCTGCAGCATTCCCTAAAGTGTATTTTTACCTGGAGACTTTTGGTAGATTAAAAAGTTTAGTCTGCTTCCTTGACAGAAGTGTCTTCACTTAACATTGACAAACTGTAAAAGGATCAAATTGATGGAGGCTGTTGTGGGCTTGTGAGCCAGGTGATCCTGCTCCTAAAGGGACAAGAACATTAATAGGATCTTTACTTTGTAGAATTTGAAGATGTTAGAACACTGAACTTTGAATAGACTTGTGATTTGAACTTGCTTTCACGGACTGTGGCTGTATTTGAGGAGAATAAAGTAAATTGGAGACCACAAAAACAAAAAGCCTAGAAAAATGTTGACGATATCTTACCTAAGATTAATAAATTGCCAGGTAGGTCTTCTGAGTTAGATCTTATACTCCTTTTTGTGAAGTTTGTCTTGAAAACATGACAGGGTGGTAGAGTTTTTGTCTTCACAATGAACAAGCCAAACTACATGTACAGAGATTCACTGTTCCAGAGTGTTCTACTATAGACATAAAAGATTCAAATATGTCACAGGTATAAATTAAAACACTTTGTCAGATAAAATGTGTTCTAGTTATACTATAATATACATTATATTTTGTTTAAAGAGGTAGATAACAATCAATTTGGAAAAAAGTGTGATTAACCAAAATGTTTAACAGACTTGAATAATAAACCCTTACATGCATAGTGAAGGGAACAAGAAAGTGTACAAGATGCTTACAACAATATTAGCCTACTATATGTTTAAATGATTAGTAGTAATAATAAATAAAAAATAGAAAATATACTGGAATTTTAATATGTTCTACAACAGTTACTTATGAAAATTAGAGGTGCTATGAAGAATAAAACAAAAATAAAAAGCATTATGTAGTTACCAGAACACTTATGTTTTGCTGTTGACATTATGAAATTATACAGTGGGGGTTCCTCAAAACACTGAACACAAGATTACAATATGAGCCAATAATTACATATATATTTTTGGGAAGATATTCCTAAGAGAAAAAGGACTCAATACTTAACACAGTAATATGCTTCCTTCCAGTGTTACTCTAGAAAAAAGGCCTCCTGTTTTCTCTGATAAAATAGGTATAGACTACACAAGGAAGGCTTAACAGGAGATTTATATGCACATAAATGCAAAGTAAACTAAAAAAGAGAATGATAAATGTATTCACAATCTCATGAATGAATAAACAAAAGCTTTTATATTAAATGCAAGGTATTATTTAGACAAAAAATTGCTGTATTCTATTTTGTAAAAGAACACTGTTGGCACTGTATTATTTCTCTATATAAGACACCTAAAAGAGTCAACTTCAAAAAAGAAAAGTGTAGCAAAGTTTACCAGGGATGCATGAATCTGGTGTGGGGGAGGAGTGACTATTACTACAGTTTATGTTTAGGAAGTCAAAATATTTTGGAAATAGACAGTAATGGTTATCATGTATGACTGTGATACTATGTACTAACACTGAATTAAACATCTGAAAATTTTTAAATGAACTTCTCATGGGAATAAAATATCTTATCTACAGTAGAGACCATCAGTTTCTTTTCTGCCACAATACTTTTTTTTCCTCTCAATATACTATGCATCAACTGTATCTACAGTTTTATTTTCCAATAGACTAAACATTCAATGAATTCACAAGTAAGGCAAACAGTATGTATCCTCCCATGGACACTGATAAAAACACACACATTCTCCAAATGTACAGATCACTTTACATGGACTTTCTATTTAAAGATGAAATTTCAGTTCATGAATATCTAGGAATTTAGCTATTTAATGAGCAACCAGTGAACTATATCACCAATAAAAACTACTTCATAAGAAAACCAGTTACATTCAACGAGCATGCAGAAATAATCTATACAAATTAACATTATGTCCAAAAAGAAGTTGATTATAAAAATTAATTTTTATGGTTTTTAAATGTCATGTAATTGACTACCAAAATTATGTAAACGAATTTGAAATAATGCAATAAACAGTAAAAATTAAAAAACTTTGATTTCATACTTACGTCAGTATCAAAAACATCAATCTGTCCCCAATATATCAAAACTGACAGATAAAAATGTCTGTCCAATAGTTTCAATTGTCTTCAAAAGGGCCACTGAGTCTTTTTCCTCCTATCACAACTCCTGCTGTTAAATTTTCAATGCAAACATATCTTCACATGCTGTGACAGTGTAAATTTGGAGATACATAGAATCAGAACACTAATGAAAAATAAGACACAAGTCAAATCTTTCTAATGACCTGTCAATATACCAGCCAGTTCTGTCTTCTAAATAAAACATGGATTATCTGAATGACTTTACCCTACTGCCTCACATTACAGAGAGTAACATCCTTCTACATGTCCAAACAGGGTCAATCTCCACTAATATGCTTCTACAGAATATAATTAGCAGAGTTCCAAATGTACAAATGGATATGGCAACTCAAAAATTTAAGCAGAATTTCCAAATGGAAACAATCTTTTTAAAAATCATTCACATGTAGTTATACTTGAATGTTAGCTGAATACCAATAAGACAAATATCAGGAAAGCTTTCTATGTACCTTATAATTTTCATCATGTCTAACAAACAAGGTGCACCCACATCTCTCATATTTTAATAGGAAAGTATCAATCATATATAACAAAGGATTTGAGTGACTGAAAAACATACAAAAGGAAATATTTTAAGTCCTCAGATGAGTTATGCATGCTATTTCAATTTTAGCTTTCTTCTGTGAAATCTGCCAGTGAACCTTGTATTTATAGCAATTAAAATGTTGTTTAAGTCACTTACTAATTAGTAGGATTTATAAACTTCCTGAAAACAAATATATCTCATGAAAATAATACCATGTTCATAAAGAACATCTGTTTCCCCTTTTTATCTTTGAGACAAGGTCTTTCTCCACACCCAGGCTAGCCTGGAAGAAGGTAATCCACTTGCCTGAGCCTGCCAAATGCTGAGATTGCAATATGAACTACCATACTCAATTTAAGGAACTCTTATCAAGGTTATATTATGAAAGAGAATATCAAGAAAGTAATAATCCAATGAGAGTTATTTTAAGCACAGAAAAAGTGAACCTTGATCAATTTATATAGGAAAAATATAAATGTATACTTCAGCTTGAAAGATTCTGTAGGCCTAAAGTTATCCTTTTTAGAGAACAAGATGAAATGGCCAAATGAATATTTCCTTAAGAATACTAAACTGCAATATACCTGGGTAAAAATTCTACAAAAGGAACCACATTGTGGGTAAGCACACAGCTTACTTATATTATTAAAGGACAGAAACAATAAAAAGTGCTGCAGTCTCTTTAACAAAATAAATGCTAAATTGTACAAAATTATTCTACCTTTGCAAACAATACTGACTTAGAATACTCAATGACTTATCTAGTCTCTGTACACAAATGCTGATAACTCTTCAATGTTAAAAATAGTTTACAAAATATTTAGCCTTGAAATTTATTCCTAAAATTTTGTTTGTGCTCATTGGTTGGTGAATAATAAAGTTCCATGAGATTGTGACTTTCCATTGTTTCTTCCTGGCCACTTTCAAAGAAAAGGATTCATTCAATAAAGTGAACTATGTATGCACTACAGGCTGTTATTATGGAAACAGTACACTATTCTCACTGACTCCATCAAGGTTCAGCAAGCTTTCATTCTTCCTTTTTTTGAATTTCTTCTTAAACTAAACCCAAAAGAAGTAACTAGGATAAGAGACAAACAGTACAATTACCTGAGGTCTTTGTTAATCTTTTCTGTGAACTATCATCTTTATCTGCTAGCCTAAGATAACGACTGAATGACTGAATGCTAATTCAATTTAACAAGCACCATTGGATTTTGGATCAATTGCTGCTGATGCATTGATACAATCATGTTCAAGATCTGATGTTCGGGCCCATTCTGTGCTAGGGCCTGCTTCTTGATTGTTTTGTGTAGATGTGTTACTGCACCATAAACTGTCCTGATTGTCTTCAGTTCTCTCACCAATTTCAACCTGTTCTCTTCTTTGTTGTACTGTATTCGATGACTGCATTTTACGTGCTTTTGCGGTATTATGTCTAATTCCTTGCTTTTTCTTGCGTTTCATGACCCTCGACGATGTTTTGTCATGAGAAGTGTCATGTTCAGTACGACTTGGATAAATTTTGCTGATGAGTTCATCAAATTTGGGGTCTGGATCCAGTGATCTTTTGGAAATGAGTTTTGTTCTGCAGATGGGGCATTCTTTGTTGCCACGTCTAATGGCTGTGATGATACAGTCCGCACAGAAACGATGGAAGCAATCTTTCGTAATCCGGGTGTTCTTCATTATATCCAGACATATTGGACATCTGAACTCATGCTCATTTCTACTTGATGTTGCTATAACCAAGTCCTCTGTTGTTATCTCCTGAGATGTTCCCTGCAAAGCAATAAAGCTCCCTTCTGATGTTTCATTTGCTTGTTGTATTTCATTTGTCTGAACTTCCTGAGACATTGCGGCTTCTTCCAGCACTCTCCTAGTCTCCAGCTACAATGTCCTTGGTCTCTTGTTCCTGTATACAACATTGTGAATATCAACATCCAACATAAACTGAAACATTCAAAAGTCAAGCATAGACATAAAATCCTACAATAGAAAATGGAAAATATATGGTAGCTGTGTGAAAAGAAAAATCAATGTAGGATATGACAGGGATGTAGGACCCATGATTACATGGCAAAAATGCATACTTTCACAAAAACTGCACAGAAAATGTCCTAAACTGTCCTATCATGTCATCATGGAAGGGGAAAAGTCTCAGGAAGCTTCAGGACTCCCTGAAAGACTCATGAGGACTAATGCTAATCAGGAAGAACAGGAAGATAATTTTCTCAATGGTATACTAAGTGATCTATGATACTTCTTGAGCATGAAATCTTATCAGTCATATGTCATTAAAGATAAATGAAATGAAACACAGTGGGGGTGCCACACAAGTGAAAAGACTTGAAAATAAGAGGATGTCTAGCAGGGGAGAAGGATGGTAATGGGAAAAAAAGGAAGGATGGGATTGGGGATTGATTAGTGAAAATATCATGAACTTACTATATTCGTGTATGCAAAATTAAAGAAATAAAATATATGAAAAAAGAGTAATCATATAGAACAATTTGATACTCCAAAATTGTAGATTATTGTGCAGAGGAAGGCAATTTACATAGAATGTTGTCACTAAACATTTTAAAAAGCCATTTTAATTAGAAGATAGAAAAATAATTTTAAAAATAAATTCTAACCTAATTATTAAAAAAATTATCAAACACAGCTATAAAGGAAGGGGCATATAATAAAAACTTAACCTAAAAATTTTAAATCTCTCCTTGAAACAAATCTCTTGTTTTCTCTCATTTGTCAATTCTAGGTGTTGGTATAGAAACACAAAATCACAGGTATATTTAAATGACATGATAGTTGAAGTTTGCCTGTCTAGGAAATTTAAGGGGATTAGCAGGAGTGAGAGTAGGGAGAATAGGGAAGGTATTGAGAGAAGAATATGAGAAAAGTACATGATATGGGTTTGAGAGATGACTCAGTGGTTATACTCTCGTCTCACAGCCAAAGAGAACAGAGTTCAGATTACCAGATCCCATGTAAAAATGTGGGGTGAGAGTGACAGACTACCTGTATTTCAATTCGTAGATGTCTGAACTTGGAAATTCCTCAAGCAAGCTGGCTAGCCAGACTAGCCTTAATGTGCTTTTGGATTAATTAGAGATTCAGGCTCATAACAAAAAGGTAGAAGAGTGATCAAGTATGATTCTTGATATCATTGTTGAACCTCCACAGATATATACACTGAGGTATACTTGTATACTTAATCCATATGTGTATTCATGCATGCATGCACAAACATACACGCACACACATACACACAAGATAATACATATGCTTGAAAAAAAGAAGATTTATGAAACATATCACTATGTAGAATTAATATAAGCTAATAAATAAAAACCCTAGATTTCTTAAAATACATCTCAAGTAAAGCTAACAGTGTATTTAGTTTGTTTTTCATGCTATTAGTTGTTCATGCAAATATAATCACACTCTACTTATAGAAAAGAATAATTTAATAATTTGACCTGGTACATCCTTTTTTTGTGTTGTCAATGTAGTCCCAAAACAATCCCATAACGAGAGTTTTCATTATTTATGCCTTATATAATAAATACAATATACATAATAAATGTATATTAATAAATATGGTGTGTTGCTTAAAGGAAGAGAGCTGGCTTAGGAGACATAATTTCATGTATTTTATCCTTAGTTTCACTCACATACACAAAAAATATTACTTTGTAAATCATACTAACTCATATGGAAATTCATTTATTCTTTAGAATATATTTGAGAGACAACTCTTAATGATCTACTATGCTCAAATAAATTTGAGATTAAGAAAATGGTGGTTGGCAAGGCTTTGCATTTCTAAGGAACAATATGCTTCAAATATTGCAAACATTCTTATTGTAATAGTACTGCATTTTAAGTGTATTGTAATTATCCAAATAACTTTCTAGTGAAGAAGGAGGCTGACATTAAATGATGTGAAACGTCACAATGTTTCAGAGTATCTAGAAAAGGTGATTAGAAATTTCTAATCATTCTTTCATTCAAAAACAAATTTAAGCCAAACATTAGAAAAAAGGACTTCAAAAAAGACGTTTCATATGGTATTCATCCTAATTCTTTCTCCTAGTCCTTCTGGGTTGTGGTGTCTATTGGATGACAAATTTCTGAAAGCAGAAGCTTACCTTATAAGTCACAGGAATATTTTGAGATGATAATTCAATGGACCCTCTGGTATGGCACGATATAAATTGCAAAGCTGAAATAAAAATGTGAATCCTCTATTACATCAAACTGACAATCTTTTAAATTTAAAAATGTACTATTCTCATCAAACATATGTCCTAAACTGAAATGAAAAAGCACTAGGGTGGTCGTTCCTTTTTTCAGATTGTAATCAAAGAAAGGCCTCTGGTTCCAGGTGAGTTTCAGAATATAATACGCACTGCATATTAAGATACCTCCACACTACAATAATGCTATAAAAAATTTAAAGGATTTCCTTTAATCTGCTCTAATTAGGTGGAAGAGATGTCATTTTTAGAATTCATGTTCTTAGAAATGGAAAAAGTACAGAATGATGTAAATTTCCACATAAGTAATATGTATCATTATTGGAGCTTCTAAGTAAAATAATTTAGTTTGCTTAAGTAAGAATGTACATATTTTTGAATTTAGTACTTATAAAAATTAACTTTGCAGATTCAGCAATTAGAGGAAACTACAGAAAAAGGTTCCTCCTTCCATGACACTCTGGGCATCCAGAGGAAATATCAGGAAACTGGTTTATAGTATACCACTACTAGAGTAGAAAAAGAGTGAATCAGAAACATGTAGTAGTCTGGGGTTGAAAATCATTTTTTTAGTCACCACTGTAGTGGACTGCATAAAGACAGGCCCAGCCCCCCAAGCCTTACCAAGAAACTTCACAGAGGTAGTTCTGATAGGTAAGGGTAGGTAAGAACTTAGAAATTAGATACCTAAGGGAACTATAATTGTATCTTGGTAACTGTAACTTTTGAAGATCAAAATGCCCCTTTGTGGTTATACATCCTTGGAGCTGTTAATTACCCCTTCAGGACAGCTCACATCTTTCTTTCTTTTTCTTGGATTGTCTGCTTTGCTAAAGAAACTTTTCTTTAACCTATCTCTTGACTGACTACTTTCAATTGAGAAGACAAGTTCTGAAGAGAAAATTCACACCTGGAAACATACTGTGGTTCCATGATTTGATGGAGCACTTAGAAAGTTGTAAGCCCCTTCTTAATCTCTTTGGAAAAATTGTGCTTAAATATAACTTGTGCAGTAACTACTCTGAATCATCAAAGACTCTCAACTAGCATTTTAAGGACGTATTTCACCTAAATGGAAGGCATAGAAAACAGCTTCTCTTTCTGCTGCTGCAAGCTGTTTGTCTGTTTACTGTTAGTCTTTTTGATTGTACTATCTTGGTTCTTTTTATCTTTCTTTTCAGTGAAAACCCCAAATAATATTAATGAGAGCCTCAGGGACTAAAGATATGGAACCCATCAGAGACTTCCATATCTTTTTCCTGGCTTAGATGGAAACATGAAAGCTTGTCCTGGATGACAGCATAAGGTGCTGATTATCCTGATGCCCTACACTATTATCTTGCCCCTGATAAAGGTATAACAAACACCACAGAATCTATAAAACTTAATGAATTCTGGAGAAATACCCAGGGAGTATTATCACTAATTGCCATGTTCAGTTCCAAAACACATTACAAAGGTAATCTCTCTTTTAAAACCCTAAACTATAAATTCTCTTTGCAATTTATAATCTTCCTCTCAACTCCCTTCTCTGCCATTGCCTATAATCCTCTAGTTTAATATCTGGTACCATCCAGCTTGTTGATTTTGATTCATAACGCTGATATGAACACTTCCAGATAGTTAGTCATAATGCCAACAACTATTTTTAAGTTTTGTGGGAGACAGGAGAAAATATGATTAAAAAATTCTTCAGTGATAGTTGCAGGCAAATGTTTGAGCAAAGCTGTGAAGAATTGTTAAGTCACACACTTTCTGTAGCAGAATGTCTAATTGATTTCAGAAGACACAGCCAGCCTATAGTGGGTGTTCTCTCTAGTGGTGAACCAAATAAAAAGAAGTGCAAGTGATAGGGGAACTTGCCCTCTCTTTTTCCCTGAATTGACTGACCATGTGGAAATTGCTGCTGGTCTGCTGCCACCTTTCTTTGTGCTATTGCTACTCTTTATTCATGCAGGAGCACAACTTCTTTTGTCCTCCAGCATGACTAAGGTTGGAAGACTCTTCAGGAATCCTTCAGTGTCCAGGGTCTTCAGCAACCAACTTGGATTCCTGTGAGACTTTCCAGGTCAGATTTTATCTTGCAAATTAATCTAATAAATCCCTCTTTTACATATATACATCCATCAATACTAGTTCTGTTCCTCTAAAGAACCATGACTAGGGCTGGAGACATGACTCGGGTTAAGACTGCCTCACAATCATAAGGATCTGAATTCTTGGATCCCAGATCCCTATTAAAAACACCAGGTGGAAATGGCAGTGACCTGCACTGGTAGATGAAGCATGGACAATCCCAGAGCAAAGCAAAAAAGAGGTAGAAGTAATCCAAGATGACTCTCCAAGTCACCTTTGGACTTGCACAAGCAAACAGAGTCACACAGTGCCCTCTGATACACACACACACACACACACACACACACACACACACACACACACACAGACATACACGCACGCACGCACGCACACATGCAATAATAAAATAAAAAGAAAAAAGAACACCCTGACTAATACAGTGACCAAGTCCCCAGAGTTCCACAGACTTACCCCACTTTGATGCTCAGTCAGAACCCTGGTCAATTTTCATATTGTAGCTACCATCAACACCAAGGGAAACTTTCCCTAAGAGACAGTAAAAGGTCCTACAGAGAAAATGAGACAGTAGAAATGAGTGAGGACTGCTGACTTCTCTCTTATCTGTTGTTTTTTTTCTGTTTCTTTTCAGAGACCTTGAGGGATTAGACACTTTTTAACTTAATGAGAAGGATGGATGAGGTATTCCCAGATACTAAATAAGATCTTACTCTCCTTGACTGTCTGTGTGTTGCTCTTATGCTGACTCACAAGAGAGACATGCCTGGTGACTTTTAGAACTTGTTTATCTCACATTAAAAGCACTTCTAGGACTGTGCTTTGACTATGAATGATTGTTTTTTACTGCTATGGGTGTAAAAGGGACTTCTGGAATTTGCTCCATTGTTATACATTTGATTTGCTATGTGGAGACCCAAACTGTCAGATGGAGGAGCTTCCAGACACATAGTGACAATTGAAATGTACAATAACCCCTCATTCGTCATATCCAGCGGAATACATTTTTTCTGAAATCTATTCTTCATGAAGATACCAAAACGACATAGAAAAAGACGTAACAGTTTACAGGTTAGAACTTGAAAAGAGTTGCTGAACTTAGTACTAAATGTGACACCCTGGTGTTTAGGAAAAGCAGAGTCCTCTACTAATAACCCATGCTGAAGTACTTTTTAGTTAAGCTTTGTGATACCTAGAGATAACTGTTTCCTGGTATTTACTGTCTTTTCTTTCTAGATAGAAAATCAGATATATATCCCCACAGTTATTTTCTTGGGATACATCCTAAATAATTAGGAATGATTTGACTCTGAGATCCTTAAAAAAGAGAAGATTGATTTTGTTTTATGCTACATAATTATGGTGTTGGGAGGGTGGTCTCCTGAATTTTTCTGAGGACTCTACTTTATTCCATTTCGTATTGTCAGTTCCCTGGGGATCAGCATGCACCACAGTTGTCAGTTTATCAAGAAAAAAATTGCACATATTGTTAGGAGTCTTTTAAAGTCTCACTTTTGCATATCTTTCTGTATTCCATTAAGTTCTGAAGCTACCCTTGTGGTCATAGTTGTTAGCTTACTGGAATATTCCCCCCTCTCTTTTCTCTCTATGAAAAATTGGCAACTTGACATCTAATCCAGTTCTTTATAGGAATAAATGGATTTTTATCCACAATTTAAATTACAGGATTAGCATACAAAGTTTTTCAGTACTCCCTGTGTTTTATCTTCCTAGTTTACTGTAAACATTGCTGAAAGATTTTTCATCATTTTACAGGGCAGGCCTTGTGAAAATAAAATATTTTTTATTTTATTTATTTATTTATTTATTTATTTATTTAACATTTTTTATTATCTCTGCTCATACAAACTAAATAGGTACACCGGTTCCCTACCTCCCTCCTCCTCCCCCCGACCCCTCTGCTCACCCTCCCCTCACCCCTCCCTCCCCATCCCCCAGTGCCTCCCCTCCCCCAATCCCCAGAGAATCCTTTAATGTGCATGCCAAACTCTCCTCTGTGGCCTCCTCTCCGATGACATACAAGGACCCAGCGGCATTTCCCTGAACCCTTTCTTTTGTTCCCCTTAAGCATAGGAACACTATTTTGGCTGTCAATCCCTTGCCTCCAAGGGTCTTGGTGCTTTTAGCAAATGCTAGACTTTGTGGGGTCAATAGTGTGTTGGACATTGCGCAGGGCATTCAAAGTCCAATTATGATTGCTTCGGCCCTAACTTGTGTGGAGTATCTTGCATATCATTGCTCCTCTCATCCTTGTGCTCTTACACTCTTACCGCCCCTCTTCTGCAAATGTCCCTGAGCTTCAGGATGGTGAGAGATTAGGCTGGCCTAGTTCCAGGTGGTTGATATAGAGTCTCTGAAATTCTGGATTATGGAGCAGAAATAAAATATTTTATTGTTCTTAGACAGATATCCCACTAAAAAATTGTGAAAGGGTATTTTTTAATTACATTTTTTGGCCTAGTTGTACAAGCTCTATAGGTACCCCCTTCTTCTCCCTCCCACCCTTCCCCTTATTGTCTCCACATTCTACTCTCCCCCCTTCCCACTCTATCCACCCTCTCTCTTCCCCTTTTTCTTCCCTGTGAAAGAGGATTTTAAAAACAGGATGGCTACGAAGTCTCTTTAGAACTAACAGTAAGCAAGAAAGTTATGTTTTAACAAAATGAGTACAGGGAATCTGTTATAGATGTAGTTTTTACTAAACTATTTTCAAGAGTCATTTCAAATGTTTAGTTTTAATGTGCCTCTGTCTCATAATATGAAATATAGAAAGAAAATTATTAGAATAATTAGAATAAAGTAAATATAAAGATGAACGTAAATATGAAAATGCATTTTTGGTAAGGACCATTAAAACAAAAAGAGAATATATTTAGAATGAGAAATTAGTGTAGATAAAATAAGATTATGTTGTAATTCAAATTGACTAGGTCTTCAAAAAATAAAAAAGTGGAGCAAAACCAGGAATTGTTCACAGATCTTCAAAAAAATCATAAGATGGTATACATATGATGATTAAATGCCGTTAACATAAAAAGTTGAAATAAAAATCTAATCTTCTTTTTGAACAGAAGGTTTTACTTAAAGTACTAACCTTATTTTATAAACCTTAAAAACTAATTTTTATTACACATTTCATTTTTGACTAATCATACAAGCTCAATCCCCACTTCTCTCCCTCTCCCCTCTGCTTCCTCATTGTCCCCATTGCACTCTCTCCCTTTTCCCCCTCACTCTCACCCCCTCATTTTTCCCTTTCTCCCAGTGCCTACCACTTTCTCCCTCCCATCCCCCAGAGAATCCATTTATGTGGGCAATGAATCTCACTGTGAGTCCTCAACCCTAGTGAGGGTTCAGGGCTCAGTGGAATAACTTGGGGCCCATTATTGGGCTGCCCACTAGCAAGGAAACTATTATGACTGTTTTATCCCTTGCCCCTAAGAATCCTAATACCTGAAGCCTTCTCCCCTGTGATCCATGTTAGATTTTGGGGAGTCATTGACATGACAGCCATTGTGCAGATCAGGCAAAGTTTAATCACATCGTGGCTATATCCTGGCTTCTGCTGCCTGACTTGTGTGGAGTATCGTGTATATCATTGTTCCTCCCCATTTCAGGCACTTATAATCTTGCCGCCCCTCTTCTGCAGGTTCCCTGAATTTTAAGATGGGGAGAGATTTTGCTTGTCTGGTTCCAGGTGAACAATATATGGTCTTTGGTGTTCTGAATTATGGTTTATTATTTTCCATTTTGCTATTCTTGCACTACCCTTGGCTACATCTCAATTGGCATCAAGGATAATCTCCTTTGCATATGTCATTAAGAAGGTTTGGAATGAAGATCCACTTATTAGGGAGTACATAAAGCATCTAACTTTCTGTGTCTGGGATACTTCACTCAATATAATTTCTTCCAGTTTCACCCATTTCATGGCAAATTTCATTAATTCATCTTTTTTCAATGGCTGAGTGGTATCTTATTATTTAAATGCATCACATTTTCATTATTCATTCATCAACTGTTGGGCATTTGGCTTGATTCCTTGACTTTGATATTGCAAATAGTGCTGCACTGAACATGGCTGTGTTCCTGTCACTGTAGTGAATTTCTGCATAATGAGGGATTATTCCCAGAAGTGGTATAGCAGGGTCATATGGCATTTCAATATTTAACTTTTGTAAAAATTGCCATACAGATAACCAGAGTGGTTCTATAAGCCTGCATTCATAGCAACAATGTATGAGAGTTCCCTTCTCTCTACATCCTCTCCAGCATTTGGTGTTATTTGTATTGTGATTTTTGCCAGACCAAGGTGAGATTATATCTCAGGATAGTTTTGATTTGCATTTCCATAATGGCTAGAGATATGGAGAATATTTAAAGATTTCTTAGACATTTTGATTTTGTCCTTGGAAAAGTTTTTTTTTGAGTTCCCAGGGCCATAATTAATTGGACTATTTATCTCCTTGGTGTAAAATGTTTTAAGTTCTTTGTGCACTCTGGATATTAGAGGCCTACCAGATATGTGGTTAGTGAAGATTTTATCTCATTCTGAGGGTTACCATTTTGGTTGGTTAATAATCTATTCAACTGAACAGAAAATCTTAATTTCATAAGATCCCATTTGTTGAATGCTGGTTCTACTGACTGTGCTATTGGATTTCTGTTTATAAACAGTTCTCCTAGCCCAATCAGTTTGAAGGAGTTCCCTACCATTTCAACTAAGGCTTTTATAGTCTCTGGCCTAATATTAAGATTCTTGATTCATTTGGAATTAACTTTTGTTCATGGTGACAAGTACATTTGCAATAGTAAAGTTGTGGAATCAACCCAAATGCCCAACAGTTGACAAATGGATGATGAAAATGTGGTACATTTCTACAATTGAATACTATACTCAGCCATCAAAAAAGATGAATTAATGAAATTTGCTGGGAAATAGAAAGAATTAGAAAAAAATATGTTGAGTAAAGTATGTGAGACACAATGTTAGGCAGTGTATGTACTCTCCAATAGATGGATCTTAATTCCAAACCCACTTAATGACATATTCAGAGGTAAATCTCTGTAGTACTTACTGTAATTACAAAGATTTTAAACAGGAGGGAAGGGGAAGGATGGTCCCCACTGAAAAAGGAGATAAGGGATCATGCTTCAGTAGAAAAAATACGTCACCATCAAGTATTGCAAGTAAGTAGTGAGGAAGTGCAGCTCACTGTCACTTCCTTTCTTGGTCACTTGCTACTAAACAGGATTGATCTCACCAATCATGGAGTGTATAGGGACTGGAACACAGACGGTAACCATCTCTCAGGTGGGAAACTGACCCCTAACCACCCATTGCTCTATCCTACTCCTATTCTTCTGTCTACCATTGAGTCTCCTCTTACATGAAGATCATCATATAAAGTGCTTTTTATCTTTGGTTAGGATGTGACCTTCCCAACCAATCAGGATACACTCAGGGTGATGCAGGAAAAGCAAAACTGAAAACAACAAACCGTAATTGAGAACAACAAAGACCCTACATTAAAACACCTGGAATTAGGCCAGCCAAATAAGTCCCCATCTTAAAGCTCATGGAACCTTGTGTGAGAGGGGGAGACAAGATTGTAAGAGCCTAAAGATGTTGAGGACCAAATATATGAAAGACACTCCACACAAGTTACAGCTGCAGCAGCCAGAATTAGACTTTGCTTGACCTGCACAATGGTTGACATGTCAACAACTCCCCCAAAGTCTAGCATGGATCATGGGGGAGAAAGCTCCAGGCAGTAGGATCCTTAGAAGAAAGGGATTAACAATCATAATAGAGTTCCTAGGTCCAAGAAGGGGCTCTGGGCTATGCCATTGAGTCCTTATCCCTCACTAGGGTGGAGGACTCAGAGGGAGGTTTAGCATTCATCCAAAAGGATGCTCCAGGGAATGGAAAGGAAGGAGGAGGAGGCACTGGGAGAGGGGGAGGGTTGGAGGGGTGTGAAAGGAAGGGGGAAGGAGGAAGAGTGCAAGGGGGAAGTGTGGAAGGGAAGAGGGAGGGAAAGAATGGGGGTACTTATTGAGTTTGTATGATTAGGAAAAAAATAAAATCTAGGAGAAAAAAATGCCTATATCCCTAGCCATTAGGGAAATTTAAATCAAAATTTCCCTGAAATATTGTCTCATCCAGGTCAGAATGGCAAAAATCCAGAATACAAACACCAAATGCTGGAGAGGATGTGGAGAAAAGGAAAGTCTCATACATTGCTGGTGTCAATGCAGGTTCATGCCACCACTCTTATGATCAGTTTGGCATTTTCTACAAAAGTTGAAGATTGAAATGCCATATGACCCTGCTTTACCACTACTGGGAATAATCCCCCATAATGCAGAAATTCACTACAGTGATACAAGCACAATCATGTTCATTGAAGCACTACTTACAACAGCAGTCATGGAATCAACCCAAATGCCCACCAGTTGAAGAATAGATAATGAAAATGTGGAACATTTAAACAATGTACTACTACTCAGTCATCGAAAAAGATGAATTAATGAAATTTGCCAGGAAATGGATGGAATTAGAAAAAAATTATATTGAGTGAAGTATTCCAACACAGAAAGTTAGACAGTGTATGTACTCCCTAATAGATGGATCATAATTCCAAAATTGCAACAAATTATAAACAGGAGGGAAGGGGAAGGAGGGCCTCAAAAAAATCAAAGGAGATAGGGGATCACCCTTCAGTAGGGAAAATAGGTCGCAGTCAAGTATTGCAAGTAAGTAGCAAGACATCTGGTGCACCTCACTCTCACTTCCCTTCTTGATCACTTTTGATTAGAAAGGTTTGTTCTCACCAATCTGGGAGGGTATAGGGACTGGCATATTGATGGTAATCATCCTTCAAATGGGACATTGACCCCCCTCACTGCTGCATCTTACTCTAATTCTTCCATCTATCTTTGAGTCTCCTCTTATATTAAGATATTCATTTAGTCTTTTATCTTTGTTTTTTTAGAAACAATTATATTAAGTGAAGTATCCCAGACACAGAAAATTAAGCTCCGTATGTACTCCCTAATAGTCTTTTATCTTTGATTAGCCATTTTGGTTAACCCCTCCCCCCCAAGTCTAGCAAGTATCACAAGGGAGGAAGTTCTGGGCAGTAGGATTCTTATTGACAAAGGATTAACATTTCTAATAGAGTTCCTGTACTAACAACTCAAGAAGGGAGTCAGATCTATGCCAATGAGTACTGACCCCTCACTAGGGGGGAGGACTCAGAAGGAGGTTTGGCACTCACACAAAATGATGCTTCAGGGGATGGTAAGGAGGAAGGGATAGGCACTGGGGTAGGGGAAGGGAAGAGGTAAGTGAAAGGAAGGTGGGAGAGTGCAAGAGGGGATGACTGGGGAGAGGAGGACAGAGGGAGAGGATGGGGGTACCTATTGAGCATGTGTGATTATGCAAAAAATAAAATGTGGGAGAAAAAAGAAATACTTTCACAGATAAATAAAAGACAAGGTAGCAAAATTCTAATACAATGATAAATTTAAAAAATTTGAATAGAGCATATAAGATATTTAAAATACTGTGTAAAGACCAAATCCATTAGTTATAATATAATGAGAAGAAATTAAGGCCAGAATATGAAACATTTTCAATAATAAAATTAAAATATCTCCCCAAATTTAAAAAGCAGCCCATTAAGTTTCAAAATAGGGAACATCAGATACACAGGGCCAAAAGGTACTCCTTATGCCATAATACAAGAAAAACACTAAATTTATGTAATAAAGAGAAAATATTGAAAATTGTAAGAGAGAAAGTGTGAATTGAATTTAAATACAGAACCACAACAATATTTGCTGAATTTTCAATGAAAATTCTGACAGCTAGAAGAACTTAGAGAGATTTAGTTAAGTTATGAAACACCATAGTTGCCAATCTTGATTACTATACCCAGAAAATATCTATCATAATTCAAGGAGAAAGTAAATGTCTTCCATGACTAAAAGCATGATAAAGGAACTAATGAACACCAAGCCAACTTTACAGAAGATATTGGAAATGATAATAACATCTGAAAAAAAAAAGAGTAATCCTAGGTCCTACAGGGAGATAAAATAAGCTGTTCTAGGAGAGTCAATTAAGAGAGGATTTGGAAAACACTAAAATTTACAAAATAAACAACAGGACAGGAATTAAAACAACAAACCAGTGTTATTCTAATTTGAAGAACATGTAGAATCATAAAAATATATGAAAGTAATAGACCTTTTTCCTTAAAAATATGAAAGTTCTCAATAACACACAGGTACAATTCCAGAATTCATCAAAAATATGTCTCACCATGATCAGATGAGTTTCATTAAAATTGATGTAGATATGATCCAAAATATATAATAATTATAATTGATAATATAAAAGAATGAAGAGCAGAAATCACATAATCATCTCAACAGATGCAGAAGAAAACTCTCCCAAAATCCAAAATATCTTCATAATACCCCTGAAAAGACTATGAGTGCAATAAAGTTGTATATGACAGTCATAGAGACATCATGTCAAAAGGATGGAAACCTCTAAGCATGCCCGCTAAAACCAGAAACAAGGCACAGGTATCCACTCTCTGCATTCCTATTTAATAAAGAGTTTGAAGTCTTAGTTACAGTAATTTGAGAACAGAAGGAAACAAAATGAGTACAAATAGGAAAGAAAAACTTGTAAAGTATCCTTTTTTGCACATGATATGCTTTTGTTTTATATGAGGGACTCTAAAACACTCCACCAGAAAAATTTAGAGCTGATAAGCACTTTCATAATAGTGATAAGATAAAAAATACCATACTCAAATCAGTAGCTTTCCATGGAAAAATATGAAGAAAAAAAGTCTTAGAAACAATCATCCTCACAACAGATTCCCAAAACACCATGACAAAAAACTTCACGAAGGAAATAAAAACGTGCTCCACCTTATGTTACTTTCTCCACATACTGTAATCCATGTGTGCTATATCTTAAGTTATAGGGCTAGACTTGCCATTCTCATGGATCATCAGATTTAAAATTGAAAAAAGGCCCTGCTACCAAAAGCAATCTACAGATTCAATAGAACACCAATCAAAATTCCAGTGAGATTCTTCACAGAAATAGGATACTATTCCTTTTCATTTATATTATTTTAATGGTTTATACATGAATAGAATAAGTTTATGATATTTTCACACTGTATTCCCCAATGCCATTCCACCTACTCTTCCAATTATAGCCATTCTTCTTTCCTGGTAGTCTTCCTTCAATTTTCGTGTCTTTTTGCATGAGTGGATAACACATTTAATCTGTGTTGCCTTTGATGGCATGTACCTGAGCACTTATTGAAGCATGAATCATATTATTAGCGGGTATGTCAATAAGAAAAGTGTCTTTGCTCCCCTTTGCTCCCCTTTCCATTAAGATTTACCCTTATCAGTCCCTCAAGTAAGTATGGATCCTCTTGAGTTAGAAGACTAATCTTAAAATTTATGAAGAAACACAAAACCACAGATAACCAAAGCATCCCTGAGGCAAAAAATGCTGTTAGACATAGGACAATAGTTGATTTCAGTTACACTACCTACTAATCATAATGAAAATACCATGGTTTTAACAGAGACACATATGCAAATTAATATAATAAAATAGAGTAACCATATAAAAATCCATTGTAATTTCAAGCACCTGATTTTTGACAAAGATGAAACACTGGAGAAAATACAATCTTCATCAAATGGTATTGAGAAACTGGGTATCTACATGTAGAAGAATAAATCTAGATCCTTTTCTCTCACTCTGAAAACAATTCATCTACATACCAATCAAGGATCTCAAAAATGTATGACCCAAAACTCTGAAATTGCTGGAGTGTAAAATAGAAAGTACAATTCAAGATATAGGTGTAGTATATGGACATTCAGTATAAAAATCCCATTTTTCAGGAAATACATATAACAATAGACAGCAAAATATCATGAAATTAGGAACAACTATGGAAACTGCCTTAGAATGAAGAGGCAGCCTTCGAAATGGGAGAAATTCTTTGCCAGCTATACATCTGACAGAGAATATCTATAGTATAAAAAGAACTAAAAACAAAACAAAGAACAAAAAACAGGAATGCAGGATATCTGTGCTCATAAGAGACATGTTTCTGAGAACCATGTGTTTGCTGTATGCATCAAGGAGGGAAATGTCTTGTTGTAGAGTGTTTAACGTTGGGCACCTAGAAGGATGTTTAACCCCCAAAGCATCAGCCATCAATGATATGTATAGATAATGCCAAATGTCAAACAGAAAATGAAATAAAATTTAGTGATCCAATCAAATGTAGAGCGTGTGGAAAGAGAATACTGTACAACAAAAGAACTAAAAGATTGGTGGTTTTTGATGTCCAAAGGGATCTCAGAAGCTTCTTCATGTGTGTCTCTAATTGACTTGTTAATGTTTCTCCTTATCACATAACTTTTATTTTAGCATATGCATAAGTACAAGTGCATACATATGATTACATTTTAAAAATGAGATTGTATTTTAATACAATGGTAAAAAGAAATTTTGGTTAACTATGTGACTTTCAATTTACTATATATATGTAATCTAAGACACAGTGAAGACTAAAATAACATTTTGAAATCACACTTTTAATCAAAGTTTTGTAAGGTGCAGGGTTCAAAAGTCCTCTGAAGGTCTCAAGAAGCAAATTTCTTGGAAAATACTCTTTGATGCCAAATGTTAAGAAATTATAACAACACACAGTTTAGAGTTCACCATTGTACTCACTGTGAGTGTAAAATTTTAAAATAACTAAAAAATAATGAAATCATAAATGAATAAATATAAAAAGAGATGTCTGAGGAGAAATGAATAAAAGTTGTTGGGCCAGCAAAATGGCTCAACAGGTAAAGATACCTATGCTCAAACATGAGTTCCATTCTAGGATGAGTGCATGGTAATAGACAACAAAAATTGTTCTCTGACCTCCACATAGGAAGCATGGGTTCTCTCACAAAAATAAAGTGTTAAAAAAACAAGTTTTTTCCTCACATAAATAGGAAAACATACTTATCTCCAGCTCATGAAAGCAATTATATGTAGAAAATTAATTAGGAGAAAAGAGTGTGGTGACGTTTATTTGTAATACCAGGACTAAAAAGACAGAGACAAGAGGGTCAAAAGTTCAAGGTCATCTTTGACTGCATGGTTAGTTTGAGTCTAGAAGTGATTACTTGGGCACAGAAATGAAAAAATGAGGAGTCTGCCTTAGGAAGATAAGGGAAAGGAGCATTGCTTAAACAGCAGAAAAAAGCCAGTGTGAAAGTTCATGTACAGTGTAAGCTTGTGTGTTCAGCATGTCCCATTTCACAATGTGGACCACATGAGTCAAACTTTGGAATAGTGAGATAGAGGAAAGAGGCCACTTCATTTAAACATTGGGATAGATAAACATTGAGGTAGTTAGAATAATTGCATGGTAGAAGAGTTAATTACTCAGATCTCAGACCACTGTGTGAAAATGCACTGTATAGAACAGATGGCAGCAGAGAGAACGTCTGTACTAGTTAAGGGTAGGACTAGAATTGTAGCTTCAGTGAAAGTGACTTTGTTTTGTTTGGTATTGAGGTTGAAGCTAGAATATTGCTCATGCTTGGAAAGCACACTCTACTGAGCTATATATCCAGTTTTGTTTTATTATTTTTTTGTTTTGAAATTTGGTCTCATTAAAATTGCGAGTATGGATTTGAGATCGCTCGATAACATAGACAAACTGTGGACTTGGAACCTTCTGTTTCAATATCCCAACTAATTACAGGCCTATACCACTAATTTCAACTTTGTATACATTTTGAAATTGACAGAAGAGGTCATAAAAGGAATCAACAAACAGTATGAATTTTGGATCCAATATTCAAAACCCCCTATGTTAGCTAGCCATGTTTCTCAATCAGTCTTTACTTCATTTTTTTTTTCTTTATTTGAGAGAACCAGATAAAGGAGGCACAAAAATGCATGTCATAGCATAGCACATAGATGCAGACCAGAAAAACTTTCAGTAGTCCCTTTCTTCTATGTTGTGGGCTTCTAAGGATCCAACTTACATCACAAGGATTGTAAGCACATATCTAATCTGCTGAACTATCTCACTGACTTCTAGATTTCTTTTTTATATATCTTTATTTTTCTGTCATAGTATTTCATCTCTCTGAAGACTAGTGGTATTTAACTACATAATCATTCAGGTTACTATTTTGTCTTTTTTCTGTTCAGCAAAAACTGTAAGTATAACCAGAATAAAACATTAAGCATGAGTAAAAATAAAAATAGAAGCATGACATCCCTTCACAAATAGGAATTTCTCTTTGGAAATAAGTGATGTGAAGATGGGTTAGTTGTTTGAGACTTACAGACTCATTTTGGAAGAGTGTGCTGGTTATTATGAGATATGACAATTTCTTAAATCTGTAACATGTGGTGCTGTTTCCATAATTGAGTATTTAGGAAAGCATTCTAAGGATTATTCTACTGTTTGAGACTATGTCTACATACATGAGGATCTAACATTCTTGAGGACAAATTGGAAACAATTATAAAAATGTAATTATTTGAACATTGGAAATTTTTTGCCAATAATAGCACCTGAAAACATATTTATCTATTTTTAAGTGTGAAAAAGAAGACAATCAATGAATTGAACTGTTGTCGCAGGTAAATACATACCAGATGTTTTGTTTATTTCAACTAGTCTGAGATTTAGTTTAAAAGGAAATAATATTTCCACAAAGATCAAAAAAATAAACACAGTCACAAAACATGTATGGAACTGAAATGAGTTTTCAAAAGAAGCAATGTGATTGGTTATTATTTGCATAAATGTACAACATCCTTAGTCATGAGAGAAATGCAAATAAAAACTACTTTGAGAATGCATCACAACACAATCAGAATGACTATCATTAAGAAAACATTTGAGATCAAATGTTAAGATGTTGGGAAATTGGGACCCTTATTCATTGTTGATAGGAAAGTAAACTTGTGTTGCCACTATGGAAATCAGTGATGGTTTTCAGAAAGCTAAAAATAGAACTACTATATAACTAAGTTATACCACTCTTGAGCATGTACCTAAAGGAATTCTTATTCTACTACATTATGTATCTATTTACTCTAGGTAGGGAATGGAATCAATATAGATGTCCATCAGTTTATGAATGGAAAATGAAAATGCTATACATTTGCACACAGAATTTTACTACTCAGTGGTAAATAAAACAAAAACGGTTAAATTTACAGGAAAATTGCCAAAACTTATTGAGCAAGATGACACAACAGAAGAAAGACAAATGTCTATAGTCTTTTTATATATGGATTCTATCTTCGAATTTTTGGATTCACATACTTAATTTACAGTATCTTTAGAGACAAGGTAACTAATACATGGTCATTGGAAGGAAGGGAGAAAAAATAAGGTTTAAATGGGTGAGAAATAAAGCGTCATGGCTTGAAATGTGTCCTGCACAGTATCATGAGTTTGGGAAGGTCATGGCACCTTTGAGAGGTGGAGCCTTGGTGAAAGAAGGTGCTCACAATGGGTAGATCTTGAAGTGGATTAGTCCTACTCTATCTCCAAGAGGAGTCTGCTTTTGCAGCGAGCAGTATGGTAGCTCTCAGCCTCACAGATGGTTGTGATGTAGCCTGTCTTCAGCTGTGGTCATCCAGCCATGCTGCCTAAATCATTAAAGACTGCATCTCTCTTCTGGAAGTGTAAACTGAATAAATCTCCCTTTCTCCCTTAAGTTGCTTGATTTTGTTCTCTCACAGCAAAAACACAGAGCAACAATTACAGATATGAAGGGAGGAATACTAGCTATGGAAAGGATTAAACATGGATGTGGGTGGAGGGACGGTGAAAGAAAAGGAGAAGGTTGAGGTGAAAGTCAACTGAAAGCTAGGAAGTATGAAAAAGTCATATGGAAACCTTTGCATGCTAATTAAAAATATTATCTAAAATAGTTCAAACAGAAGTGTCCTTCATGGATGGATAATGCTGCCCCACAATCTATGTGTTATAAAAAAGTTACAATGCCAGGTGTAGGATACATACACATGAGTTGTTTGTCAGTGAAGACCCTGAGGACCCCAAGCAATATATGGTGTTACCAATGCTCTTGGTTGACACAAAAAGTGGACAGTAACACATTTCTGAAGACACCACACACTTTGATTTTAGGACACAGAAACACCAAGTTGGGATTGAACTTCCAAAGTTTCACGGTGCTGCAAGGTGCTTTTTAGACTTCTAGTAGTGAAAAGACATCAATTGTCTCACCCAACTATGAACCTTAAATGTGGTAATATTGACCTGACATGCATGCTGGTGTATTGTGGAATGACATGGAGGTAGCTGACCACTTTCTAAATGGATAAGAAGACGGCATGATGGTAGAAAAAATACGTCTGATACCCTGAACCTAGTAAAATTCTATTAATGTCAAAGGTCACATGGAAGAATCTCCTGCTGACATTTTACTAAAGGTATATGCAATCAAACATTCTTTCAAATATTTGTATTTTTATGTATAGACTAGTGCTGTGGTTAAACTTAATCCAAGAAACTTCTTACAGTCAGACAAAGTTAATGAAGGAACTTATCACTGGTAAAAGTGCTGAGAAGAAATGACTGTTGAGTTCTCAGCCCTAAGTTCATGGAACACTAAGGAAGAAGGGATGGAAAGAATGTAAGAGCAGAAAATCGAAGTAATGATATAAAAAATTCCATCTTCTGGGTATGTATGCACTGACCATTAAAATGTGTACACATCATACCTGTGGTTACCTACACAAGAGGTTTACAAGATTTTGCCTTTTAACATTCTATCATAGATGAGGGAGGGACTTGGGAGGCCACAATCTTTCATTTGTATCCTGTGACAGTTGGTTACCAAAATGTATGTGTGTGTATCTTTAGATGTATAGACAGTGGGTAGTTACCTATGTTTCATTAAATAATCCCCAACCCATGCTCATGCAAAAAACCCTAATTAAATTCAGTGGTTAACAAAAAAGAAAAAAATAAGAACACAACATAAAACAAAGTAAAACATGAAAGTAAAAGGAGAAATGAATGAGGAGTTTAGTATAAGTGAGAATGAAGTAAGAAAAGGTAGCGGAGGGGTTTACATAATCAAGATGCCTTACATACATTTATGAAATTATCAAATAATAAATCTATAAACAAACAAATTTTAAAAAAGCTTCTTTAGGAGCAAAAACTGTGAAAGTGACAGTCTACAGAATTGGAAAAAGTCTATAGTACATATATGTGTGACAAAAGATTAATAGCTAGAATATATAAATAATTTAAAATGCTATGAAAGCAAACAATCTAGTTAGCAAAGATTAAAGAAATGAAAAGTCAAACCTCCAGTGCCAACGTACAATATAAAATAAATATTTAATGGATAAATAATATCCTTAGTCATCTCAAAATGCAAAACAACCATACTTAGATTCTATCCCATTACTAGAATGGTTATCACAAAAAAAGAGAAATACCATTTGACCATCTATATCACCTATGGGTGGATACCCAAAGATTTTAAATGAACCTACCACAAAGATAGCTACAAGTCTGTTTACTGCAGAGCTATTTCCAATAGGAAAATAATGGAATCATGCTTGTTTCCATCACCAGTTCAATGGATAAAGAAAAAGTGGCATATATGCATGTGAATATACATATATATGATGAATTTTATGCAAACATAAAATAGAGTTATATATTTAATATCAAAGCAACTAGAGACCATTATATTAAATGAAATAGACTCAGAATGACAAATATATAAATACTGCATGATTTCTCAAACAAAAAGGAGACTGAGACAAGGCCAGAGACTTTATTGGAAGGGGTCATGGGTAGAGGAGAGAGTGAGGAGGATAAGGGAAATTGAATACGGTCAAAGTATATGATGATACTTAAAAGACAGAGAATAAAAAAGCATACCACTTACAATGAATCCGCCTCAATAAAAGGAACTTAATTTTACTCTGACTCATATAAAGTATAGATATGACCTTTCAGTCCTTTTTATGTGAGATGCTTTGTCTCTAAACATGAAATATCCCACATACCAGCCCCACACAAAGAAGTGGACAAACACTAGAGCATAGCTACTTACGTGGGAGTTTGAAGTCAACGAAAAGCTTTTTTCCTCAAGTATTGCTCTTGAGAGATCACAATTGAGATAGTACAGGGTCTCAAAGTACTACAGCTAGAAAAACGAGGATTGTGTTAACTCAAAATAAATGAGACAATCATTGACTCAGAAAGACAAATATTCCAGAATTCACATTCTTACAAGTTAAAATATTAAAGAATGTTGTAAACTGACAAGTAAAAATTAATATGAGCCATGAAGGAAGTTTCTAGGAAAAATATCTTGCATAACATAGTGTTTATTTATGTTCATATTAACAACAAATTAAAGAATTAATTTTGCTTTAACCTATACATCACAGTAGATACAGTTGTCTTTTCCTGAGAAGATTTTTAACCAATCTAGGGGGCAGGGGTATTTAGGCACCGAGAAGAAAATATTTGCAACCACAAATTCTATCAAAAAGATTTGTAAATGTTTTACAATCATGTTTACTTGAAACTTACATTTACTCGATTCTATGTAAAGGAAATATATATTAGGTTTTGTTTCACTCTTCATATAAAAATTTCATTTTCAGAGTTCTAGGAAATGCTACTGAGTCCTTACACCTCACCTGAGAGGAGGACCCAGAGGAAAGTTTGATATACACATTAAAGGATGCTCCAGGGATGGGGGCGAGGAGGCGCCGGGAGATAGGAAGGAATGGGGGAAAGGAAGAGGAAAAGGGGGGAGGGAGGAAGGGGGGTCCAAGAAAGGGTGGAGGGAAGGAGGGGACCGGGGTACCTATTAAGTTTGTATGAGAGGAAATAAATAAAAAATATTTAAGCTAATGATGATACTTGTACAACCTTTTAAATGTACAAAGTGACAATGATGAGTAGACTCTGAAGTGCATACTTTTAGCCACAAGTAAAAATGGGTAGCAAAAAATACAAAAAAAAACCCCAAAAAACAAAAAAGTTGCTCCAGGGGATGGTAGGAAGGAAGGGGGAGGCACTGGGCAATGGAGAGGGAGGGAGGGGTGAAAGGAAGGAGAAAAGAGGGGACAGTGCAAGAGGGGACTGGGGAGGGATGGAGGGAGGGAAAGGATGGGGTACCTATTAGCTTGTATGATTGGGAAAATAAAATGTGGCAGAAAAACAATTCATTTTCAAATAAAACTGGGATGTATTTTGAATTGGAAAGCAGCAAAGGCCCTGGTCCAAGGTGTGGCATGCCAGATGGGCTTGACTTTAATTAATTTTGACTTTATAATTTTAATTTTTACCTCTGGATAAGGGGACAGAAGAGGTTAGAGAATGACCTCTGGATAAGGGAACACAAGAGGTTAGAGAGGGGAAGGAGGAGATTATGAAACTAGAAAGGGAACCAGGAGGGGAACAGTTCTTGGGAATAACAATAACTTGACCTGAAAGCAGAAAGGAACCTACGTGGGGTAAGAGTAAAGGGGGGAAGAAAAACTAATAAAAAGTACTTATGGAAGTATCATAAAGAAGCTTAATGCTTGCCACTTTGATTAAAAGATCAAAATAAAAAAATTTCACTACCAATACATTATAATGTATACAACCAACCAGTGTTTGTTTGTATACATGTCAATATTTTATCTATAAGTGGATAACTAGATAATCAGTCAGGTTTATATTACTAGATGGGTTTCAATATGTATTTATCATTACTTGTCATATGCAGTGAATTTTTCCAGCAAGTACCAAGTATGCCAAATAACTAACTTCTTCATCTAATAACACAGAGTATTTCATGACTCACACTTTTTAATATATTTTTGTTTTACAGTTTCAATTTTCATTCATTGTTCAGTGAAATATCTTCTAGGTTGCATAACATTTTCTGGTAATATTTCATGTTATGGAACAATCACTCAAAAAGTTCAGACGTGTTGCCCTAATGACTTTCAGATAAGGTGTTCTAAGAAATTTCAGGCAGAATTTTGTTGATCTTTGTGACCTGTTCTCAAAATAAAACAAGTTTTGAACATGTTCACAAAAGTGATATTAGCAAACACATATTCTGTCAGAATCATGAAAATGGAAAATTATTATCTAGAGAAATAAGCTGCCAGAATATTTGAAGGTCAAGAATCAAGTGTGAAAAACCCCCAAATTTCCAAAATGTAAATGCATATTAATCAATAGAAAGAATGCAGTGCCCACATAAACAGATGCTCTGGAGCATGGAAGGGAGAAAGCATGAAGCACCAAGAGAGGAGGAAGGAAGGGAAAGGGTGACCAGGAGGGGGGAGTGTGGGAAGGTGGACAACAGGGGGGAAGGGAAGGGAAAAAGGAGAAAAAGGGGTTTACCTATTGAGCTCGTATAACTAGGCAAAAAATGTAATGAAAAAAGAATATTCAGAGATATATAACCTTGACCTGAAAGTTAGAAGATATGAGACACTGAGATAATTTTGAGATCTTCAAATTCACAGAGTAAACTCTTCAAAGAAATAATTACTCACAGTCATAGTATTTCCTTGGCTAAGACTGGGAAGGAAGAATAAAGATATATGTACTTTTACCAACTAAAGAAAGAAGAGTACATAAATTATATACTAGAAAATATAGTCTGATATTATAGAATAAATCATACTTTTAAGATATGTTTAACAAAATTGGTGTTTCTATAAGAATACATTTCTATATAGTCCATCACAATTAGATTAAACTGATTAAATCTTTATTAATTTGAAGATATATCTCAGGCACTTATACTACAGAAATTAGAATGGTTACAGAAATTAATTAATATATGGTCATAGTCTTTTTGAAGTGTTCCAAAGTCAAGGATAGAGTGAGCCACTGAAAATTACTAAAAATTAAATCCAAAAAGAAGGAGCTGATTAGGGAGGTTGGCCGCATTCGGTATATTTGGCTATACATGCTGGTTTGGCAAGTATTGTCCTTCTCTTAGTCACTCTACATATTGATACAGTGTGGCAAGATCCCTCAACCCTTGCTGTTGGAGTAGTCTATCCTGCCAAGCTGGGTTATGAGTTATAACCGGATTATCATAAGAGAAAATAAAATCTTATGTTCTCTGGAACTATTTGTTCATGAATTTATTTGCAACATACAGAGTAACTGCAACGGAATGTGTTACCAAAATTGGGGATTTACTGATAAACTGGACAATGTGGACTTTGTGGATATTGAACTTTTTTGAAGCATATGGAAATGTTTGAAAATTTTGAGACTGAGTTATATAAAAACATTGAGCAAAGTTTATTGAGCCATTTGGAAAGTAGAAATGCTGAGAGAGTTGTGGATTATTTGTTTCTATATTATGAAGAAGAGGAGAAGTACTTTGGTGAAGCTGCATTTAAAGATGCTGGACTGGTTTGTTTGATAGAGAGCTGAATGAACAGTTTTGAAATTTTAGGTGAGGAAAAGGCAGACAGCAGCAGAAGAGCTATGGCTACTTGGAGTTAAATATCATTGGAGAAAATCTTAGTGCTTTATAATGATATTATGGAAGAAACAAATACTACCATATGGAGATATTATTGTTTGAAAACTCAGACTCCTTCAGTGGACAGAAGCCTAAGCTGAAGCCCTTTCTATCCCTTTGAAAATTTTGGATGCATATAAAAGGGTGTTTAGAGAGTCAGCATGCAAAAGTTGGTGAGTATATTTCAACCTCCCTGAAGAATCTTACAGAAATGTCCAGGTGCTACTGGTTCTCAAAGATGATTGAGGGGTTCATGAAGAGTAGTTAGAAGCTTGTCACCAAGTGGGAGGTTTGAAGTTCCTGTAAGAGAAGATGAAGATTATGCTGTATTAAGTAGCCAAGAATGTCATTGGAAATGCTAGAACGATATGTGCTGAGTATGGTTGAATTTTCAACCTGGTCCAGAAAAACACTGCTTGTTCAACTTTCAGCTGTAAAGAAGAACTGGGATTTCCCAGAATCCTTGGGCTGCCAGTGAATACATGATGAACAACATTGAACTAAAGGATGTGGTATTTGACTTGCTAGACTTTAGCATTAGTGAGATATTTTCTTGCTTTGTTCTAATGCTTCCACTTTAATGTTTATTTTGTGATGAAGTATTTCACTTTTTTTGCTTTGACAATGCCAAGATACACTACAAAATTATTCGAAAGAAAAAATTAAAATTTTCCAGAAAATATGAAATTGGATAATTACTGCATATTAGAAAATTGTGGAAGGATGCTACGTATATGTCAAAGAATCTCCCAAAACTGTGATAGAAACTAAAATGACATAAAACTTCATAAAAGACTGAACAAACCTTCCTAAGGCAAATAGTCTTACAGTTCTAAGATGGCTTCTAAATACTGTAGATTTGAAATTGACCTAGAAAACATAAAAGGCCATAAAACTTTCAATTCTTTTAAAAAATGGAATGCCATCATATTATAGGTTATTTAAACTTACATAGAGGATCTATTATTACATGAGTAGTACCCTGAAAAAGATATGTGAAAGATTTCAGATTCATAAAATACATGTGAATTGTAGGAGAAAATTAGTACATTTGCCTTTTATCAGATACTGTGCCTCTAAATACAAAGTATTTACCCTTCATTAAAGTTCTGACAACAAATGCATTTTGAATATCAACAAAGCTAACTAATATTGTCAAGTAATTTATTTGGATTCTGTGAAATTCCCCATGTTTGTGCTAGTCTATAATATGCAGTAAAGACTTTCTCAATGTCTCAATATTCCTCAATGTATAATACATTTTATGTAACCCAATCAGGAAAATGTACATATCTAATTAGGTATTTGATGATGTGTTATTTTATTACTCCAGTTGGACTTGTCTGCTAGGTGACGAATTTCTGAAGACACAAACTTACCTTACAAGGCAGGAGAATATGTTGAAATGATAGCTTGTTGAAACCACTGATTTGACATGATATGAATTATGAAGTTGAAATAAAAATGTGAATCTTCTGTTATTCCAAACTGAGAATGGTTTCCATTTGAAATGTACTATTTTCATTAAACAAATATCCCAAACTAAAATGAACAATTGATGTTCAATGAAGGACCACTCTTCCATATGAGCTTGAGAATGCACTACATATCTGTATACTAAGACATCTGAATTCATACTCTCATACAATTAAAATGGTAGTAGATGATACCAATATCATCAAGGTATCGAATGCTACAAGTATCAAAGGTACTGGATGTCTTCCAAGTAAGTGATGTATATCATTAGTAAAGCCCTTTTTTAGGAAAAATTGAAATTGCTTACTTTTAAATTAACACCTCCTTCAAAATTTAATTTTCTTTACTAATCAACTTAAATTTGTGCAACCACCTTTCCTTTCTTAGTAAAAATTATTGTCAGTGAGAAAGTGTGAACACATTCTATCAAAAAAATCTGCTAATATTTGGAAACCAACTGAGCAGTCTGACTTCTATACTATGAAAAAGTTAGATGTATTAGTTGTTTTTTTTTTACTATTGACATGATGAAAGGTATGTTTTATTCAAATGACTACAAACTGTATTTAATTGAAACTTGCAATATTTTGAATTGAATATGGAGAAAGGAGGAGTCACATCTGGTTTACAGATTCAGCAAAGCTAATTGTTCATTGTGAATTAAGGCTAATTGTTTGGAACTTCAGTGAGTATGGAATGTTATTAATTGCATGTCTAGAGTCAAATAATCTGGGGTTATTTCTAGCCTACTTAATTGTCATTTATCACATGCTTCTGTGTTTGGCATAAAGTATTTGTGACAATTCAGTTACATCCTTTTGAAATAGACTACTGTATTAACTGTGAATAAGCCAAAAAATAAGAATATTATCAAATATTATCTAGACTTATAGCAAAGTTTTTCTCACTGTTTTGTGATATACCTAAGTAATGTTCCCACCAATGTATGTTAAAATACTGTTGACTTATGACCGCATTTCAGTTTGTTACCTCATTTCAGTTTTTTAGTATGAAAATTTCCAATTTACATAGGAGCATGTATTTGAAAGAACCTGAATCTGTGTTCTTGGGCCATGGTCTCTCGTATGTTGACCCAGAATTGACTATTAATATCTCTTATTCCTTTTGAAGTAAGAGCTGTATTTTTGCATTCACACTGCTGATATTCTGTTGTTTATGTCTAAAGATGTCCATTTATGTACATATGTGTGTGCATCTTCTATTTTTAATTTCTGAACTGTATTATAAGAAAGAACTGTGTACAGAGTTTCAAAATTTACTTAGTTCAGACTGAAAAATTTCCTTGACTTCATCATAGTCCTTATTTGACAATTAAAAATTTTGAGTTTCTCCCTCTAGAATTTACACATAATTATTCAATGTCAGATGCTATATATTTTCAAACATATGATAAACATGCCAATATTTCTCTTCTTAAACTTTCATCATTATTTTCTTATCTGCTTTTGCTTTAGAATTTTCTTCTCCACTCACATTTTGAGTGAAATGTATCTTGAATTTTGTGATATAAATTAATGTTTTGTGTTACACAGTTGTTAAAATTTCATAGAAATTACCCTATTCACGTTTTTATTCATGGCCCTGGCATAATACAAAATGAATTAATGTTCTCTGTGACCTTACATAAAACACAGAACAGGTTTGGAAGATGCTACCATTGGTGATGTTAGTTGAGTTTATGATGTACTCTAGTCATATACTGAAACCATGGACAGAAATTTGAGATTATAAATTATAAATTCATAAATTATAAATGATATAGAGGACAAACTGAGAAAAGAATTAGTTTAAGGGATTATGTTAATTTAATTTCAGTGACACTTAGGAAAATGCTGAAAAATTCCTGAGAACACTGAACCTTTTAAAAAAAGGAGAAATTAAAAGTGGACATAACATACACATTATTCCAGGCAAATTAAGTAGGAAAAAAAATGTCAAAAATACCTGCCAGAATATTGAAAGCTGAAGTATCAAGTCAGAAAATTACAATGAACAAAAAAGGAAAAGCTAGTATCTAGAAGAAAGGTATCAGTGGAAAGGGTCAAGATGCATCAAAAAAAAAAAAAAAAAAAAAAAACAAAACCAAAAATAAACTAGGACTATGAAGATCCATGTGACAATTCACAGAGAATTGTAAGATCCAATCTCAAAATTAAGGCCATATAATGCAAGTCACAAAATGGTATTATTAGTATTGTACTAGTCTAATACAAATGAGATAACCATTAATATAAAATATAAGGAGTATAAGGAATATTAAATTTGTGAAAGCCCCAGGGCATAAAATTCTAGCTGACTATGGAGGCAAAATTAATACTATCCAATGAATGCTAACCAAATTGCAGAGTTCATAGAAGACTATACTTCTTTACTACTAGGAAGATGAGTCAGGAAATTTGCCATGAGTTCCAGGCAAGCATGGACTACACAGTAAAATACTGTCTCACTTAATCAAAAGAATAAGAATAAGAGTAAGAATAAGAATAAAACAATTATGAAATTAATGTTTAAAAGTAATTTCCGGGATGTAGATTAAACAAAATGTTTTCAAAATTAAAGAAGTGAAACAATATGTCTTACACAAAAGGACAGAAATCCACCAATATTCAGAGAAGATCCTTTGGAATATAGAAATGTCAAAGAAACAGTCAATTGTAAGAACTAAAGGAACATTCAAAATATCTAAGATTACACTGAAGTTCTATTTCCATGAAGGTGATGTACCAATAACTATTTTATTTTATTTTTTATTTTATTTATTTATTAATTTTTTTGCTCAAACAAACATAACAGGTACCCTGGAAAAGGAAAACAAAATAGAAACATAATCCTGGCAATAACATCATATATCGGCAGAGATGCTTTCACTGAGCACAAACACAACAATATCTATGGCAAAATAGGAGAAGAAGAACATAATTTGTATGAGTCCCATGAGACTGTTGAGCATATGTGAATTATTCGTGAAAATAAGACCATTACTATTCCCAAGAAAAATAAAGGGACAATCTAAACAGAACCCATCATATAGCTTAATATTGATAAAGGAATAAGGCCCCAATCTATAACTAATCTACTAGAGTTATCAAAATTCAAAGAAATGTTGACTTCTACCAAAAAATATCCAGAGAAAAGTAAAAACTATGTTACCTGGTGGAAGTGAATTTTCAGACTGCCCTCACTGAACTGAAGGTTCCCAGGACAACAGAATTATGAAAGAATTTTGACATCACAATAAGGAAGCCAATCAAAATGCCTATGTGTTCCCACTGCCAGGATAGGTTTAGTCTAGGATGTAGGGCTTTAAACCAAAGTTTGATATAAATCAAAAGATGAAAGGGAACAAACCAAGGAAAACAGGTTGGAAAGACTGTCATGAGTTCATGGTTAACCCAAGCTAGATAAAGAAACCCTGTGTCAGGGAAAAAAATCAAGTAACTACAATCTGAATATCGAAGCATAAACATTGATATTTACTGTGAAACACAGTATGGAGCACCACAAGATAAAACTTAAACCACTACCAAATGACCAAACATGATTAATGCCAATAAATAGCCATAACAAATGGGAACTTTCTAAAGACAATGATTGGGGCAAAGTACCACAAAAATAGGAAAATTGTATATATAAGCACATACACACATACAAACACACACACACATATGCACACACACACACACATATAAAGTTCAACAACCCTACTGCACTATTCTAGTTATATAGAAACTGTATAGACAAATTTCCTCTGAAAAACCTTGAGTGTGCAAGATTTGGAATGCAGTGAAAATGCCAAACAGGATAGTCACATGTTCCAAATCCTAGGAAAGTTTAAAATTTAAAATTAGATTAAGAAGCAATTAATAGCAATAATCTTTTTTTAAAAAAAGACACAATAAAGCAATATGATCCATTTAAAAATAACAATATCTATTCAGATTCTCTGACTTCAAAAACCTTCCTACATCAGGCATAACCAGAAGAAAACTTCTCTCACCAAATGATAATAAAATTGTGATTTAAAATTCACATTATTTAATCTGTGTGACTTTAACTCGTTGAGTAAGAAGGCTATGTTTACAAGGTGTTGTTTGTTGTGCATGAGAAAATAAGAATTCACTAATAAATTCAGAAATGATCCATTAAGAAAATGATACACTAGAAAATTTTCAGGTCCTTTCAAATCTTGGAAGAAAATTATACAGTGAACGTTATCTCACACAAATCAGGGGGGACATGAAAGCATTTATTTCAGTGGTGTTCTACTTACTTACTCACTGAGCATGCAGGAGCCCCTGAATTTCAACCTTAGCATATCAGTAAAAAAAAATTAAAGGACTTAAATCATCTGAACTCGTACCAAATTGCCATTATTCCATAAAAAAAATTAAGGAAAAGCTCTTAGATACTACACGTCATAGATGTATTTCTGACTGTGGAGGTATGGTAGTTATATACAGGTTTCAATTTAAAAATCGAAAGTTGAGTACTGGGCATATTTGTGAAGAATTTATAGTTAAGGCAAGACATGATCAAGCCTGTAGGAAATTATATAAATAATGAGGAAAGACCCAGCTCATGGTGGATAGGACCATCTCTGGGCAAATGTACAAGATGGGGAGAGCTTGCTCAGTACTTTTGACAAACTCACCATATGGTAGGCAAGGGAGCTTGTTCTTCTCTCAGCAATTCCTGTGGATGGATAAAGTATGGCCCATTTTCTGTAAAGCTGAACTATGAACTGTAACCAGAATTGCGAGCAAAAATAAGACCCCTTGTTCCCCCAAGTTGTTTGGTCATGAATTTATCAACCTTTTGGCAAACCGCAACAGAGGAAAAGGCCTTTATTTTCCTTATCAGAGACTATGGTTCCAATTACTGAATATTTTCCTATAACTAATGACTGAGTATATGCAACAAGGTTATTGCAGGTCTTATATGACACACATATTCCTATTTGATTTGTTAAATATTACTGAATCTGAGACACTCTACCATAGTTATAATTTTTTCTAAACATTTCTACATGCTTAAAAATACATAAGGTATTAAGTATATGATAATCTTATCATGCCGATGAAGTTTTATAATGTATCCTAGCCTCTGCAAATGTTCTTACTAGGAGGGATCAAAGGAGAGGACACTGAGTTTTTCAGCAATTGTCATCAAAGACCATGGTTTTTCATTTTCAAGCACTATTAACTCCCGAAAGCTAATCTTTTACTGTGTCCTAGAGACTAAATCAATAATTACAAGATACTTATTGATTTAAAAAAGTATTTATACAATTTTATATCTTACTTAAATAATATGTGAGCTAGGCATGCATATAGTATTGAGAGATGTAACAGGAGGATATGGAGTTCAAGGTCAGCCTTCTGAGCTACATATTGAGTTCAAAACTAGCCTGAGCTAAGTGAGACCCTATCTCAAAATAAAGAGAAAAAATTGGTGCCTGGTGAGATGACTCAGTGGGCAAAGTACTTATAGCACAAGCATGAAGACTTGAGTGAGATTTTTGCAATCCAAATGAAGATGTAAGAAGGAAATTGACACCCAAATGTTATCTCCTGACCCCCACAATGACAAACATGCACCCACATCCACACTCTCACATTGTACACATACAAACATAAATGATTATAATATAAAATGAAGGTAAAAATAAAATATAAGAACAGAAACCAAAAATAAACAGGAAAATATTGCTAAGGCATCACTAAGAGCAAAGAGAACATAAGTTTATCTGGAATATTACTGGGTGTTAATAAGCTCATGGCATACTCCATGGTTTCAATGTCTATTGGTGTTGTAAACTTGTATAAAACATAATCAATAATTCATTCCTGGGATTCCTAGTAACAACATCCAATAGTTCTTTGATTTTTCAACTGCATGAACCCAGATATATGTATTCCCTTTCAAAATGGATATTTGAGAAAAAACAGTGTTGAGTTCCAGTCCTAGAGTTGTGTGGTGGTGATGGATTTTTCTTCTTTTTCTTTTCTTTTCTTTTCTTTTCTTTTCTTTTCTTTTCTTTTCTTTTCTTTTCTTTTCTTTTCTTTTCTTTTTTTTCTTTTTCTTTTCTTTTCTTTTTTCTTTTTCTTTTCTTTCTTTTCTGACTTTCCCTTCATTAGGAAGCCATTGTATTGCAGGTACAAATGCAGGATGATGAAGGCAGCCCTTAAGCAGCACCTTAGGTGGGAGGTCCTTTATCAAGAATATTTACAGGAGCCAAGACTTCTTGCATAGTTTCAGAAGGGGTCTGTGGTCACTGGATAATTATGCCCTGTGAGCAGACTTAAGTTCATCATGGTGAGGAGGGCACTGGGGAAGGAGCAGTTTGCAGCAGTGATAAAAGCAGTCTGCTCATGTTTGCACAGATAGAAAACTAGGAACCTCTGGGATGTACTATATAGCCCAGAACAGCTCTACACTTACTTCAACTCCTGTTGCAATTTTAGATTAGAGGTGTGAGTTGTATACCCAGATAATTCTTGATTTTCATGGTATACTACATGGAGTTGACGCTTGCTCAGCCGCTCTGGATACTTCTTATACTTCTTTCCACATATCAAATATACCTTAAAAGTCAAATCATATAAGAGCAGACTCAAAGGTAGATGGAAGAATAGTAGTAAGACAAAGAAGTGTGTGGGGGGGTCAGTGTCACATTTGCCAGATGGTACCTTCTGTCTGCCAGTCCCTATGTCCTCCCTGATTGGTGAGATCTAACCTGTTCAGTGCCAAGTGACCAGAAAGGGAAATGAGGGTGAGTTGCACAAGATGTCTCACTATTTACATGCAATACTTAACCTTGGCCTATTTTCTCTACTGAAGCTTGATTCTATATCACCCCCCCTTTTTTTTTTGAGGTCCTCCTTCCCCTTCTCTCCTGTTTATAATCCTGCCTTTGAGTCTCCTCTTATATTAATACCTTCATATAAAGTCTTTTATCTTTGGTTAGGAGGTGCCCTGCAATGCAGCCGGGGAGAGTGCAGGAAAAAAAAAAAATACTGAAACCAACAAACCATAATTCAGAACACTAATGTCCCTGGAACAAGACCAGACAAATCTCTCCCCATTCTAAAGCTCAGGGAACCTTGCTGAAGAGGGGGAAGCAAGATAGTAAGAGCATAAAGGTGGTAAAGACTAATGATATGCAAGATACTACACACAAGTTAGGGCTGCAGCAGCCAGAATTGGATTTTGCTTGACTTGTACAATGGGTGACATGTCAATGATCCCCTAAAGTCTAGCATGAATCACAGAGGAGAACGCTCCAGTCAGTAGGATCCTTAGAGCGAAGAGATTAAACAGTCATAATAGAGTTCCCATACTAATAGGGAGCCCAAGAAGGGGCTTTGGGCTATGCCACTGAGTCCTGAAACCTCACTAGAGTAGAGGCCTCAGAGGGAGTTTTGACATTCACACAAAAGGATGCTCCAGGGGATAGGAGGGAGGAAGGGGGTGGCTCTGGAAAAAAGGAAGGAAGGAAGGAGTTGAAATGTAGGGGGGAAGGAGGGAGAGTGCAATGGGGGACAACTGGGGAAGGGAGGGGGGAAGGAGAAGAAAGGGGTACCGATTGAGCTTATATGATAGAAAAAAAATAAAATGTGGGAGGAAAAGTTTTTAAAAAGTCTAAACAGAACTGGAGAGATGGCTCAGGGATTAAGCCTCTGCCTTGCAGGCCGAAGGTCCTGAGTTCGGATCCTAGACCCCACTTATAGACTCTGGGCAGAAGTGGGGGCACACTGCATTTCTGGTCCTGATAGGGCAGAGCCTGTGAATACCCGGCAGAGTAAACATGGAGGAGGTGGAGGCGTCCATGGTGGTTCCCGAATTCCTGTGTGGTTCTACACACATGCGCACACATGCACAATTGAATGATTAATAAAAATAAATAAATAAATATCTCTCTCCCTCCCGCGCCACCTTTGTCCACCAGACCATGCCACCAGCTCCCTATTCCAACAGGCCCCCAGGTGAGTTCCCGCCCAGCCCCGCCCAGCCCCGCCCTGCCCCGCCCTGCCCACGTCGCCCCCTATCCGGTTTTGGCCTGGGCCACTCCCCAGGCCCCAGGCCCCAGGCCCCTTTCTCCCTCCCACCTGCCTGTCTGCCCGACTGGACAGGACTTGCTCACATTCCTCCATCCCTGGAGCTTGGGTGGGGCACTAAGCCAAGTCCCAGGTCCAGGGTGAAGAATTCTGCCATCAACATCAGCCCCTCTGCCTCTCTGGCCCACCGGAGACCCATGCACGTGGTCTACAGAAGACACACTGGTACTCAGAATTCAATAGAGTCCAAATAAAACTCAAGCAAAGCTCTAAGGGTCAAAGGCCATACATCTGTAAACCTCTACAATTATCCTATCACATAGGAGAGATTCTTCACATCCAACCCAAAGATAAGTAAACCTCCTTTTTTTTTACCTTACTGTTCCTTTCTAATATTAATCACTAAAGATTAACTTTTCCATAAAGCCACCCCAAAAACACAACTCCAGGGATTATACCACACACCCTCACATATCACCAAGATACTACATCATAAAAGTGCACTATCATACTAATATTCACTCCTTGTCTACTTAACCTGACTTAATTGATGTATTAACAATCTAACAGCCTCAACTAGGAAATAACAATAATAAAAGACAAATATACCCAACCCCAAAGCAAGCACTAGTAATAACTGCCCAAGTGTAGTAATAACAACTAAATCAGTCAAAAACACACAGAAACTGAAAAGTCCTAGAAGACAAAACAAAAATGCCCAAGACAAAGTGCAGATCCATGAGAAACAAAACCCAAGAAGACCAATCTCCCACTGAAAGAATTAACCCCTTAAGGATGGATTACAACCAGAACAAATTCACAGAAAACAGCCAAGAAAGCCAAACCCTAGACAACGACTTTCAAAGTATGATCGTTACCATGATTAGTACTATGAAAGAGGAAATCCAAGAGGAGTTAAACAATAGAATCAACCACTTTGAACGGGAACACAACAGGCATTTGGAGGAGTTGAGAAAAACAGTTCAAGAAACAAAAATAGGCATAGAGCAGTCAAAACAGTCTCAGGCAGAGTTTAAAATTGAACTAAAGACAAGCTATCTTCAACCCAAAGCTCAACAGAGAGTCTTATCAGCAGAACTAACGAAGCAGAAAATAGAATTTCAGATCTTGAAGACCAAGTGGGAGAATTAACCAGCTCAATGGAAGAGATTGTTAAAGGCAAAAAGATATTTGAGAGGAACATTCAAGAGATATGGGACACCCTGAAGAAGCCTAACATGCACATTCATGGAATAACAGAGCAAGAATAACAAAATACCACACCTGAGGAAATTTTTTAAATTATCATTCCCTCAACTGAAGAATGAGAGGCTCATCCAAATACAAGAGGCATTTCGCACTCCAAACAGATATGACCAAAATAGAAAATTGCCACGGCAAATAATAGTCAAAACACTCTACATTCAAGACAAAGAAAAGGTGCTGAGAGCTTCAAGAGAAAAAAAGCAAGTCACTTTTAAAGGTAAACCTATTAAAATAACAAATGACTTCTCAATGGAAACAGTAAAAGCAAGAAGAGCTTGGAGAGATGTACTTCAAGTATTAAATGAGCAAAAATGCCAACTCAGACTGATATACCCGGCAAAACTATCTCTCATGATTGAGGGAGAAAGAAAAGTTTTCCAGCACAAAGACACCTTGAAGGGATACATGTCTACCAAACCAGGCCTTCAAAAAATGCTAGAAATGATAAGCAAACTTGAAGAAAAGAACAAGCTTATCCAGGAGGACAGAGGGGTATTATAATACCACAAAAACACAAATGTAAAACAATAAGCTTACAAAAGCCACTAAACATAAAAAATGTCAAGAATTAAAAAGAATTTCTACATTATAACATTAAATGTCAATGGACTTAACTCACCGATTAAGAGACACAGATTACAAACTTGGATTAAAAATCACAACCCATCAATATGCTATCTTCAGGAAAATCATCTCACCACAAAAGATAGGCACAACCTAAAAATGAAAGGCTGGTCCAAAATTCTGCAAGCTAATAGAACTAGGAAACACGCAGGGGTAGCCATTATGCTGTCGGACAACGTGGACTTCAAACCAAAAAAAATCATAAGAGACACAGATGGATACTACATTTTAGTCACAAGTACAATTCACCAGGAAGACTTCACAATACTGAACATATATGCACCCAATAAGGGCCCCTCCACATTCATTAAGAAAATCCTATGGTGTCTAAAGGGAGAAATCAACCCCCAAAGGATAATCCTTGGGGATTTCAACACCACCCTCTCAACATGGGATAGATCAACAGGTCAAAAGCTTAACAGGGACACTTTGAAACTTAATCAAACCCTTAAAGAAATGGGCCTTACAGATCTCTATCGAACTTTTCACCCACGCACCAAAGAATACACATTTTTCTCAGCAGCACACGGAACTTTCTCCAAAATAGATCACGTATTGGGCCACAAAATGAATCACCACATATACAGGAAAGTTGAAATTCTAGCCTGTACCCTATCAGACCACCACGGCCTAAAGCTGGACATCCACAACACAACAAACGACTGAAAATACACTAACTTCTGGAAACTTAACACTATAATGCTGAATGAGAACTGGATTCAGGAAGAAATTAAAAAGGAAATTCAAGATTTCCTGAAAGTTAATGATAATAAAAATACAACTTAGCAAAAATCTCTGGGACACAATGAAGGTGTCCTAAGTGGTAAGTTCACAGCTTTTAATGCCTACATCAAAAAAATGGAGAGCTGGAGAGGTGGCTCAGGGGTTAAGCCTCTGCCTTGCAGGCGGAAGGTCCTGAGTTCGGATCCCAGATCCCACGTATAGACGCCGGGCGGAAGCAGGGGCGGCCTGCGTTTCTGGTCCTGGTAGGGCGGAGCCTGTGAATCCCGGGGCGGAGGAAGTGGGAGGCGTCCATGGTGGTTCGCGAATTCGTCCGTGGTTCTACACACACAGACACACACATGGGTGCACACATACATACGCACACACGCACAATTGAATAAATAAAAAAAAATGGAAACATCAGAAATAAACGACTTAACGATGCAGCTTAAAGCATTAGAAAAACTAGAGCAATCTGATCCCAAAAGCAGTAGAAGAGTGGAGATTAGCAAAATAAGGGGAGAAATATCTGAAATCGAGATTAGGAAAACAATAGAGAAAATTAGCCAGTCAAAAAGCTGGCTCTTTCAATAAGATTGATACACCCCTAGCTAAATTAACCAAAAGCAAGAGAAAGAAAATCCAAATTAAGAAAATTAGAAATGAAAATGGAGTTTGATACCCAAGAAATCCAGAGAATTATAACGTCATATTTCAAAAACTTATACTCTGTGAAATTTAACACAAAAGAAATGAATAAATTCCTAAGTAAACACAACTTACCTAAATTGAATCAAGAAGTTGTGAATTATTTAAATAATATTATAACATATAAGGAAAACGAGGAAGTAATCTCGAAGCTTCCCACCAAAAAATGTCCTGGACCAGATGGATTCTGCATAGAGTTCTACCAGACATTTAAGGAGTTAATAATACCTATACTACTTAAACTGTTCCAAAAAATAGCAAAGGAAGGAGCAGTACCAAATTCCTTCTATGAAGCTAATATTGTTTTAATTCCAAAACCTAATAGAGATACACTTAAAAAAAAACTATAGGCCAATCTCTCTGATGAACACAGATGTAAAGATTCTCAACAAAGTCTTAGCAAATCGGATTCAAAAACATATCAAAAAGATCATTCACGGGGACCAAGTAGGCTTTTTCCCCAGCACACAAGGTTGATTCAACATACGCAAATCAATAAATATAATTCATCATATAAAACAGTCCAAAGCTCAAGTCCACATGATACTCTCAATAGATGCAGAAAAAGCTTTTGACAAGATCCAACAGCCTTTTATTATCAAAACACTAAAGACAGTAGGAATGGAAGGAATCTTTATCAATATAATAAAAGCAGTGTACAAAAAGCCCACAGCAAGGATTATACTCAATGGGGAAAAACGGGAAGCATTCCCACTTCAATCAGGAACTTGACAAGGATGTCCACTCTCACCACTTCTATTCAATATTGTACTTGTAGTGTTAGCTGAAGGCATAAGACAAGAAAGGGACATAAAAGGGATTAGAATCGGCAAGGAAGAAATCAAGCTATCCCTATTTGCAGATGACATGATCTTATACCTGAGTGATCCCAAAAAATCCACCAGGAAGCTCCTGGAACTAATTGAGAAGTTCAGCAGGGTATAAAGATACAAAATAAATGTACAAAAATCAGAGGCTTTCCTATATGCCCAGAATGAAAGAAGTGAAAAAGCCCTGAGAGAAACAATCCCATTTACTATAGCCCCTAAAATAATGAAATACCTTGGTATAAACCTAACCAAGGAGCTAAAAGACCTTTACAATGAAAACTTTAAAACCCGCATGAAAGAAATTGCAGAAGACACCAGAAGGTGGAAAGACCTCCCATGTTCCAGGATTGGTAGAATCAACATCATAAAAATGACCATTCTACCAAAAGCAATATACAAATTCAATGCTATACCAATTAAAATCCCAAAGCAATTCTTTAAAGAAGTTGACAAAACAATCTCAAAATTCATATGGAGGCACAAAAGTCCCAGGATAGCAAAGACAATCCTGAGTAACAAAAACACCGTTGGAGGTATCACCATACCAAATCTTAGTCTATACTATAAATCTATAGTTGTAAAAACAACCTGGTACTAGCTCCAAAATAGACACACAGATCAATGGATAAGGATTGAAGACCCAGATATAAGCCCACAAAACTACAGCCATTTGGTCTTTGACAAAGAGGCCCAAAAACTCCAATGGAAAAAGAACAGTATCTTCAACTAATGGTGCTCACAAAACTGGATCTCCACATGCAGAAGATTAAAACTGGACCCGTACTTGTCATCTTGTACAAGACTTAATTTCAAATGGATCAAGGACCTTGATTTAAGGCCAGAGTCTATAAAAACCATAGTTGAAAGGGTAGGGAATACTCTCGAGCTGATTGGGCTAGGCCAAAAGTTCCTAAACAGACATCCAATAGCACAGTCACTGCTACCAGCTCTCAACAGTTGGGATCTTGTGAAATTAAAGAGCTTCTGTTCAAATAAAGAGATTGTAACATGAGCTCAAAGGCAACCCACAGAATGGGAGAAAATTTTCACTAACCACATATATGATAGAGGTCTATTATCTAGAGTGCACAAAGAACTCAGAAAACTAAACACCAAGGAAACTAATGTTCAATTAAAAAATGGGCAATGGAACTTAAAAGAAACTTTACTAGTGATGAAATTAAAATGTCTAACAAATATCTTAAAAAGTGTTACACTTCCTTAGCCATCAGGGAAATGCAAATCAAAACTTCCCTGAGATATCATCTCACCCGGGTCAGGATGGCAAAAATCCACAATACAAACAACACCAAATGCTGGAGAGGATGTGGAGAGAGGGGAACTTTCCTACATTGCTGGTGGGAATGCAGGCTCATACAGCCACTCTGGCGAGCCTTCTGAAGATTCTTAAATTAAAGATTGAAATGCCATATGACCCTGCTATTCCACTTTTGGGAATAACTCTCCATGCTGCAGAGGTCCACCTCGATAGAACAAGTGCGACCATGTTCATAGCAGGACTGTTTACAATAGCAAAGTCATGGAATCAACCCAAATGTCCAACAGTTGACGAGTGGATAAGGCAACTGTGGTACATCTATACAATGGAGTACTATTTGGCCATAAAAAATGATGAATTACTGGAATTTGCCGGGAAATGGATGTCATTAGAGACAATTATATTGAGTGAAGTATCCCAGACCCGAAAATTAAGCGCCGTATGTACTCCCTAATAGGTCGCTCCTAGTACCAAACCCACCTAGAGACACTTGACGATAAATCTCTGTAATATAGTAATTGCAAAGAGTATGAACAGGCGGGATGAGGTAGGAGGGCCACACCAGAAACAAGGAGAGAGGGGACCATGTTACAGCAGAGAAAATAGGCCTCCATCAAGGACTGTGAGTAAACAATGAGACATCTGGTTACGTTCACAGACTTTTCGTTCCTGATCATCTACAACTGACGGGGTGTGATCTCACCAGAAGAGGAGGGCATATAGTCTGGCAGATAATAAGTAACCATTTTGCAAATGGGTGATTGACCCCTCCCTCACTGTGGTTTCCTACTTTTATTGCATCTATCTTGAATATACTCTTATAACAAGACTCTAGCTTAACTGTTTTTTAATCTCTGGCCAGGGGGTCACATCCAATACCCATCAGTATGGATTGAAGGGCATTGCAGGAGCAGCAAAAGAAAATCAACAAACCATAATCCAGAACTTCAGAGACTCTATATCAACCACCTAGAACTAGGCCAGCTTAATCTCTCCACATCCTGAAGCTCAGTGAAATTTGCAGAAGAGGGGGCGGTAAGAGTGTAAGAGCACAAGGATGGGAGGAGCAATGATATGCAAGATACTCCACACAAGTTAGGTCCGAAGCAATCATAATTGGACTTTGCATGCCCTGCACTTTGTCCAACACACTATTGACCCCACAAAGTCTAGCATATGCTAAAGGCACCAAGATCCTTGGAGGCAAGGGATTGACAGCCAAAATAGTGTTCCTATGCTTAAGGGGAACACAGGAAAGGGTTCAGGGAAATGCCACTGGGTCCTTGTGTGTCATTGGAGAGGAGGACCCAGAGGACAGTTTGGCATGCACATTAAAGGATTCTTTGGGGATTGGGGGAGGGGAGGCACTAGGGGGTGGGGAGGGAGGGGTGAGGGGAGGGCGAGCAGAGGGGTGGGGGGAAGGAGAGAGGGAGGGAACCGGTGTACCTATTAAGTTTGTATGAGCGGAGATAATAAAAAATAAATAAATAAATAAATAAATAAAAAATTTTTAAAAAGTGTAATCATCTGTAACTAAGTAGTTAGGTTCTTTTTTATAAAGTACATCTGACACACGCGTCAAGTGAATATATGAGCTGGTGTTAATAGAGACCTCCAAGTCCCTTTCCCACTTCCACCTCCAAAACCTCTCTTTCCTCTTCCTAATACACCTCTTCTTAAGGACCTTAAGAGACCCCCTTTTTCTGCCCTACTGTCATCATACCCTCATGCCTATCAACCCCCCATCCCAATACTACACCATCTTTTCCCACTTTTACCACCTGTGATGAATCTCAGACTAATTTACAGGATATGTTTCCCCTCAGGGAGCTGGTTGGGGTGGATGGAACAGTCAGGGTCCATGACTCTTTTTCTTTGAGAAATATGAGCCAAATAGAAACTAAAGTCGCTATATTTCTGAAAACCCCACCAAATTCAAAAAGGAGTTTTTACATCTGACACAAGTTTATCATTTAACCTAGGAAGATTTTTACTGTATCCTAACAACTACATTCACCCCAGATGAGAAACGAAGGATAGGTTTCTTGAACTCATACTGAATACTTGAATGAACAAAATACTACAAACTACACTGCAGTCCACATTGCCCTCCCTACTATTGAACTTATTTGAACCTCTCATCACAGAAACATAGGAATATTTCATCTTATATGATAGCTTGTTTCCTTGAAGTAATGCAAAAGAACTCCCATACACAAGTTGATCAGAGAGATTACACATAGTGCTAATAAACGCCAAACCCATGATATTGTTAAAATAAAAGCCTCCGAAATCTAGAGAGGGGACCAAAGATCCCACAGGAGGAATTATTGAATGTGTTCTCTAGAATCTTTCACAATCACAATGATAGTCAAAGAAGAAAAAGAAAAAATATCTGAGGTCAAATATGATCTTCTCACTGCCACCTTCCAGAAATGATCACAGCAAAAGTTGTCACCATATCCCAGTACCTCAAGACGACTTTTGGGAAACAATTTTCATTGAGGAAATTCAGAACACAAGGTAAAAGTGTGTCCCAATCTGAGGCCTCCCAGAGGAGCATGCCCCCTCTAAGGGAAATAGGGTTATTGCAACACAGCCTGTCATGGAGATATCAAAGTCAGTCTTTGGAGATTCCATTTACTCCCAAGAGCTCCAGAAGCCAATAGCTAGGATCAGGGGCCCCAGGCATTCAAATTACCCCTCATAAAATATAAGCAGTCTGGAAGAGTCTTGGGTAATAGGGACTGTGGATAGCCATCGGTGTTAATCTGTGGTTGACAGTAGGACTGCATTATCTCTCATCATATTATAGCAGTAACCCTCCCAAAATTCTTTTATTCCCATAAGAAGTTCTCAGGTATACTTCACTTAGAAAATCTAACAATACCTATTTTCTTTACTTTTGGAAAAATGAACATAACTTACTCCTTTCTTATCATTCCTTAATGCTTCATGTCCCTACTTGGCAGGGTTCTGTTAAAGAAATTTGGGGACATCGTATATCTCCCTCCATTCGAATCTACAATCTTTTTCCTACAAAAAAACACACACTTTACCAGCCATCTCTAATACTTCCCACTGACAGCATCTCTGTTCATTACAAATATCCCCACATTAATCTCCAGATATGTGTCACGGATCACCCCACAACAAAATTTCATCATACCTCTGTCTCTGTGACTTAAAAGGAACCCCACTCATACACTTACAATCTTAATCCCCTTTTCTCCTTAATACCAATGCTATCCTTGATCACTTGTTTGCTGGGAGCTGGACACATAGTCCTTACAAACTCCCCCCCAACATCTCTTTCTGGGAGTACAGAAACCTAACGATCATTATAGACTGGTTTAAGACCTCAGAAATGTTAAGGGTTGCATCATTACTACCTACTCTAGTTCACAATCCCTACACCTTTCTGTCCTCCACTCCTGTTGATGCTATCCACTTCTGTGTATTTGATCTGAAAATGCTTTCTTCACAATTCCATTCCATATACAGTCCCAAATCCTCTTTGACTTCACATGGGAGGACTCAAAATAGTCCATAACACTTTTCAGAGGCCCTTCAAAGAGACCCATCTACCCTGAACATTTCCCCAAATCTCCTTCTTCTTTGCATAGATGATCTATTCCTTGTAGGCCTTTTGAAAAATAATGTCAACAACAAACAATTTTTCTCCTTAAAGCTTTAGAAAAATGGGGACATCAGGAATGACTCCAAGAGGCACAACTAGTGTACACCACAGTCACATATTGGGCTTCCAGGTTTCTCCAGGTAAAATACCATCCCTTACTATAAAGCAACATACCTTATAATACCCCTCTACTATCCATTCTAGGATTTTTAATTTTTTTCAGAATCTGTATATTCAATTTCTCTCTAATAGCACAACAACCTCATAATGCTGCTTGAAGATTCCCTTGATGAGACTCTTCCATCCACCTCAAACCTTTTTTTTAATATTTATTTTTTTTCCACTCATACAAACTTGATAGCTACCCCATCACCCTCCCTTCCTCCACCCCTCCCTGGATCCCCTTGCTCCCTCCTCCCTTTTCCCTTTCCTTTCCCTCCTTCCACCCTTTTTCCCTGTGACCCCTCCCCTCATTCCTGGAGCATCCTTTAATGTGCATGTCAAACTTCCTCTGGGTCCTCCTCTGTGATGAGGTATAAGGACTCACAGTCTCTAAGATCCTTAGAGGTAAGGGATTAATAGCCACAATAGTATTCCTATACTAAAGGGGAACACAAAAAAGAGCTCTAGGCAATTCTACTGAGTCCTTACACTCTTTCTTCATTAATAAATACTCTCAAAACATCCCTAACTTGTATGGCTACTTATACCTGTCAAATCTTCGTTAGTCTTTTCTATTTTTCCTATACTCAGATAAGGGGCAATCACTATGTCTTTTATGTCAAAAGTTTATAGATACCCATCATCCATCTTTTAAAATAATTAGATGTGGTATACAAAGGATGACCCTTATGCCTCAAAATCATATTGGCAATAGTAGCTCTTATCCCAGAAATGAACAGACTTACTCTATACAAACTTACTTTCATCCTCTCCATCTACTCCCTTAAGGACCTTTAAATCACAAGCCTTACTTTCAGTACTACCAGTCAGGGATCACTTTCTCCAAACCCATCTTCTAGACCCCAATCTAACCTCCAGATATGTCCAAAAATAAATACAACTACACTATTTCTGCTCTTACCTCACACCTCCTGATACATTAACACTCTGAAATAATAGATTTATCCTACAACACTGTCTCTCATATAACTAATTCCTACATTCTACATGCCTCCAGTTGGTTCACTTATGAGAAATTGAAAAAAAAATCTACTCTATTCTTTGGATATGCCATTTTAGAGGAAGACTACCATAGCAACACCTTTTGCTTCCCCCCAAATTGAGTAATATAAGCACACTCCCTATTCCCTTATATAGATCCCAAAATGAAGACTTTACAGGACTGATCTGAGCCCTAACTTTAGCCAATAAGAAAAACAACTGACATCTACACTGATTCTAAATATGCATATAGCATCCTTCATTTTAATACTTTAATTTGGAAGGAAAGAGTTTTATTAACTCAGAAATAGACCCCCATAATTAATAGAGGACTAATATAGTACTCCTTGCTGGAACCCAAGTCTCAACTGAAGTGGACATTATTGACTCAAAGGGAACATCAATAAGATAGTAGCTACATTTCACAAGTCAATAATGAGTCTGAGAAACAAACCAAAGAGGCTGCCAAGGGATTTAAACTTCCTCAGTTCTTATTAGCTGCTCACAGGCACAGAATCACTCTCAGAACAAATTCATGAAATTCTCTTTCCTTTATTTCCCTTTTCATTACAACACCACTTCCCTCCTTACTTTCCTCAATATCCAAATTATCCTCACACCACAAGATACGTGTGTCCTAAAGGAACTGTCTAATTCCTTTCCACCTTTTAACAGAAAAATCCCACCTCTCTTATGAGATTCTCCTCTTGTTTTCAGTCTACTAAACCCTAGGCCACCTCCTGGGAACAACTGGAAAGCAGATTTTAACCATGTGCTTCATGTTAACAAACAAACAAATGAATAAAAATTCATAAACCTTCTAATATTTACAAACACCTTCATGGGGCAGGTTAAAGCATTTCCTATTTCAAACAAACATTTCTCCATAGTCTCCTCCATACTAATAAAGGAAATAAAGGGCTGGCTTACCAACATCCCTTCAATTTGATAATGGCCTGCAATTTATTTCCATACTCCCCCTATCTAAAGCATGATATCTCCAGATCCCTTGGAATTTCTACATCCCTTAACATCTGCCAGTCTTCAGAAAAGGTAGAAATTACCTTTAGAACTGTTAAAGAAAGAATTCCTAATCTTGTACGGTAGTTAACTACAGGTGTCGATTTGAAGATTGAATATTCTATCTATGTAAACATTTGTAAAGAAATAGTAATTGAGTTAAATCCTTCAGGAGACCATGGAAGTGGAAATTTTCCCTCTGCAGGTACATACAATGAATGAAACAAATTCATAGTGTTGACATTCTTTGGTGTATTTGGACAGATCTGCTGTCTAGAATAGAGATTTTCTTGTCTCTCAACAGTCATATGGATACGATATGGTCAGTTCCTTAGAATCCTGGTGTTGGTATGAGCTCCTCTGCCAAGCTGGACAACCAACTGTAATCAGACAATCATAAAACAGAGTAAAACTTCTAATTACCTTTCAATCCTTTAGGAAGTAAATCATACAAAGTAACTTCAACAGCTAGTCATAGAGACACACCTAGATTGGACCAAATTAAGCCCTTTACAAGACTCACATTACATATATACCTTTTAGATCAATCATTTGAACTGATGTATAAATGCCCTTCCTTGAGCTCTAGAACTCAGCTGACCCATTCACAATTCTCCCATAATTTACTAGATTCTCTCTTGCCCTTTTTGCAATTCCCCTTCTGGACTCATTTGAATTATCTCTTGCCAGCTCCTGTAAGTCAGGAATAGTCTAATCTCCTTCAAATATGAAACCTAATTTAATTCTCCTGTATGTTTCCCCATTCAAACACTAAGGGACAGGCTCTTCACTGTTACACCCAACATCAGTGAAAGAAAAGTGATCCCCTTCCTGGGTACAAATTCTCAGTTAAAAAGTGCCCCTCCCTCTGCTTTCCATTCTCTTCCCACAAGCCTCACAACCTTCAATATATAAAGACTTATCCTGATCTAGTAATAAGAGGATAAAATACAAACATAACAAGAAGAAATAATCTAAATATATACACCTTGGAAACCTTGCCTCAATTCTTGACCTCACTGTCAAAAGATCTAAATCTATTATATTCACTCAGGTTCAAGTTTTTTCCTTCTCAAACTCAAGAAATTCTATGGGACCTCCTTTGTAAGAGGCTATTGTGTATTTGATACCCAATCAATTCAACTTTATGTCCATTTGCCTCTTATGCTTCTATAGTCCCTTAAGATTCCTTCCTTAACACAAAATATCCTATCTATCTCTTTCTTTTCTCCCCTTCCAAAGTAGATATTGCAGTACCTCCCTCCCTCGGATACAAGTTTACCTATCACTCACTACCAGTTAACACTGAAAATGAGTGTTGACTCAGGTATCTTGAGACCTCTTGCATTCTAGCTAATGTTGCCTCTATACATGCATTATATTGTTAAAGCTTCTGTGTGAACTTCTGCCTGATTCCCATACAATAGAATCACTTTCTCTGTCTAAAAACTCTAGAGATTTTGGTTGACCTATCTATATATAACCTCTCTCTCCATTAGTTCAACCATCAGCTGACCCTTGTACCTACACAGAAGAACAAATGAAAAACTCTACAACCATCCCAAGTTTATGGATCCTACCCCTTTCCTATCACATAGGTATTCAACCAAGCCTTCTTGATGCCCTTTGAAACACAGCTGATCTCATCAACAGGCTTCCACTCTATGAGGAAACACATTCTTGAATTCAACTTCATTTAATGGGATCGGTTCAATTGTGGCAAGGACCTACAAAAGGAAGCCATTTTGGAGAGAGGTCATTGCTCCTCTGCAGCTTTAAACTCCCTCAATGCCTTCTACAGGGACATACCCATACAAAAGTATCCCTAGACTACCAAGACCCCCTGTGACTTTCTAGGCACTCTTTTCCTTCTCCACTGGCTGTCTTTTCCTGTCACAGTGCCCCCTCATTATCACTGTTTTTGCCCACTCAGACAACTTCAGTCTGCCCTTCATCATGGGAGATTCATCTTCCTTAATGTCAGTAACCTCTACCTTTAATTTATCTGTAACCAAACAGGTTTTCTGTATTGTGAAAGATGAGGAAAAAGACTTGACTTCCTGGGTTTCAGATCATCCTTTCCCCCAAACCAAACCTCCCTTTTTGGTCCTCAGATACCTGCAATAAACTTAAAATTTTCTCAGCCTGAATATTTGTAGCTATTACCACTTTATGCTGGCCCAAGAATAACTCACAATATACCAAAATATTTTAGATGTTATGCAACCTCCAGCTGCAATCCTTAGGCAAAACATCTAATTCCCATAACCTAATAGTTTTCACAAAATAACCACCTTCAATGCCATCCCTTGCCTATTTGGATCTGTAAGTTCAACACTTACATATGCCTTCCTACAAAATGAAAAGGAACCTGCATTTAAGCCCTTCAATATCCTTTATCCATAAATCCCCAATCCCTACATTTGTTTCTACTCCCATCAGGTCCAAAAGGGCTATCCAATTAATGCCCATCATAGTTACTTTGGGAATCCTTGTTGGAATAGAAACTAGAGTTTCAGGGTTAGGATATTCAATACATTAAATAACACTTCTCTCTCACTTTCTGTCAGAAAGCCTAAAAGAAATCTCTGATTATCTAGTAACCACTCAAGATCAAATTGATTCCTTGGCCATTATGGTTCCACAAAATTGCCAGGAAGAGTATCTCCTGATAGCAGCATATGGAGGGATCTATGATGTATTGCAAGAACAATTTCTACACAAATCAGTCAAAGTTGGTCCAGATAGGGCATGGAAATTCAAAGACATGGCACAGAATATTGGTTATAAAATAAACCTCTCTGTGATGAGGTTAAAACATACTCTCTTGTTGGCTCTAACCTATACTAACCCCATTCATCTTTATTATTATCATACTTATATTTTTCCCTTGTCTCTTAAATATCTTACAGAAATTTTTCCTGGTCTTGGTCACTGCTATCACCCAAGGCATCTTTTGTGAACATCTGAAGATTATACTTACTTCTATGCGAAGTCCAAATGTCCACATACCCTCTGGTCAACTCAACCCCTAGACCAGCCCCATCTTACAATGCCCTAGCCAACAGGAATTAATCAAATGAGAGATTACTGACCCACTCCACTTTTATATTTTTCAGGGTCTAGAATTACAGAGAACAACAGGACATCCCTTGCCAGTTCTAACAAAATTATGTCTTAGATTGCATCCACACAAAATATCTCACAACTCAGTATCTGCATCATTATCATCTGAAATTCCTTCTAACCCAGTACTTTCAGAAGGTGATTGATTACAAATATAACCTGCACAGAATAGCAAACTCTTTCCCCCAGAACTACCAACTCCTTAATTGCTCAATATACTTAAACCCATCCAAAAAAGTTCCCAATTGCATTCTTGGCAAGCTTTATAAACAGTCGTGATGCCATATGTACCTCATTGACTTTAATAAGGTCATTCTTGTCTGTAGAGGTTGGTTCTACTCTCCATTCATGCTTACTCACCATTTTCCCATCAGTTATAGTGCTGGCTTTTTATGCAAAAGTCAGGGGAGAACTGTGGATTCGCTCTTCATCAATCTACACAGTCAACAGAAATGGTGAAATTGCAATTTAGGATCAGATTCTTAGAGACACTTGGGGGTCATTAAGGCCTAAGCCTGCTCTCTAGAATATTGATGCATTAGCATGTGAATAGACAGTTGTTGGGCTGGATTCCTCCCTGTGGGAGTTGAATTTGTCTCTTGCCTGTATAATCAGTGGCAGACTGGATTCGTCCCTTTGGGAGCTGAGTTTGCCTCCTATCTGTGCCTCCTATCTGTTCTTACATTGCTTTTGTTCTTCTCAGAACTGGCAAGATTGAAGCTTTTCCCAGAGGTTTCTTCCCTGTGCATTTGAGACCATCAGATATGTTAATACATGGATCATAAGATTATGCACATATCATAGTAACTATGTAACTCTGCTTTGAGACATTCATTGTACATTCCCTTTTAGCAATCAAGTATCATGCCTGCTTTTAACTCTACCCAGAGACATCATGTCTGGTCCCACCCAGCAAGTAGATATCACTTCTACCTTTTCTTTCTAGCCTGGAATGTATACATTTAACATAATCCTGTAAAGGTTTTGATCCTGTTTGCTTTTTTCCTATAAATACTCATGTAAAATACTACAGTAAAATTGGATTAGATTATGGAGGACATCCTAGGCTCCTTTCTGACAGGATGCCTGATCAATTCCTACCATTCTCACTTCTGTTTCCTGCATGTAAGTCCAGATTTATGCTGGTTTGTGGGACTGGGCAAGACAACTCTCACTTACTGTTGTGAGAACAAACTAGAAAATATTCATTACATTATGGCTTTATAAAGGTCTGCTTTATCATACCAACCCTACTGGAAAAAAAAAACACTCCCTCTGCTCTTTCTCCCTCCAACCTTGACTAATACTCTGCTGATTTCACATATGAGAAGCAGCATGCTGTAGTGAAATATGTGACAGTTGTGGTGTCCAAATACCTGCCTTGAAATTGAGGATTCCCACATCTACCTTTAAAATCCAGGACAATTTCTAAAGTGAAATGTCTGTTTCCGAAGTATCTGTTTCCCCTTCCTAAATTTCAGATTTCCTACCCACACCCCAGGTCAACAAGAACTAACGCAGTTTGGGAATTTAATTTAGATATGCAACTTTCCTGGCTGTAAGAATTGTTTTGGAACAGTGTGATAACTAATATTACCTATCAGATTGCCAAACTAGTTGGTGAAAACCAGTAAAGATGTTGCTGTATAGATATTCTTTAGCCATTATTGAAAGTTAAATAAGTATTATGAGTAAAACCAATTTACCCTTTGTAATATGGGTGGGCCAAATTATATCACAGCCATCAGGAGGCAGAGAGCAAGAGACTTACGAGAGACAAAGGAAGTAGTACTGAGCGAACATATATTAAGGTATGCTACTATGACATGGTTTTTCCAGCAAACACTCTACTTCTGAAAGAACTCATTCCGTTTTCAAACACAACACCAGCTGAGTCACAGTATTCAAATCCATGAGCTTGATTGGAGGGAGGGTAACTCACATACAAACAACCACATTCAGTAAATCATCTGCTGCTGATGATAAAGGAACCCAACAAGAGAATAGAGTCAACATTTAAGGAAGGCAAGATAATGGATTTAGAGAGTTGATAGTTTCTCAAGTGACTGCATCTCAGCAAGGAAGCAGCATGACACACATTTGACCTCTCACCATTTGACATGTGTTTCTCAGAAACTCCATGGACTATTGAACCTGTTTCATTTGAGTGTGATATTTCCCTACAGAGTGCTGATTCCGTCCTTTTGTTAACACATGAGACATTTCTATTGTCAGAGCCTCAGTGAATGGAAAAACAGAATGAAAATTTCCAGTGGATCATTTCCTGTTTTTATCCATTACTGAGAATTTCCCTCAGTACCTCCAAGAACATTTATTTTTCTATGGAAGTTGATCAAGTTGTTTCTTGGTAGGGTGTAAACATACATTTACTTGGAGGGGAAATAGGAATGACCTATAAAACATTAAAATGGTGATTTCTTTGAGGAAAATACAAATCTATAACACAAACCTTTCAATCTCTAAGTAGGTTTAAAAATAAAAGATTTAAAAATCTGTTGACAGTAGCAAGTAGAGCCAAGGGAAAATCTATACACAGCTGATGGGTATGTGCTTTGTGTTGGCTGCATACAGTCTACAAATGAAGTATAAAACTTGGCATCTCCATGTATAGCTAAGAATGTCCATACCTCTTGTAATAGTGGTATCACTAGAGAAACTCTTAGATATCACTAGAGAAACTCTTAGGTCTACAAGACATATATGAGAATGAATGGTGTACTGTTGGTAACAAATGATAGATTTATCCATGGACAAGACAATAGAAAGAGAAAATGTGGTATATACTTAGTGTAGCCCAAGAGTAATAAATGTGTGTCATTTATAAATATAAGCACAGTGGGAGCACTTCTATAAATCAGGTTTGAGGAAGAAAAGTCACTTGAAGAACACATTCTAGATATGATCTGTAAAAATTAAAAAATGTAAAATTATAAATTAGTTATGCATGTAATTCAAGAAACTAGCATTACACAGCCCCATAGGTCTAGTCAGTGGGGAGCTAAATGTCAATTTTTGTTTCTTTTGCAAAGCAATACACAGACCCCACTAGCTGAAATGCAGACATTGACTTTGGATGCACTGTCGACTGTTTCAGGGCCATCCACGCTTTGGCCCTCCCTCTCCCTCTTTCCCTGCCAACCAGAACTCAGCTTTGAAGACTTGAACAAGTGGCATAAGGTGGATAGGAGAGAGCACTCTGACAGCAGAAAAGCAGCTGGTCGTGAGCTCCAGCTCCTTAGTAGATCTGATCCCTACCAGATTTTCCTACATGCTCTTGCTGTGAAAGGTCCTTGGAACCACCTTGATGGAAGGCATTGCAAAGAGGGGGGATCCTGTTTTACTTTGACTGATTCCTTGAGTAGCTAGTGGGCCAGTTTGGTTGGCTGCCTGCAGGGCCACTAATGGAGGGAGCCCAATGCATCAGTGCTGACACACTCTAAAGTACTTTGGCCCACAGGCACTTGGTACCTACACAGTGCTTCTGTAAAGTTTCCTCCTTGGTGCTGTGGGCAGCTGCCAAGAAGTCTTGCTCTTGTGCTCAGGGTCTGGGTTAGTGTTATCTAGAAGAGTAGTGGTACTGGTGAGAATTTTGCAGCCCTGTTTGTCTGAGGTGGGCCAGGAAGAGGTGGCAGGTTAATCCATAGTTTGAAGCTTTGAGGGCTTAGGAGGAAGAGCTGCCCAGTCCTCCTGACCCTTCCTGTCTTCCTGAGGATACTGGTCTCCAGAGAACTGGACACTCTGCCCTAGTTTTTCAGTCTTTTTTTTTTCTACTGGGAAGTACAAGCACAAACAGTCCTTGGGCTGTGGGAACCCCTCAGTGCTTACCAGTTGGGCTGGAATGAGCCAGGCCTTTTTGCTTTTATTGAAAGGGACCCTGTCTGTAAAACTACATAGCAAAATGGTGTTTGGTTCCCACCTTATGTCTGGAGAGCATCTATGCCTGGGTTTTCCATGGATAGAGCTGTTTGTGATGGTTTGACAAGACACAAAATTTCATCTGAAAGTGGCGGTTCTATAGATGCAACAGATGGTGGCGGCTGGAGAATCACATGGCATGGGCGTAAGGTGATCTCTTAATGAGGAGCCACCGTTCATGGATACCTACACCCTTGGAAGCCAGAACAGCAGCCTGGCTCACACAAGATATTTTTATTGACAGAAGGAAAAGATGGTTGCCTCTCACAGCAGGCAGGAGAACAGAAGCAGCTTTTGGCTTTAGCTGTCTCTTACAAGGTGTAGATAGGGGAGGGGGTTGAGCAAGGGGGCTCGTGCAAGCAGCAGAAAAGTACTGAATTCTGCGCCTGCATGTTCAACCCAGGAGGTTGATTATCAATCCCTCCATATGGGGGGTGTGTGATGAAGGTCGATGGAAAAATACTGGGATCTTTATGCCTGCGGGTATAACACAGGAAGTAGTTGCAAGGTCTGTTTTCCAGAGGGGTCAGCTGTGGGAGGGGGGGACTGCAACAGGACCTGCATTTAGTTCTGGTGGGAGCTGGGGAGGGCCATTTTCTTTCAGTGGAAGCATGGAGATAGAGTAAACCTAGATTATACCCCTGGTGTCAGTGGAGAAGAAGAGAAAAGAATGTTTTCACACCAGTACTGCACATATGGAGTCAACTCAAACAGGTGAAACTATGTGGGGGGAGCTATTTGTCATTGAGAAGATGAAATCTGTTCATAATTCTCTTCTGGAAAAAATAAAACATGTTTTACATATGGTTATAGTGTTACAGGGACAGTCTTTCCTCAGCTTGCTAAATGACTCATCTGGGTCACCAAATGTTTGCTATGGATAGATCATCTAAATTACAAATGTTAAAATTATAAGTATTCTCTTATGAATGTTATATGCTTCTTTAATTACATAATTCATAATTTTCAATGACATTCATCATGTCCATATGTGGCCCATATGTGGTATGTATATTTTTCTAACTGTTTTATATCTTGAACTATACAGTCCCTGAGCAAGTCTGTAGGAGATCATCTACTTTATTGGAAGGGCCAGCCTATAGTGGGAAGAGCTAGTTCCTGAGCAGATAAATAAGATGGAGGGAACTGGCTGCGGAAGTTGGCATCCTTTCGTATACTTGGCCAAACATTCTGGTCTGGTAAGTAAGACTGACCCTCTCTCAGCAGTCCTGTAGATAATGTGTGGACAGTTCCCTAGGTGTTAATGTGAACTCTCCTGGAAAGTTGGACAAGGAACATAACTGGAGTAACATAAACAAGAATAAAACCCCTTATTTTCTTAAGCTGTTTGGTCTAAATGAAACCCCTTGTTCCCTTAAGCTGTTTTGTCATTAGTTTATCAGCAACCAATGCAGCAAACCTACAACAACATTTAACTTCACTGAATTCATAGATGAAACAGTCTTGCCATGTCCAAAAGATACTGACTAACCATACCTCCCTCCATCCAGACTCTAAAGTGATAACTGCACTTGACTTTTTCCCAACATGCTGTAGAAGATAAAATATAGTTGGAGAATAGGTTACCTATTGCAGCAATTTTTTTAATTTAAATTCTTGTATATTCCTGGATGATTTTATACCATCATATACTGAGTTTAGAGCTTTCTCAGAACTCCATATGCTCTATGATTCACCCCTCTCTCATGAAGAAACCTTTTTCCTGCAAGAATCCTCCCACTTTGATACCATTTGTTGTTTAACTCACTGGATTTAATTATGTTTGTGCAATGAGTTTGAGAAGAAGATTATAAGCAGGAATGTGGGCAGCAGATGAATGCCTATACCATTAAGGGAAATGGGCTTGTTTCTTGTTGAACTTTTTATCTGCTCATAGATATTTAGTGAGAGGTGGATGCTTACCTTAGTGTTCTTAGGGCATGAAGAAGAGGTGTCAGGACTTATCTTCTAAAAGACTGGTGATTATGACCACAACATCCTTGAGTTCATGAATAATTTGTCTGTGTTCTGTACAGACATACTATTTCCTAGCTCCTTCTCACTTTCTGCCTAGTCCATTCTTTCCAATCTTTTTCACTGAGTCCTTACTCATGTACATTTGTGTGTGGGTGTATGTGTGTGTATGTGTGTGTGTTACAGATGTCACACTTATGACTGAGCTCTTCAAAGTCATTTATTATCTTCATTTTGTTCATTGTGAATCTCTGATAACAGACAACTAGTACAAAAGGATGCTTCCGTGAGGGAGGTCCAAAGTCATATTAATCAATTAAGTGTTTAGATGACAGTGTAACTTAAGATCTATTGGTAGTAGATTTGAACTTATTGTCTAGGAACTCCCAAAGGCTTCTTGATCAAACTTACAATACCAGATATAGTCTCTTCTATAAAGTTGGCCATAAATCCAATCAGAAAGTAGTTAGTCACTCATAATAGTCATGTCACTATAGTAATATTGGGTCTCACCTAGTAAGTATGAAAGTATTGTAACTATCACTGATTATACTTGGGTAGAATTATTTCTAACAGTTGTGGTGCTTTTCTTTTTATAAATATTTATTTATTTATTTATTTATTTATTTATTTATTTATTTATTCATTAAAGAGGAGATTAGAGAGAAACACAGAAAAAGATAAAGAGAGAGCTCATGCATGTCTTGGCAAATGGGTGGAGGTCAGAGGACAACTTTCAGAAGTCAGTTCTCTTCTTTCACCATGTGGCTTTGGTGATCAAACTAAGGTCTCCTGGTATGCCCGCTGGAATCTTACCTACTGAGCTTTCTTACTAGGCCCAGTTGTGGTAATATAATATAGTATTTTGATTGGTGTAATAGATTCCATGCTCAATGACTTTAGGTAAACAAATTCCACAACTTCATATTATGGCCAATTATAATAGGAGAGTTATCAGGAGGATATCTTGGAATTGGACACACCATACCCAAAGGTAAAAGTAGAGAGAGAGATGACCACATCATATCCAAAGTTAACAACAGAGGGTAAGATCTAATGGATGCCACACATTTTTATATAGTCCACTTCTTAAAATCTACCACCTGCCCAGAGTATGGTGCTGACAACAGAAGACATATCTTCCTCCCTAAAGAAATCAAGGAAGGACTGGAGACATGGCTCAGGGGTTAAGACTATGCCTTATAAGCAGAAGGTCCTGAGTTGAAATCCCAGGTCCTATGTAAAAACACAACTGGTGGGCAGAGCCTGGGAAATCCCAGAGCAAAGCCAAAAGGAAGTAGAACCAATCCAGAATTATTCCTAGTCTCCTTCATTCTCCACAGGGACACACAGTGCTCTCTGATACACATACACACACACACACACACACACACACACACACACACACACACGTTCATGTAAAGAAAGAAATTAAGAAAATCTCTTACAGTTTCAGAAATCTGTTTCAATTAAAAAATTCCATATTGATGGTCTCAAAGTTCCCCATTCTAGGTATCAAATAGATAGCTGACTGACTTGCACATGGCAACACTAATCAACTGGCACTTTTAAACCTTCTACCTGTTGCTTCCAAGATCTTAAATCCATTTATCTCATAAAAATACATTTAGTCCATGTTATAGTGAAAAATAGGTGTCAACTAGATTCTTGATCATTTGAGATCTATGCACATTTGTAAAGAATCAGTAGTGGAGTTAAGCACTGAACAATCCTGTGGGAGATTGTCTATTTAGGGGGGCTCAGCCCATAAGGTAGACGAAGCAGAATAAGACTTTGGTATACATGGTTAGACATATTAGTCAAGTAGGGATTGTCCCTTTCTCAGCAGTCCTGTGTATGTATGGATATGTTGTGTCCAGTTTTCTTGGCCACTGGTGTTGATATGCTCTCCTGCCCAGTGTATAAGGATCTGTAACCAGATAATTATAAGCCAACATAAATTCATTTTTCTCATATAAGTTGTTTGGTCATGAAGTTATTGGCAGCCCTGTAGAGAAATTGCAACAGTCCAATTTTAAAATTTTCATAATCCAAGTTCAAAATTTCCTAGAGCCCATCATTAAAATTTCATTTATCATGAATAGTTAAGTTCCAACACTTTTATAGCTCCAAATTTCTTAAGAGTTCTTGTAAAAAATTTAAAAATGTAAATTCTTCCAACATATAAGTGCATGGAATGACCATTATTCTTCCAAAATGAAAGCATCAATATATTACAAGGAATTATCAGATTCAAAATAAGACCAAAGTTTGTTAGGATAAAAATAAAGTCCTGGGGCTGGAGAGGTGGCTCAGGGGTTAAGCCTCTGCCTTGCATGCAGAAGGTCCTGAGTTTGGATCCTAGACCCCAGGTATAGACGCCGGGTGGAAGCAGGTACAGCCTTCGTTTCTGGTCCTGGTAGGGCGGAGCCTGTGAATCCTGGAGCAGAGTAAACAAAGAGGAGGTGGAGGCGGTCCATGGTGGTTCCCCAATTCGTCAGTGGTTCTACACACACACATACGTACACACGTGCACACACGCACAACTGAATAAGTAATATAAAAAAGTTTTAAAAAGTCATAATTTAATATCTATTATTAGAGGGTTTTAATATTCAGAGCCTTTAAACTCAGCACCTCTAACTTGCCTGCGCAAAGAACATAGATTTTGTTTGTATTCTGACTCTGACCATTATAGCTCTCCTCAGCACATCTCACATTTTTGGTGTGTCCAAGTCGTTACTGTGACTCTAGACTTCACATTTTGCTCCAATTACTCTTCTTTTGCTAGGATAAAATAGTCCCATTCATACTACTTAATGAAGAAAAGTTTCTCTATTTGTTTTACAGTTTCAGAAAGGACAGAGTCTAATATGTGGCAGAAAACACATATTAGAAGGAAGGCAGTATTAACCGGAGGCTAGTTGACATTATAGTACCCTCCAAGAACAGAGAAATTTTGAGTGGGGAGGGACTAGTCTATTTAAATTCAAAGTCCTCCTCTTTTGATAGTTTTTTTCCAGAAAAGCTCCACCTGAGCCTGGGGCTCATAGGTAGGCATGCAACTGGATCCTGTTCAGTTTCTTATTCTCTGGAGGGGAATAACTGCTTGTTGTGTGGGACAGACTTATGGAGGACTTATGCCAATAGCCACAGTTCTTTGTGTTGCAATTACTTTTCTTTCCGCTGCTGTGAGAAAGCAAGCTTATGATTCCAGAGGGGATACAGTCCATTGTGGCAAGAATCACATAGCAGAAATCATGGCTGAAGGCAGAAGCAGGAGGCTGGTTCAAGTCACCACAGCCATCAGAGAGACAGAACAAGAATGGGAGAAGAATCAGGATAGGGTTAGCCAACCTCAAGAACTGTCCTGTGTTATAGGCCTTCCTCCAGCAAGGATCCTTCTCCCAGAAGTGCCACAAACTTCCCAAACACTAGTAACATCTAAGGATGCATATATGTAAGTAAGCATGTGGGGAGACAGCTCACATTCAAACTAAAACAATGTGAGTTATTGTCCTGGTCACTTAGAAATGTCAATTAGAACGTAGGAATTTGTTTTGACTTCTTTCAGCTTTTTAGCTATTACATTCTTTGTGTATATGCCTCCCTTACTTCAGTGATTACAGAGCCTTAATAGTGTGATAAGAACTCCAAGTTTAAGGCTGAATGGAAGAACTCCTTTACTGTTGTTGACATGTTTTATTAAACATAACTATAGAATGATCTGGCATGCATGTGAATGTTTGTAATTTTTTGTAAAAATATTGAATTTAACCCTTGTATAAAATGCAAACTTTACCTTGAATTGTGAAGTATGTAATAAGTCATGCTTCACAAACGATATCATAATATGAAGGCTCAGCTGGCACTACACTAACCATTGCACAAGCCAGGATATAGAGAAAGTAAATATTTCTCTTCTCAATACACTCATGTGTCTTATGATCTCCCAAATAAATAAAAAGTTTGCATTTATCATAAGCTTCACTTAATTCTAATTGCACTAGGTAAACAAACCAATGCAAACCTCAGCCTAATTCTAATGGTCATCCAGGTAATATTAAAACAAACAAACAAACAAAAAACCCTGAAAGGTACCCTGAGGACAACGGTTAGTTTACTCCATTATTCAAATATATTTGGACTTTTATTTCAGATGCTTTCCTACTATTGACCTGCTGTGCACATCTGCAGAAGAAGTCAAGACAAACACTAGCAAGATAAGGATTCTTCTGCTGATTTCTGTAACCTATTTCAAAAGTTATTCTTCGGGGGAACAGGAAAAAGTGCCCAAACCTACCAATTATGTTTTGATGAAATCCTCATCTGAAAATTATGTCTGTAAATTTTGATCTAAGAAGTCTATGGTCTTAACACCCTTTAGCTACAAAATAAACCTGTGTAGCATCTTTAAATACCATAATAGCATATATCCTTTCAGTTTACAATGCGTCTATACATTAATAAATGATATCAGAAATAAATTTAAGTTGAATTTAAATTAACCAGGCATTTGCTGATGGGTCTGACAAGTAAATTGTATTCAAACAGAATTGTCAGCTTTACAGACCAGATACAACGACTTGAGAGACTTAAACTTACATTGACAAACAGGACCTGGAAGAAGGTACTTATGACAACCCTGAACCCAGTATATTTTGTTGATGCTACACAACCTGAGAAGATTAAATAACAAGTATATGTTTTGTTGATGGATACATGGTTGCTTTCTTTACAAGGTACTTTCATAGTTGAGGGCAGTGTTGCAGCTCCCATGCATGGTTGCTGATAAATGACTATCAAACTGCTTAAGGGAACAGGGGTTTATTTCCTTATGACAGTCTGGTTACAGTTTTCAGTCCAGCTTGACTAGAGACACAGGGGGTGTGCTTTGAGGTGAATTAATCTCACCCTATTTCTGGGAGAGATGTGCTCTAGCAGTGGACAGCCTAGAAACTCTCAGTCTCCATGAAGGATGTAATTTAGCAATCTCCAGTTTCTGCTACCAGCCATGCTTCTTCTGCCATGAAAGACTATATCCTCTTCTGAAACCATAAGCTGAATAAAATCTCCCTTTCTCCCATCAAGTTGCTTGACTTTGGGTGTTTTCATACAGCAACAGAAAAGAGTAACAGATACAGGCCCTTTTGGTTAATTTCATGAAAATACCATACTGTTTTCTCAGTAGTGCTCTCTTGTGTCAGCATTTTTATATTTGTTGCCTCATTCCTTCATCTCTGTAAATTTTTTACTTTCTGTGACCTTTTTTTTCCATGAGAACTTGGGACTTTATATTATTCAATAGCTATGAAGGAAAACATTTTAATTATGATGTTAAAAAACGAGTATTCAGTGACTTACCTATTGATTGAATTGGGGATTGTAATGGTTACTCTTAATTGTTGCTTTGAGAGAGTATTAAAAGTCAATCAACTTAAGGAAGAAAGGGAGAATTATTCAGCTTAGGGTTCCACAGGGGATAAACAGTCTTTCATGGCCTAGGCTACATGGGTGGTAGCTGAAGCTGGAGGCAGCCTAAGTCACTGCAAACTTCTTTGGAGAGTCTCTCTTCTTCCAAGTCTTCTGTTCTATGGCTCCTTTTATCTGGTCTGCCACTGGGATGTTCCAATCAGATCTGTGGCTGGTCTTTGCATTGCAAATGTATTGATCTGGATAATTGCTTCAGGTAGTCTGACAAATGATCTTAGTTAATGCCATACATGTCAAGTTGATGATGATGATTAACTATCACATGGATTAGAGAATGTAAGAGTTTGAGAGTGTTTAGGCATTCTGCCAGACAGTATCCTGTGGACAATACAGGTTTGCTAGCTAAAAACTCACTAAAGAGTTGTCTAGCTCCACAAGACCTGCACAAGAGTTGAGCTATCAATATCACACCAAGCAAGGGGGAAGATCTCTAGGGATACTACACCTCCCTGACAGAATATTTTAGTTTAATGCCAGACAGGAGAAGAAGAACTTCTTTACTCAATGATTTACCTACTGATATATATGCTCCAGCAAGTGATTATGAATCCCAGATAGAACCCAGTGGGCCACAAATACAAAAAGATGAGAAAGTAAGAGGAAGAATGGTTGGGAACAAGGAAGATTTTAGTGGTAAAGCAGAATAATGTAAATTCATAGTGTTGGTGAATGAAATTTAAAATAAAAAGTGTTATATTAAATTCATAATGCATTAGTGTAAAAAATATCTGACCAGAAATATCTTAGAATGACAAGGGTTTTTATTCTGTTCACAGCTTAGGATGACAGTTCATCATGGCACAAGAATTCATAATACCATGAGGAAATGAGAGAACTGATCACACCACATATACAATAGCAGAGAAAATGATCACTGCTGTATACCTTCTTGCATGGAAAATGAACAAGCAGTTTTGTCCACCTTTATCGAACTGCATAAGGAAGTCCCCCAATTTTTATAGGGTGCCTTTCTCACATCTATTTTCCAGTCAAAATAATCTCTTCCAGGGTCCCCAGAGACAAATCTCAACTAAACAATCTTCATAGGTATGCATAAAACATTGGTTTCAAGGATTTCTGGCAATATGCAGGGAACCAACATGATTTCTAGATGGCAAAGAAGTAGAAAAATGAGAAGTTGTATCCTCAGGACAAATCAACTTCCTCATGGGCCTCTAATTGTTTTAGCTTTTGGTAAGATAATGAGTGAGTTTTGCAGTGGACAGATCAAGAGGAGGAGCAAGGGGGCAAACATATAGCCCTAGAGGGCACAGAATTCATTAAATTGGTGACAACTTAAGGGAGAACCTATAGTGAAAGAAATAGATTTTTCTCTGGTTGTCTCAGTTTAGAAGATATACTGAGTTTGGGAATTCCAGCTGGATCTGCCACAGGACCTGGATGATTGACAGCCCAATTATTTCACCCTGCAGAGCAGTAAGAACTTTATAGACCAAAGATACTGCACATTCTCTATCTGTCCAAGTTGCTTGTTTTCCTGGTACACACATCCAGGGTTCTTATTTACTTAAATCTATAATGGAAACTCAACCATCCTTAAGAAGAATTTTTTTGTGAAATCTTCTCTACCTCAATAAAGTTTTCAAATCTTTTTGATCTAACATTACTAACTTTCAATGTAATTTTGTGGAAGAATCAGCCATTGTGATACATCACTCAGCATGAACATATTTTTGCTGTAAGATTCATAAATAAGGTAATCTGGTTTTCTCCAATGAAGTTTTGTTTTTCACAAAGTACTGGTGATAAAACAGTATATATAATTTATAAATTGTGACAGTAATAGTTAGAAGAGTGTCCTCTAATTTAGGTTGTAGAAAGTACAATGAATGTGTCATGAACATTAAGAAAACTTCAAAAAACATGGATAAGTATATGATATCAATTCATCTAACAGAACAGAAGAACCAGTAAAATCAAACAGGACATGAGAATTGGATTAGGTACAGATGCATGATTTATGTGACACAGTATACAGAAAAGATGAAAGTACTCTTAGTAAAGAAAATTCCAAATTTATGTACATGATTTCAATTCCACAGATAAACTGATGTACAATATAGTCTTTGTACCAGTAAGAAAAGGGCATCAACTTGACAACTGAGGGATGAATCTTTGGGTTCCTGTGTGAAGAATCAGAGATAATGCAAGCCCTAAGCAAACTTGCAGGATATTGCTGGTTTGATGAAGGAAGATCCAGCACATGATGGGTGTGTTCATTCTCTATGGAGAAGAATAAGATGGGGAGGCTCATATAGTACTTTGGCATACATGGATATATTAGGGCAGACTCACAGTCTGGCAAGTGAGGTTTGCTGCTTTCTCAGTAATCCCTGTGGATATGGTGAGGCCAGTTTTCTCAGCTGCTGATGTTGGTACAAACTTTGCTGACAATCTGGACAATGAACAGTCACATAAAATGTAAATAAAAATAAAACACTTTTATTCCCTAAGTTGATTGGCTTTGAATTTATCGACAATATGAAGATAATGGAAAGAGTCATCATCTTGTCAACACCTAAGAAAATGTAAATAAAAATCAAATAACATGTGCAGTTATAATGAAGGCATGATGATTAGGAGGGTTTGAAGGAAACAGATGGGTTGTGCCAAAGTGGAAACACTGTCAGGCATAAAACAAATCACAGAACTACTTTGAAATAAGGTCACATATATTTTATATTTCAGTATGATTTGATTGTGAGCTGCCACACACAGGCACATGTTTTTGCATCCTTAACTGGTACTAATGTTAGAGAAAATGGAGGCACCTTTATGAGGTAGAGACTTGCTGGAGGATGACACATCACATGAGGAAAGACCTAGAGGTTTGATGAATGAGCCCTGCTTCCTTTCAGTTTGCTCTTGATCTCCCTGACTCCTGATGGCTGTGGCTACTTGAATTGGTCTCCTGATTCTACCCGCAGACACACCTTCTGTGATATGTGATTCTCATTATGATGGACTACCAGCTCTTGTCTCAGAACCCAGATAAATATGCATTTATCCCCTAAGGTACTTAAGTTTTGAGTGAATATTATCTCAAACCAAACAAATAAAAGTAATTAGAATCAATGTTTGCCCAAGTTTTAAAAATCTGAGGGTTCTTGTGCTTAAAACCTGAAGTGGAAATATTTTGGAATTAAATAAATGAGTTGTTCTGAAGGTTCTTTTGCATTCTACTCTAGAGTTATGATGAACATGCTTACACTTACCTACTCAATAACTTCATTCTGGACATGTGTCTGTCAATTTTAGGTGCCAGCACTTACCAGTAAATGTGAGTTTCATGAGGGGGATTGGTGGGAATTAAACCAGGCCAGGGTCGGTTCACCCCTCATTAGGAAACCTGGTTGCTCCCAGGAGGTCACCATATTGGTGCCTAGTTTAGTACAGACACCCTATTGACATAGCTAACTGCAGCCCAGAATTCCTGAACTCAAGTGATACTCCTGCCTGCTCCACTCACTGTTGATCCCAGCAAGGTTTGGCTGGCTCTGCCTAGGTCTGGCAGCTCCTCTACTACTCACTCCTGGAATGGCCTGTCCCCCATCCCCAGGCTTTTGGCTGTCCGGCTCTGGAAGAGGTGTCCACATAGCATCCTACTTTTGGGCTGTCAGAAACACATTAGTAAGAAATGGAGAAAGTGTAGAACAAAGAGTTAAATCTGTAATTGACTATGAACAATCTATTGAGATAACTCTTGCCCTTCTGAGCAGTCTCTGATACCAAATGTGAGACATGTTACTCACTTTATTATGTAAACTTTGGCTTTTGATTTTTGTTTGCAAGTTTTTCAACTTTCTGGCACCCTTATGCTTCAGCCTTGATTTGCTATCTTTTAGGCAAGTCTGGCTCTGCTCCTGTCCTGGATCCTGGACACTTCTGAGGCTTTTCCCTGGATCCTCTAACCACTTTTATTAACCCTCTGATCCTGTCATGCATCACTATTCTTCACTCTAACAGACTTTTTTCTCTCCATCACCCAACCTTGTCAACTACTTGCATTGACCTTCCTTTTCTCTCTTAGATCCTTCCTTGTTTACTTTTCTTTCTCCCTTTTTTGTGAAGAGTGGAATCCTATTTTTTAAATCAAGGCAAATAAAGTTCATATCACCTTCTACCCTGTACAACTTACTACACAGCCGCAAATAGAGTTTTCCTCCCACCCTCTGATAGAACCAGGATCTATGATAGACTTTGGGGTGTCATTGACATGTCAGCCATTGTGCAGGTCAGGCAAAGTCCAATCTTGGTTGCTGCAGCCCTAAGTTGTGTGGAGTATTTTACATATCTTTGATTCCCCCCATCTTTAGGTTCTTACAATCTTGCCTCTCCCTCTTCTGTAAGGTTCCCTGAGCTTTAGGATGGGGAAAGATTGGCAATGATTTTAGCAACAATTTTACTGTCTAAAAAGAGTGACTGAAATAGAAAAAGAAACAAAAGGAGAAAGAGAATAGTTTTGTTGTTGTTTTCAGTTTTGCTTTTCCTGGACTGCCCTTGGCTGCATCTTGATTGGTATCAAAGGTCACCTGTTAACCAAACATAAATGACTGTTTAAATAAAGATCTTAATTTAAAAGGAGACTCAAAGGTAGATGGAAGAATAGGAGTAGGACATAGCAATGTGTATTTGGGGGTGTCAGTGTCCCAATTGCCAGATGGTTATCATCTATCTGCTAGTCCCTATATCTTACCTGATTGGTGAGATCAAACCTGTTCAGTCACAAGTAACAAGGAAGGAAAGTGAGAGTGACCTGTACCAGATGTCTCGCTACTTACATGCAATACTTGACAGTGGCCTGTTTTCTCTACTGAAGCATGATCCTCTATATCCTTTCTTTTAAAGTCCTCCTTCCCCTTCCTTCCTGTTTATAATCCTTTGTGAATACAGTGGGTATTACAGAGATTTACCTTTGAATATGTCATTAAGTGGGTTTGGAATTAGAATCCACTTATTACGGAGAGCAAACATCTAACTTTCTGTGTCTGGGATACTTCACTTAATATAATTTTTTCTATGTCCATCCATTTTAAAGCAAGTTTCATTAGTTCATGTTTTCTGATGGCTGAGTAATATTCCATTGTGTAAATGTACCACATTTCATTATCCATTTGTCAACTGTGGGCGTTTGGGTTGATTCCATGACTTTGCTATTGTAAATAGTGTTGCAATGAATATGGTTGTGCTCATGTCATTGTAGTGAATTTCTGAATTATGGGGGATTATTTCCAGTAGTGGTATAGCAGATCATATGGCATTTCAGTTTCTAATTTTTACAATTTTCCATACTGATTGCCAGAGTGGTTGTATAAACTTGCATTCCCACCAGCATTGTATGAGAGTTCCCTTCTCTCTACATCCTCTCCAGCCTTTGGTATTGATTCTATTGCGGATTTTGCCATTCTGACTGAAGTGAGATAATATCTCAGGGTTTCCCTGATGGCTAGGGATGTGGAGCATTTTTTAAGATATTTGTTAAACATTTCATCCCTAGAAAGGTTCTTTTGAGTTCTGAGGCCCATTTTTTTTAAATGGGCTATTTTTGTCCTTTGACTTATACACTTTTTTACATTATTTATTTATTCATTCATTCATTCATTTAGTGTGTATGTGTGTGTCTGTGTGTGTTTGTGTGTGTGTGTGTGTGTGTGTGTGTGTGTGTGTGTGTCTGTGTCTGTGTGTGTATTGGAGGGCACATGCATCCCTATGGAAGGCCAAAGGTGACTTCAGGAATTATCCTGGGTTGCTTCTACCTCATTCTTTCTTCACCTGGGATTTCCTTGGCTCTGCCAACCAGGAGTGGAAGTATAGGCCACTGCCATTTACTCCGCACAATTTTACATAGGATCTAGGATCTGAACTCAAGAACTTCTACTTGTGAGGCAGAGTTTTTGCCCCTGAGCCATCTCTCCAGACCCTTACACACATTTTTTAATCAGAAAGAAAAAACATTTTAAGGACATGTCAGTTTAAAAGACATCAAATTTAAAAAAATAAAAGCAAATACTGAAACTACTTTACCCTATGACCGTGGGATTAGGAGTCTCATGTTTTCATCCATACAAGGGTTCCAAACTATACATCTTCCTGAGCTCACTGCCACCTGAAAATAAGTCTATGTAGTATTAAACCTAAAAGGTGCCTTCTTTATTATTTCCTTGGCAAAATCAAGCAACTGATAATTTGCTTTTGAGTGGGTAGACTTGGATAAAGGCAAATGCAGTCAATTGACATGGACCAGACTGCTACAAGGTTTCAAATATACTTCAACCTTATTTAATGAGGCCCTTTACTGGAACTTGCAGGGTTTCAGGTCCACAAATGAAAACTCAACTATCCTGTAATACATGGATGACTTCCTCTTGGCAGCTGAGACAAATGAAGACTGTCTACAGAATTCTGTCAGAGACCCTACAGCATCTAGGTTTCGAATCTCAGCAAGTAAAGCTCAACTTTGCACCCAAAGAGCAATATACCTGGGTTAGAACTAAACAAAGATCAACAAAGGATAAGATTCCATCACACAGCTGGTTTGAATCCAGCTACTTTGCTACCAACAACAGATGACATTGTCATCCAACATGATTGCCTAGAGATTACCGCTACTGTCCAGAAATAGAGATCAGACTTTACATATATCCTGATGAAACAATCAGACTTAGTGATGTTCTCAGACAGCAAAAGTTTCATCCAAGATGGTACTAGGTATGCTGTGGAAGCCATTATATCTATGGAACAAGTACTCTGGGCAGAAGCTCTGCTATCCTGGACCTCAGCTCAAAAGGCTGAACACATTGCACTAATAAGAGCCATTAAATTGGGAAAAGAAGACTGTAAATAAATATGTACACTGATAGTAGGTATGCCTTTGTTACTGTCCATGTGCATGGAGCCATCTACAAGAAGTGAGGCTTTTAATGTCAGAAGAAAAAGACATTAAAAGTAAGAGTGAAATTTTAGACTTACTACCTGCTGTTTGGGCTTCAACACAAGTGCTTATCATCCATTGGAAGCAATTAGAAATATGATGGCTGGGATGGACAAATGGCTCAGGGGTTAAGACTGTGCCTCCCAAACAGAAGTTCTTGAGTTTGGATCCTAGGTCCCATGTGAAAATGTCAGGTGGAAATTGCAGTGGCTTACACTTCTGGCCTTAGTGGATGAGGTCTAAGAAATCCCAGAAGGAAGCAAAGAGGAGGTAGAAGTACTCCAGGATTATCCCCAAAGTCACAGTCACATTGCTCCTCCACAGGGACACACAATTCCTTCTGATGCACATGTACACATACACACACACACACACACACACACACACACACACACACTCTCTCAAACTAAATAAATAAAAGTTAAAAAAAAAAGAAATAGAATAGCTGGAAAGGTAGTGAAGGAAACTGCTTTACAGACTGTGAACTGACTACTTTCCATACCAGAACCTATCTTGCCTGACAAACCCCAGTACTTAGAAGACTTAAAGACAATAGGAAAACTGAACACAGAAAGATCTCTTCCAGTATGGTTCAAGCTACCAGATGAAAGGGTAGTGCTACAAAATTCTAAGGAGACATTTGACACACCTATTTTACGTGTTACAGCTTTGGGACACAGCAAAGCACCAGAGAGCACAGTTTGAATTTTAAAAAATAGAAGAGGTTTTATTGAAACTGCAAGTTCCAGGTCTCCTCACTATGAGGCTAGATGCAGCTAGATCCTGGAGTGAATAGCCCAAGCAGCAATTCCCTTTGTTTTTATATAGAGATACATGTCGAATTGCAGGTGGGCCAGGTGGGGGGAGGTTACAGAGGCAAGGAAGAATAAAGTAAACTTTACATGAATAAGCTATTGACCATTAATTCAGTTTTAGAATTTCTCCCCAGAATGCAGCTTAAGGGAGTATCCTATTTGTGGCTATCTGTCTTTGTCAGTAGGTCATCTGTTGTCTGCCAGCACTGTGCCAATGGGCCCATCCTTGGACTGACATGCTTTCTCAGTAAACTATTACTCAACAAGCTGGCTGAGGAAAACTTGCAGATTACAAACTTAAAAGAAGGCTACCTCAATACCTAAAACTTCTAAGAGTTATTTTATTTTAAGAAAGCTCACAAACTATGAAGTTAAAAGTTGCAAGAAACTGAAATGAGTACATCCATTATTTCTAAATTTTTCTATTATCACAAATGAAGGGACCTACTTAGGAAAAACTAGACTAACCGAACTTGTGAGAAAAAGATTCTTCTTCTCAGGAGTGGACCAGATAATACAAGACATTGCTTCCAGATGTCAAGTTTGCCAACAGACAAACTCTTTCGCTGGACCTACAGTTTGCTCAGGAGGCCATAGCTTCATCCGTAAAAGCTGCATTCCAAACTCTGCCACCTCATCCACACTCTTTCCTGGCATGAGACAAGGAGTGGATAGAGACAAACTTGTCTGAAGTGTTGGAACCCTGCTAGGAAGGACCATATCTGGTTATTTTGAACACCCCTATGGCAGTTAAAGTGGACAGCATCCATGTTTGGATTCATCACTCCAGGTAAAGCACATCAATAACTCAGAGGACAACAGCTTGACTACTGAAAGATGGGCTGTCTCCAAAACACTGAGAATCAAATAAAGATAAAACTGGCATGTACTTAAATTGTCTGTTAATTTGTGTGTTTATATTGCCGCTCACCCCTGTGGTCTTCTGGAATCCAAATTGGAAGATACCCACAGGTGTTCCAGCCCCAGTCCCTACAAAACCTTTCCCCAGGGCATGGTAATTTCATGTTATGGTCTTAGATAATAACATGATATTAGCCTCAGCATTTTTCCTCCATATTGGATGTGCCCAGCCTATGAGCCTTAACATTTATGCTGGGGATATATGTCTTGGAAATCATCACATTATTCTGAATGTTCAGACATTTCCTGGATACGCACAAAGGTATGTACAATTTGATTCTGGGGGAATACCAAAATGCATATTCTTCTTATATGAACAAAACGATTCAGAATACAAGTTGTTAAAGAAAACCTAAAATTATTAAGAATGCACTTAGAAGAAGGAAAAAAGGCTCATGAAGAAATGGGCAGATGGTTCTCTTCATAGTTTTCAGGCTTTCCTTGGTTAATTACCATAAATTCTGCTGTAGCCAGACCAATAGAAATGCTTATTTTAATAATTACTTTTGGCCAATTTATAAAAATATTTTGGCTAGATATATAATTTCCAATTTGGGGGCCATCAAAATAATGATTAAATCACAATATGAACCAATTCCAATCCTGGAATCAAGGTTTTGATTTTATGATAAAACACAGGGTAGAATGAAATAGATTAACAAAAAGCTAAAAACTTAACATGAGAAAATGGCCTCTGTCTAGATCTTTGGAAAAGGAAATGGTCCCTGACTGGCTCTGGAAATGGACAATTGCTGATCCTGACATCTTTTACACTCTCAGAAAAACAAATCACTCCCTGACCATCTGGTGGGCAACCCTCTCAGGTCTTCGAGCTTTAAACCATAAAGATAAACATATGGCTAACCACTTTTTTGTTTTTGTAAGACATACATGCTTGCTAATGATAAGTTTAAAGGTGTAATAAACATATTACATGTATTCTCTAGATGACTGTGTTTTTCTTTTTCTTTGAAAATGAGCCACCGATGCAATTTGGAAAGGCTTGCCTATTAATTTCATCTCCTGCATGTTGGGGGATAGTCCAGCTGCAGCTGTTCTCCTGAATAAGGCCACTAATCTTTAAAAATAAGAGTCCCTGCTTTACCCACCAAGATGCCTGGGCATCTCTGCAAGAGAATTAGTAAAACATAAAAAAAGCCTTTCCATACCTGTCTCCATCAGCAGTTCCTGTAGAAGCAAAAGATTTTAGCTTGGGAACAATGGAACAGATGACAAAACAGATTCTTCTAGAAAGTTAATAATCAGCTCAAGACACACTTTATACCTCCTCCTTAAAAGCATTCTCTGCTCTTAAGTTGTTAGTTTCAATTTTAATTGCAACTGTATCATTTTTATCTAGAACTTTGTTACAGTTCATCTGCATGGTTGCTGATAAATGACCATCAGAGGACTTAAGGGAATAAGGGGTTTATTTCACTACAATAGTTCAGTTACAGTTTTCAGTCCAGCTTGATGGGAGAGTATGCACCAACACCAGGGCTGAGGGAACTAGCCACACCATTTCTACACAAACAGCTGAGGGAGGGACAATCCTTACTTGCCAGACCAGCATGTCTGGCCAAGTGTACAGAAGGATGTCAACTCTCTCAACCAGCTGTCTGTATTTTATTCCAGGGCCTAATCTCACCGACCCTGGGGTGGGTCTTCCCCATCAGCTAGACAATCTCCTGCAGGTCTGCTCTGGGCATAATTAAACCACTGATTCTCTATAAATATGTCCAGAGCTCAAATCGCCAACTGTTAAGTCGACACCTGTGCTCAACTATGACACTCCATCCCTTTTCAACTTGGCATAAAAATATAGCAATTTTAAACTACAACCTTCAATCCTTGTCCCCACAAATGTTAAAAGTTATTTTAAAAATATAAATACATTTCAAAACAAATATAAAATAGCGCCCGACTCACCATGCCTCTTGCTCCCCACTCCCCACTCCGCCAGGCCCTCCCCAGGTGAGTCTCCCTCCCCCACCGCTCCGCCAGGGTGACCTGCTGCAGCACCCAGGCTGCCTCGGGCTTTGGCCTCGGCCATGACCTGGGACCCCAGACTCCCTTCTCCCTCCCACACCTTTGTCTGCCAGACCAACCGCTCCTCTGGCTCCCCACTCTGCCAGGCCCCCCCAGGTGAGTCCCCAATGGCTACGCCCAGGTTGCCCCGCATCCCGTGGGAACCAGGCTGCCCCAGGACCCCAGTCCCCCTTCTCCCTCCCGCCTGCCTGTCTTCCCAGCTGGACAGGACTTGCTAACTTTCCTCCATCCCTGGAGTTTGGGCGGGACACTAAGCCAAGTCCCAGGTCCAGGGTGAAGAATTCTGCCATCAACATCAGCCCCTCTGCCTCTCTGGCCCACCGGGGACCCACACACGTGGTCTACAGAAGACACACTGCTACTCAGAATTCAACAGAGTCCAAGGAAAACTCAAGCAAAGCTCTAAGGGTCAAAGGCCATACATCTGTAAACCTCTACAATTATCCTATCACATGGGAGAGATTCTTCACATCCAGCCCAAAGATAAGTAAACCTCTTTTTTCACCTTACTGTTCCTTTCTAGTATTAATCACTATAGATAAACTTTTCCATAAAGCCACCCCAAAAACATATACAACTCCTGGGATTATACAACTCACCCTCACATATCACCAAGATACTACATCATAAAAGTGTACTACCATACTAATATTCACTCCTTGTCTACTTAACCTGACTTAATTGATGTACTAACAACCTAACAGCCTCAACAAGGAAATAACAATAACAAAAGACAAATATACCCAACCCCAAGGCAAGCACTAGTAATAACTGCCCAAGTGTAGGAATAACAACTAAATCAGTCAAAAACACACAGAAACTGAAAAGCCCTAGAAGACAAAACAAAAATGCCCAAGTCAAAGTGCAGATCCATGAGAAACAAAACCCAAGAAGACCAATCTCCCACTGAAAAAATTAACTCCTTAATGATGGATTCCAACCAGAACAAATTCACAGAAAACAGCCAAGAAAGTCAGACCCAAGACAATGACTTTCAAAATATGACGATTATCATGATTAATACTATTGAAGAGGAAATCCAAGAGGAGTTAAACAACCGCAACAACCACGTTGAACAGGAACACAACAGGCATTTGGAGGAGTTGAGAAAAACAGTTCAAGAAACAAAAATAGACATAGAGCAGTTAAAACAGTCTCAGGCAGAGTTTAAAATTGAACTAAAAGACAAGCTATCTTCGACCCAAAGCTCAACAGAGAGTCTTAGCAGCAGAACTAATGAAGCAGAAAATAGAATTTCAGATCTTGAAGACAAAGTGGAAGAATTAACCAGCTCAATGGAAGAGATTGTTAAAGCCAAAAAGATACTTGAGAGGAACAGTCAAGAGATGTGAGACACCCTAAACAAGCCCAATATGCGCATTCATGGAATACCAGAGCAAAAATCTCAAAATACCACACCTGAGGAAATTTTTCAAATTATCATAAATGAAAACTTCCCTCAACTGAAGAATGAGAGGCCCATGCTAATACAAGTGGCATTTCGCACTCCAAACAAATATGATCAAAATAAAAAATCGCCACGGCAAATAATAGTCAAAACACTCCACATTCAAGACAAAGAAAAGGTGCTGAGAGCTTCAAAAGAAAAAAAGCAAGTCACTTTTAAAGGTAAACCTATTAAAATAACAAATGACTTCTCAATGAAAACAGTAAAAGCAAGAAGAGCTTGGAGAGATGTACTTCAAGTATTAAATGAGCAAAAATGCCAACCCAGACTGATATACCCAGCAAAACTATCTGTCATGATCGAGGGAGAAAGAAAAATTTTCCAGCACAAAGACAACTTGAAGGAATACATGTCTACCAAACCGGGTCTTCAAAAAATGCTAGAAATGATACGCAAACTTGAAGAAAAGACAAGCATATCCAGGAGGACAGAAGGGTATTATAATACCACAAAAATACAAATGTAAAACAATAAGCTTACTAAAGCCACTAAACATAAAAAAAGTCCAGAATTAAAAAGAATTTCTCCATTATAACATTAAATGTCAATAGGCTTAACACACCAATTAAGAGACACAGATTACAAACTTGGATTAAAAATCACAACCCATCAATCTGCTGTCTTCAGGAAACTCATCTCACCATAAAAGATAGACACATCCTAAAAATGAAAGGCTGGTCCAAATTTTGCAAGCTAATGGAACCAGGAAAAAGGCAGGGGTAGCTATTATGCTGTCAGACAAAGTGGACTTCAAACCAAAAAAAAATCATAAGACACACAGATGGATACTACATTTTAGTTACAGGTACAATTCACCAGGAAGACTTCACAATACTGAACATATATGCACCCAATATGGGGCCCTCCACATTCATTAAGGAAACCCTACAGCGTCTAAAGGGAGACATCAATCCCAAAAGAATAATCCTTGAGGATTTCAACCATACCCTCTCAACATGGGATAGATCAACAGGTCAAAAGCTTAACAGGGACACTTTGGAACTTAATCAAACCCTTAAAGAAATGGACCTTACAGATCTCTACTGAACTTTTCACCCACGCACCAAAGAAGACACAATTTTCTCAGCAGCACACGGAACTTTCTCCAAAGTAGATCACATATTGGGCCACAAAATGAATCTCCACATATACAGGAAAGTTGGAATTCTAGCCTGTGCCCTATCAGACCACCACCGCCTAAAGCTTGACATTCACAACACAACAGAAGACAGAAAACACACTAACTCCTGGAAACTTAACACTATGATGCTGAATGAGAACTGGATTCAGGAAGAAATTAAAAAGGAAGTTCAAGATTTCCTGAAAATGAACGATAATGAAAATACAACTTACCAAAATCTCTGGGACACAATGAAAGCTGTCCTAAGAAGTAAGTTCATAGCTCTTAATGACTAAATAAAAAAAAATGGAAACATCAGAAATAAACAACTTAACAATGCAGCTTAAACCTTTAGAAAAACTAGAGCAATCTGATCCAAAAAGCAGTAGAAGAGAGGAGATTAGTAAAATAAGTGGAGAAATATCTGAAATTGAGATTAGGAAAACAATAGAGAAAATTAACCAGTCAAAAAGCTGGTTCTTTGTGAAAATCAATAAGATTGATACACCCCTAGCTAAATTAACCAAAAGCAAGAGAGAGAAAATCCAATTTAACAAAATTAGAAATGAAAATGGAGTTTGATACCCAAGAAATCCAGAGAATTATAATGTCATATTTCAAAAACTTATACTCTGTGAAATATGACAACACAAAAGAGATGGATGAATTCCTAAGTAAACACAACTTACCTATATTGAATCAGGAAGTTGTGACTTATTTAGATAGTCCTATAACATATAAGGAAATTGAGGAAGTAATCTCGAAGCTTCCCACCAAATAATGTCCTGGACTACATGGATTCTGCATAGAGTTCTACCAGACATTTAAGGAGTTAATAACACCTATACTACTTAAACTGTTCCAACAAATAGCAAAAGAACGAACAGTACCAAATTCCTTCTATGAAGCTAATATTGTTTTAATTCCAAATCCTAATAAAGATACACTTAAAAAAGAAAACTATAGGCCAATCTCTCTGATGAACACAGATGTAAATATTCTCAACAAAGTCTTAGCAAATCATATTCAAAAACATATCAAAAAGATCATTCATGGGGACCAAGTAGGCTTTATCCCAGGCACACAAGGTTGGTCCAACATACGCAAATCAATAAATGTAATTCATCATATAAACCAGTCCAAAGTCCAAGACCACATGATGCTCTTGATAGATACAGAAAAAGCTTTTGAAAAGATCCAACAGCCTTTAATGATCAAAATGCTAGAGACAGTAGGAATGGAAGGAACCATTTTCAATATAATAAAACAGTGTACAAAAAGCCCACAGCAAGGATTCTATTCAGTGGGGAAAAACTGGAAGCATTCCCACTTCTATCAGGAACTAGACAAGGCTCTCCACTCTCACCATTTCTATTCAATATTGTACTTGAAGTGTTAGCTGAAGCCATAAGGCAAGAAAGGGACATAAAAAGGATTCGAATCGGCAAGGAAGAAGTCAATCTATCCCTATTTGCAGATGACATGATCTTATACTTGAGTGATCGCAAAAAATCCACCAGGAAGATTGTAAGAGCACAAGGATGGGAGGAGCAATGATATGCAAGATACTCCACACAAGTTAGGGCCGAAGCAATCATAATTGGACTTTGCATGCCCTGCAATTTGTCCAACACACTATTGACCCCACAAAGTCTAGCATATGCTAAAAGCACCAAGATCCTTGGAGGCAAGGGATTGACAGCCAGAATAGTGTTCCTATGCTTAAGGGATACAAAAGAAAGGGTTCAGGGAATGCCACTGGGTCCTTGTACGTCACCGGAGAGGAGGACCCAGAGGAGAGTGTGGCATGCACATTAAAACACATATAAACACCATAGTTGAAAGGATAAGGAACTCCCTCGATGTGATTGGGCTAGGCCAACATTTCCTAAACAGACATCCAATGACACAGTCACTGCTACCAACTCTCAACAGTTGGGATCTTGTGAAATTAAAGAGCTTCTGTTCAGATAAAGAGATTGTAACAAAAGCTCAAAGGCAACCCACAGAATGGTAGAAAATCTTCACTAACCACATATCTGATAGAGGTCTATTATCCAGAGTGCACAAAGAACTTAGAAAAGTATACACCCAGAAAACTAATGGCCAATTAAAAAATGGGCCTTGGAATTTAAAAGAAAATTTACCATGAATGAAATTAAAAGGTCTAACAAATATCTTAAAAAATGTTACACTTCCTTAGCCATCAGGGAAATGCAAATCAAAACTTCCCTGAGATATCATCTCACCCCAGTCAGGATGGCAAAAATCCACAATACGAACAACACCAAATGCTGGAGAGGATGTGGAGAGAGAGGAACTCTCCTACATTGCTGGTGGGAATGCAGGCTCATACAGCCACTCTGGTGAGCCGTCTGGAGATTCTTAAAGAAATTAAAGATTGAAATGCCATATGACCCTGCTATTCCACTTTTGGGAATAACCCCCCATGCAGCAGAGGTCCTCCTCGATAGAACAAGTGTGACCATGTTCATAGCAGCACTGTTTACAATAGCAAAGTCATGGAATCAATCCAAATGTCCAACAGTTGACGAGTGCATAAGGCAACTGTGGTACATCTATACAATGGAGTACTACTCGGCCATAAAAAATGATGAAGTACTGGAATTTGCCGGGAAATGGATGTCATTAGAGACAATTATATTGAGTGAAGTATTCCAAACCCAGAAAATTAAGCGCCGTATGTACTCCCTAATAGGTGGCTCCTAGTACCAAATCCACCCAGCCCACCTAGAGACACTCGATGATAAATCTCTGTAATATAGTAATTGCAAATAGTATGAACAGGGGGGATGAGGTTGCAGGGCCACACCAGAAACAAGGAGAGAGGGGACCATGTAACAGCAGAGAAAAGAGGCCTCCATCAAGGACTGAGAGTAAGCAATGAGACATCTGGTTAAGTTCACAGACTTTTCATTCCTGATCATGTACAACTGAGGGGGTGTGATCTCACCAGAAGGGGAGGGCATAGAGTCTGGCAGATAATAAGTAACCATTTTGCAAATGGGTGATTGACCCCTCCCTCACTGTGGTTTCATACTTTTATTGCATCTACCTTGAATGTACTCTTATAACAAGATTCTAGCTTAACAGTTTTTTATCTCTGGCCAGGGGGTCACATCCAGTACCCACCAGTATGGATTGAAAGGCATTGCAGGAGCAGCAAAACTACAAAAGAAAATCAACAAACCATATTCCAGAACTTCAGAGACTCTATATCAACCACCTAGAACTAGGCCAGCCTAATCTCTCCCATCCTGAAGCTCAGGGGAGGGGGAGCAGGGGGGTCGGGGGAAGGAGAAGGGAGGTAGGAAACCGGTACACCTATTATGTTTGTATGAGTGGAGACAATAAAAAATGTTAAGAAAAAAACAAATATAAAATATTCTCTCATTAAAATTCAGTTCTTAAAATGTTTGAACTGAAAGTCTTTCTTTAAATATCGCAAATAAAAACATTGTAACAATGAGAAAACATCAAGTTAAGACTAAAATCCAGCAATTTATTCCATCCTGTACTTCAGTGTCCATCTTCTGTTGCTCATCATGTAGTCAAGGTGGCTCAAAGATTCTAGGCATTCCCATTCCCTGTTTGTAGCTCAAAGCTGTGAAAGCGGAGTCCCTCTGAACCAGGTTGAGTCTCCACTTGCAGCTGTCCTCAGCATACTCCCATGGGTCTGGCATCTCAAACAAGACTTTGGGTTCACCTCTGTAAGCTTCACCTTCTCTTGCAGGAAATCTATGCCTTCCACTTGGTGCCAAGCTTTTCCTGCTCTCCATGAACACTACAGTAGTACCCCAAAACCAGTATCACCTGGGGGATGCTGCCAGATTCCAAAGCAAGGTTGAAATGTAGCTTCATCCCCTCCATCAATAGCTGTACCAACTTTAACACACTGACTCTGGAGAAGCCTCTTTTCTAAGCAGCCAAACTTGCAAAGGACAAGAAACAGCTTTAACTTGGGCTTTTGGTCCCTGAAGGAATTTGTGTATTCAAAATATGAACTTGCCATACAGTGGTTTTCAAGTCTTCTTCCATCTCATTGCAAGTCACTAGATTTTCCTTCACTGATATTTATTTCTCTAACAGCAGCAGATATTCTGCTGCCTGCCCTTTTCATGGCCACCAACATAGCTCTCCTCTGTCAAGCAAACCAGTCTATTGTGTTTAAATTAAACTTCACCAAAGTCCCTGATCCCCTCATCACAAATTGGGGCAAAACAATCCATAACTCTCTCAGTACTGTCATCCAAATGGCCCATTAAACTCTGTTCAAATGTTTTTGCATCCAGAAAAGTCAGCAAACATTTCCAAATTTCTCCAACAAAAATGTTCAAACTCCACAAAAGCCACATAGCCAGATTTATCAGCAACAACCCACTTCTTGCATACCAAATTCTGTTGCAGTTCTCCTGCATTGTTGTTGATAAATGACCATCAGATAGCTTAAGGGAAAAAGGGGTTTATTTCATTGCAACAATCCAGTTGAAGTTCTCAGTCCAGCTTGATGGGAGAGCATGCACCAACACCAGGGCTGAGGGAACTAGCCACACCATCTCTACACAAACAGCTGAGAGAGGGACAATCCTTACTTGCCAGACCAGCATGTCTGGCCAAGTATACATAAGGATGCCAACTCTCTCAACCAGCTGTCTGTATTTTATTCCAGAGCCTAATCTCACCCACCCTGGGCTGGGCATTCCCCATCAGCTAGACAATCTCCTGCAGGTCTGCCTAACTCAACCACTAATTCTCTACAAATGTGCCCAGAGCTCAAACCGTCAACTGTCAAGTTGACACCAGTGCCCAACTATAGCATACTTGTTTAATTTCTCTCTGTAAGTTAACAGCTTTAGGAGGTACTTTCTCTGGATCTCACAACTGTAAATTTGACTGTAGTCTTTGGCCTATTCAAGTCAATTTCTAGGACTTAATGTCCCCTCCTCAGGGAAAGAAGGTTAAAGGTTCACTACTAAATCTAAAAACCAGATCAGCTGTTTTTGCCTACTTTTATTCCTTTTGTTTTTAACATCTGTTTTAAGACTTCTACTACTAAATTTCTATCTCTACTACCAACCTGTCCTATTTTTTTACCTCTGATTAATCCTTTGAAACACTTAGTTAAATCATTTTATTTTTATGCTGCAGCCCCCTTGAAAGATCCTCATATTAAAACTTTTAAATTTTCTCATACTCATGCCCCACGATGGGTCCCATCTATAAGTGCCAGTACTTACCAATCAATGTTAGTTCCATGAGGCAGATTGGTGGGAATTAAACCATGTCAGGGTCAAAGGGGTCTCAGGCCTATTGAGACTGAGAACCAAGACTGAGACTGAGACGGAAACAAGTTTATTCTAAGCTTCTCAGGTATTATACATGAAAGTTGGGCAACCATACAAAGTCTTTCATACCAGCCCAAACAGCAATAATAGCATAATCTTACAAAAATAAGAAGTAAGGAATGATTAATAGAACATTTGATGGGAAAGTAAATTATTATGACAGCTTAGTACTCAAACAGCGGTTTCAAAGTAACAGTAGTTTCAAGATAGACACTCTATTGCCACAACTCTGGGAATATTTGGGACAGTTCTCAATTAAATTACAAGTTGAGAATGCAGCGAGCTGATCAATATTAATTTCCTGCCTGAGACTGACTATAGCATACACAAAATCTCCTAACTGGACAAAAAGCAGAAACAAACCAGGTAAAATTGCTGATCTTGTTACTCAGATTGGTCAGTACTTAAAGGCCCTGGGAAGGCCTGAAATAACCCCCACAGTCAAGGACAAAGGTCAGGACAAAATTACAAAGGATTTTGCATTTATTCTGTGTTATCTAAGGCTTATACATTTCATTTCCTCTGTGACAAGAAAAAAGCGTCTTCTACTATTCAGGTTTATATAATGACAGGTAATTATTTTGACATTTTTTAGTCAAATCTGTGACATTTTTCTCTGGAATCATGAACAGTTGACTGGTACTCATATACTCTTCAGCAGTTCTTTAGAGACATCAGTCTGTATTGTTGTTTTCTAAGGAAGAAAAGTAAGAAGAAATGTCCATTAAACCTCTGCTAATTTGAAAGCTTATATTCAGCAGGCTTTGCTGGAAAGTCTATTGCTGGAAAGTCTATATTCCTGGCATCTCTGCCCAATCTCCCCTTCAAATTAATTGTTAATACCACACAAACAGGATATGCTCAGATTAGGTAAAAATATTTGTTGGAGTACAAAAATTAATATCACAGCCTTTTCAAATTCTTAGAAAGGTAAGAACTATAAAAATATTCCTTTTGGTCCACATGTTCAACAGGTGCTGAATTCCTCATGCAAAAAGAAGGTAGAAGGGAGATTGAAAAAGGGAAAGTATGAAATACAATAGGAAAGGGGAATTGAGATTGGGTAGTAAAGGGTGAAAAGGACGTTCTTTTTCTTTATGCATGAAAACTGTCAAATAATGAAAAAGAAAAATTCATCAAATCATTGAAAAAGTTAATTTCATGAATTCTCACTTGCAAAAGTGTCAACAAATTAACTGCAATCTTATTCAAACTTTTAGAATAATTTTTTTTTCAAAATGGAAAAAGTAAATTATTTCAACCACATTCAGGAAGTGATGAAGATAGGATTTAATTGTAAATAATCCAGATTGTTATATTTTTATGTCTTCCTAAATTGTATATCCTGATTACTTATGGCTTTTTTCTAAGATTATGCATATTAGTGGATATGGGTGTGTGGGGTGGATGTGAGTATATGTGTATATGTATCACAGGGTACTGTGTGTGCCTGTGAAGGCCCAAGGTTGACAATGAAATTATGCTGGATTGCTTTACCTTCTTAATGCTTTCCTTTGAAACTTCTCAGTGTCTGCCTTGCCAAGCCAGTATTACAAGCCACCATGATATCCATTTTCATATGGGATCTGGGCATCCAAGATCAGGTCTTTTGCTTATAAACCAAAAGCTTTAGAAACTCACCCACCTCATGAGCCCTCCTGTGATTTTTATCCCAAAATCAATGAAATCAGCTATCTCCCCTGATATACTAGAAAATTAAGATAAAAAACTTTCACTTCTTAATTAATCTTCCAAATTCTAACCATAGTATAGTCAAAATGGAGATTTAATAACAGAAAGACTAACAATTTTACTTAAAAGCCATATGGAGCTGACCCACAGAACAGAACAAATGATATCCCTGAAGAGTGAATGTCTCAATGTCTAAATGTAAAGTAGAATCAATTTTGAGTGTGACAGGTTTAAGTTCTGTCACTGATCCCACAGTGATACCAGGCTTGAATGGCCAATATGAATGCACACACCATTGAAATCCTAGTCAGAGCAGTGAGGCAAAAAATGTGAGATAAAGGCATACAAACAAGAAAGGAAGAAGTTAAATTATCCCTCTTTGTACATGATATGATTCTATACTTGAGAGATCCATATGACTTTACCATTAAATTTCTTAAATTAATAAATACTTCCAGTAAAGATACATGTATAAAATAAGCATATAAAATTCAATAGTCTGACTATATACCAGAAAAACATAAACGGAAAATGAAATGAGGGAATCAATCTCATTCAATACAGCCTCAAAGAGAATAAAATATCTTGGAATAAGTTTAACCAAAGAAAAAAGACAAAACAGACAATAAAAAAGACAATAAAAAGGCAATAATAAAAGACAATAAAAGGTTATAGTGAATACTGGAAGGAATATGCAAGATGGAAGAAAAGGATAAATTTATCAAAGAGGCTAAATGTAAAAAATTATAAAACATTGCTGATAGTAATTAAGGATACTAGAAGGTGAAAAGACATTCCCATGCTCATGGATTGGTAGGATTAATATTGTGAAAATTATCATCCTACCAAAGGCACTATAAATTTTCAATGTAATTCCAAGAAAGTCACAATGAAATTCTTCACAAAACTGGAAAAAACAAGTTCAAAAATTATATGGAAAGAGAATAACCCTGATTAACCAGTGATAGCTCTTCCTGGGTGTCAACTTGACCACACCTGGCTTTAATTAAGACCAGCTGTCAGACCACCTGAAGAGATTATCCAGATCAATACATTTACAATACAAAGACCTGGCCTAGATATGATTAGAAACTCCTAGTAGCAGACCAGATAAAAGGAACCATAGCACACAAGACTTTGAAGAGAGATTCTACACTTCTTCAACCCTCCAGGATGTTTGCAGTGACTTAGTCTGCCCTAGCTTCAGCCACCAGCCATGTCATCTTGGCCATGAAAGACTGTTTCTCCACTCTGGAACCATAACCTGAATAAATTTCCCTTTCTACCTTAAGGTGCTTGACGTTCAATGTTCTTTCACAGCAAGAGTTAAGAGTAATTATTATATAGCTCAAACAATTGTGAGCGATAAAAATACTATTGGAAGTATCACTAAATCTCTCCAACTATACTAAAGAGCTACAATAATAAAAACAGGATGATACTGGCATAAAAACATATGTATCAACCAATGAATTACAACAGAGAACTCAAATATAACCTCCTCCACACACATTTTATTTATTTATGATAGACATGCCAAGCATACATGCTGGAGAGAATACAGCATCTCCAACAAGTGGTATTGGGAAAATTGGACATCTATGTGTAGAATAATGAAAATTGCTGCCTCTTTCCTTACACAAAAATCAACTTTTTATTGAAGTGTGTCTTTTGATCTCCTTTCTTTTGAGGGATCTTCTTTCCTCCTTCTTTCCATTGAGTCCTAAAACCTCACTAGTGTAGATGACTCAGAAGGAAATTCAGTGCCCACATAAACAGACACTCTGGAGGACAGGAGGGAGAAAGCATGAAGCACGAAGTGCGGTGGAGGGAAGGAAAAGGGTTAAGAGGGAGGGAGAGATTGGGAAGGGGAGAAGGTGGAATGGGGGCAACTGGGGGAAAGGAAGGGGAGAGGGAGAAGAAGGGGGTACCTGTTGAGTTTGTATAACTCAGAAAAAAGTCATAAAGATCATATTTAAGTGGATCAGAGACTTTGATGTTAAACCTGAAATACTGAAACTGATAGAAGAAAGAGTGGGGATTACACTTCAATTGACTAAGTAAAGATTTTCTCAACAGAATCCCAAATGTGCAGGAACTAAAACCAATAATCAACAAGTAAGTCTTCATGAAGCTAAAAATATTTTTTTCTGCAAGAGAAATTGTTAATTGTGCAAAGAGAAAACTCACAGAATGGAAGAAGTCTTTGCTAATCATAAATCTGACAAAGGATTAAACTACAGAATACACAAAGAACTCAAATAACTAAATAAATAAACACCAAGAAAGCAAATATTCCAATGAACAAAATGGGCCCTGGAACTAAAGAGGAACTTAACACAAAAAGAAATTGAAATATCAAACATAACAAATATCTTAAAATATGTTCAGCTTCCCTAATCATCAGAGAAATGCAAATCAAAACTATCCTGTAATACCATCTTACCCCATTCAGAAGGGCTAAGATTAAGAACACAAACAACAGAGAATGGTGGAATAGATGTAGAGAAAAAGGAATACTTGTTCATTGTTGGTGGCAGAAGAACCCTTTTGGGGACCACTGTGGAGAACACTGTGGCAAGTTCATGTAAAAAATGAAACTGTCATATAACCCAGCTATACCACTTCTAGTAATATTCCCAAAAGATTCTTTCTTACTACAATGATAATGATACTTATTCACACATTTTCCAAACTCTATTTACAAATAACAAGAAAATGGATTCAGCAAACATGCCCATCAGAAGAGGAATGGGAAATGAAAATGTGGTATGTATACATGAAGAAATACTATTCAGCCATTGGGAAGGGTGAAATTGAAATTTTCTGGTAAATGGATGGAACTAAAAATTTAATGTTAAGTAAGGTGTATCAGATACAGAAATTCCACATATTCTCTCTCATATGTGGATGTTAACAATGATCTCCTGACTAAAGTATTTGGCTTGGAATTCCTGTAAGAATCAGAAGACTTGAAAAGGACCAATAAGCAGGAACATGGGAAATGAAAGTTAGGAGGAAACCTTTGGAGGGGGAAATATGAGATATCATGTCTGGCAAGGCTAGGGAATGAATAACGGGAAAAAATACCTATGGAGCATGAAGAACGGGATACAGGAGAGGCTAAGGAAATAAAAGAAAATCTCTAAAATTGTGGGATGCAACCAAACAGTAACATACTGTGTAATTAACATATCAAAAAGCATTTCTTTTTAAAAAGAAATGAGAATGAACAATATTTAAGCAAAGGAGCAAAGAGAGAAAACCAGGGCAAAATAAGAAAATAGCCTCCCTGAGTTGTGTCACCTAGAACTCAGTGACAGTTACAACTATGCTGAAATACATTCAGTCAATTCACCTCTAAATTCATGTTAGTTTTTATTCTTATTAAACCAAATACTCCATAATTAATCCTTAATAAGATCCTCTCTGCTTATTCTTATCCAGAGAATGAACAAAGGAGACATTTCTTTGCATGTGTAGATGTGTGCATATGTGTGGGTGTGGGTGTGTGCATGTGTGCACAAGAAGGTGGAGGCCTGTGGAGGCCCAAGGATGATTTCAGTAATCACCCATTCTTGATTGCTCTACCTCCTTTTTACTTTGCTCTGGGGCTTTTCAGTCTCTGTCTCCTAGGGTTGGAAGTAGAGGCTGAAGCCATTTCTGCCCAGCTTTTTTAGTGTGATTTGGGATCCAAACTCACTTCCTTTTCCTTCTGAGGCAAGGGTTAACTCCTGAACTATCTCTTCAGTACCAAATGAGACTTTTCTTTCAAATGAGACTTTTTAAAACAATTTTTAATCACTGCTGTAGGCCACCATAGAGGAATTATTCATGTGTTGAATGGATTTGCTGCACCCATTCCTAGTAAATGTATTTTTATGGCAGTTTATGCCAGCATACCTCTCCTCGCTACACACATACACACACACACACACACACACACACACACACACACACACTAAAATGCTACTTTATATTTCTCTCCAAAGTAACAAACAAAAGAAAGATCTCTTTATCTCCTGAGAACTGATCATGTAATACTTGCACAATATTACATTCAGAGGTACAAGTTTCCATTTTGCATCACATAGAAGACGAGTTATGATGGGTGATCTTTGATTCATAAGGTGAAGAAAACATCTGAGAAGAAATAATTGTTTTCTGACTGTGTGTACTGTAATTCTTATTGTATGGCATAGCACATTATTAACCATAATTTTTGACAGTTCATCAAAAATAATAACTGTATCTCTAATACACTTACATAGAACATCTGAATAAGACCAGCAAAAATGACCTTGTATCTAAATCACAATAGGCAACCTTTATATTTATGTTATAACTCTCAACTTATCTGTATGCCTCTACAAATATGTCCATATGCTTACATAGCATATGAAGAAAAACTATCTTTTCAATATAATAAATCTGTACTTCAGATTAAGTGCTCTGCATTCACTTTTAATATTATTTCCATATTGTACATTAGCTTCATAACAGCTGTAAGAAAATATGTAAGACAACCATCAAGATTTAATTCTGGCTCAGAATTCACATCACAGTTATTCATGATGGCAAGTAAGAAGGGCAGAGTCTTTTTAAAAGACATTTATATATTTACATGACATGAAATATCTCAATTTTTCTTTCTCTGGATTGGCTTAAGTTCCCTCTCTCTTAGCACATCCTATAATGCTGTTGGATTTGGGCTCTACGACTGGCATTTCCTAATGAGATTACCTTTGAATATGGTAAAGAAGACTTGGACACTTGACTTAGTGCACAGAAGAAAACAACCCATATGATTTTAAGGACAGTAGCTTTGACCTAGTCTTATGTCTTAAGTTATGTAGCAGAGTGTAAAATTCAAGGATGGCAACTTTACTTTGTGAAATTTGAGGATATGACCCTCATTTGGTATGTCTCTTCAATGGGTAGTTGTTCTTGGAGCTGATTTTCCAAATACACCATTGTACTTTTCTCTTCTCTTTGAGCAAATTTGATATGCGTACCACATGACACAATTATCAATAGGCTCCACAGACATAACAATATCATTTTATAGTATAAAACAATGAGACAAAATTTTTCATCTCTTTTCCTTTAATTGGCACCATTTCTCTTGTAAAGAGTTTATTGTTTATTTTGCCATGGGAGGAAACACCTACTTACTATGTTTTAGCTCTCTTCGTTTGATATAACAAAATACCTGAACCAAACCATGTAGTGAAGGAAAGGGCATATTTTGTTGGCAATTTATGGCTGTGTCTATCACAACTGGTATCATGGAAGAAGGATCTTGTAGCAGCTGATAATGTCGCATCCATTTTAAGATCAGAGATCAATATGTATATGCATATATGTTTGCTAGATAACACTTTGCATCTTTATATAGCTCTGAACCACCTTCCTAGAGAATGGTTCTGCCTTTAGTGGTTGGGTCTTTCTATATTTATGCAATGGAGACAATCTTTCCTGGTGTTACTTGGCAGCAACCTCCCAGTATAGAGATATAAATTAAGTATAAACCTCACATGTGGTAATTGCTTATTGTAATTTTACAATTTATGATTTTTATTTGTTCATATTGTCTGTTTTTATTGATCTGTATTTCATCTGTCAGTCATATATTTCCATATTCAAATTTCCTGTTTTAGTGTAAGTTTGTGCAATTTCTGTGATAATCTAATAGTGGCTCTCATACAATACTCAAAGGTAGCTACCAAAATGCTGATTGTATATGGTAGTAGTAGTAAATGAAACAGGCATGTTAGGAAAAGAATAAATATAAAGAAAGTGAGAAAATTTAACTCTATAATTGACAGAATTTCTAAATTTCAATTTAACTTAAAAATGTATTTTACATTTTTTTGACAATCCACTGTACATTTTACTGAAAATGACCTCTGAAAATTAACATTTGGTCTATTGTTCAATAGCAATTTCTATTATTTTTCTCATTTTAATTCATTTACTGTGATGTACATTTTTTAAAAGTTGAAAATTCTCATAAATTGCCCTTTATTCTTCCTGGCTTGAAAATACTGAGTAATGATTAAATCAGGTTAAGCATATATATCTTTCATATATATATATATATATATATATATATATATATATATATATATATATACACACACATATATATTCTTTAAATATGCATATGTGTTTTAACATATATTTCATACATATATATATTTTGAAATATATATATTTCACATATATCAGTTTTCATCAAAAGTTTCCAAATACTTCCTTGAAACATTGACTGAAAATTATTCCTTCCTTTAAAATTATTAAATATTATTGTAAAAATATATACTTGCATAGAATATCTTCCAGAACAAAAAAAAATTGCTGTTTCACATGAAAGAATTTGAAGGTAACAAGATAAGTAGAGCTAACGTGTGAATAAATAGGGGTAATGGGTTAATCAGTATCTATGTTTACATGTGCCTCTCACAGTATATAAGAGAAAAAATGGAAAAGGAGTTTATTTAACTCAAAGCTCTACTGGCATTAGAGGTTCAATTTAGGTATAAATCTTCCTGGTTAACAATGGCATGAAATAAAACTACTTCCTGAAGAAGGCTTCACTGTGTCCTATTTCCATATAGACACCCCACAACACTCCTATTACTGGCTACACATTGACCAAATATTCTCATCTCTCTCTCTCTCTATCTCCAAGTTCCCAGATGCTTATGACCATCCCTAACTTTTTTATTACACTGAGATCATTTTTAGGTTCTGCATGTAATCAAATCAAGGAAAACAGTCATTCTTGATTGAAATGAATGTTATCCTTTGTTGTCCGCATTTCTATAATTTTGGGGAAGTGTTTTGTGTTTCAATATCTGTGATTGTTAGTGATAATTTTCAACTTGGTAATACCTAGGAGATGACTCTTTAGGAATATCTGTAATGGAGTATTTAACATGTGTGAAAAGTTGTAAGAGATAATCTGGCTCAAGTTCATTGATATAGAAAGACATAACCATTCAGGGTAGAACCTTGCCCTTGGGTGTGATTCAGGACTATATACAAAGAGTTAAATTAGCTGAGCACCTAGCATTCAACACTCTTAATTTTATTGTGGATGAACATCAGATACTGCAAATACTTGCAAAACTAAATTTCTCATGATCCATTGCTTGGACTGGAACTGTGAATCCAAAGAAACCCTTTATCCCCTAAGTAGTTTCTTTTTTGTTGTCTTACTATAGCAACAGGCAAGGAAATTTTGAATGGAAGTTGGCAATATAAGGTGATAAACCTGACTTTGTTGCTCTTAGAATTTGGAGCTGCTCTGAGCAGACTAGTTTTTTTAATTAATAAATGTATTAAATTAACATTTTATATACATGCTCCTTGCTTCTATAATTTCCCACTCCCTTTTTTCTGCCCACTACCATCCCATCATACACTCCCTCTCATTCCTACAGGGGCCCAATATACTCCCTCCTATTTTTTCCTTTGGTTTTATGGGTTCTGGGGTTCTTTCTGTGTCATCTGTTCTCATGGGAGTTCAGGCCACTGTGGCAGACCGAGAGGCCCTTCCTTGACTAGCCAACTGATATGGGTACTCCCCTACCTCTGTCTGACCTCTTTCCCCCAAGGATCCTACTGCCTGAAAGTATTACTCCTGAGATCTACATCAGTCTATGGAGGAATGCTGAGATGTTCTCTATTGTGCAGGTCTGATGAGTACCATTGCCATGAGTTCCTAGCTGCAGTTGCCAAATCTTAAGTGGAGTGACTTTTCCAGCAACGGAATTCTCCATCATTAGGCTCTTACATTCTTGCTGCCCACTCTTCCACAAAGTTCTTTGAGCCTTTGGATGAGGAGAGATTTGGCTGCCCTGGTTTCAAGTGATCATTGTAGGATTGCCAGTATTGTATATTCAGGTTGTTAGTTGTTGTCCATTCTGCTATTCTTGCATTGCACAAAGCTGCATCCTGTCTGGGTGTTGAGATCCTCTCCCATCCAACAATACAGAAACTGTAAAAGAAGGCTTGAAGGAGAGGGAGGATGATCAGGAGTAGGGCACAGTAATGGGTTGGGTCAACCTCCAGGACATTATCTGACTGTCAACTAATCAGTAACTGCACCCCTCCCCAAGATGAGAAACACATGACCAGTGACCAGTGCTTTAAACCAATCCAAACACCAGTGATTATGAAGGAGGCCATAGATTGGATCAGATATCTCCTTAATTAAAGGTCTTTCTTGATGGTGGCCTTATTTATCTATTGAACTTTGTTACTTTGTCTTCATTCTTCTTGTGTCTTCTTTGTCCTACTTTCCTATCTCAAATCCTTCATAGTTGTACAGGGTAATAAAAATATTTGCCCTTGAGTATGTCTTTAAGAAGGCTTGGAATAAGGTTCCACTTAAAGGGAGAACATGTGATGTCTGGTTTATGGTGCTTGGGATACTTTGCTCAGTATGATTTTTTCCAGCTCCATCTGTTTACCAACAAATTTCATTAATTCAGCTTTTTGATAGCTGTGTAGTATTCCATCATGTATATGTGCCATCATTTCATTACCCATTCATCAATTGTCAGGCATCTATGGTGATTCCATGACATTGATATTGTGCATGGTGTTGCAATAATTGTGGATATACAGGTGTCACTATAGTATGATGAAGTATTTTTGAACTATTCCCAGCAGTGGTATAGCATGGTTATATGGCATTTCAATTTTTAACTTTTTTAGGAACTTCCATACTGATCATGATAGTGGTTTTACAAGTCTGAATTCCCATCAGCAATGTATGAAGGTTCTCTCCTCCCCACATACTTTCCAGAATGTCTTTCAGATTTTTGCCATTTTGACTAGTGTGAGATGATATCTAAGGATAGTTTTGATTTGCATTTCCCTGATGACTAGCAAGGTAGAACACTTTTTCAGGTATTTGTTGGACATCTTAATTTTTTCTGGGGAAAATTTCATTTATGTTCCATGGTTCACTTGCTAAATGAGGCATTTATCTCCATGTCATTTAATGTTTTGAGTGCTTTATACACTCTAGATATTAGTTTTCTATCAGAGAAGATTTTCTCTCATTGTCAATTGACAACATCTTTAGCTGAACAGAAGCTCTTTATTTTCATGAGATCCCATTTGTTGAGAGTTGGTTCCATTTCACAAGCTGTTGGGATCCTGTTTAGGAAGTTTTGGTTTGGCCAGACAATTCAAGGGAATTACCTAATCTTTCTTCTAGGATTTTTATAGTCTCTGGTTTAATGATAACATCTTTGAACAATTTGGAATTTTCAGGCATGATGAGAAGTGAGGGTCCAGTTTCAATCATCTGCTTCTGGATATCCAGTTTTGTCAGCACCATTTGTGGAAATACTGTTCTTTTACCATTGAATTTTCTGATCCTCTATGTTGAAAATCAGATGACTTCACGTATAAGGGCTGATTTCTGGGTCTTCAACCTTTATCCATCGATCTTTGTGTCTGCTTTGGACCTAGTACTGTACTGTCTTTATTACTACGGATTTGAAGTATAGATTAAAGTCTATATGGTGATTCCTCCAGCATAATTTATATTAGTCAGGATTACTTTAGCTATTCTGTGCCATTTGTGCTCCCATGTGAATTTTGAGACTGCTTTGTCAATGTCTGTGAATAAATGCCTTGGACTTTTGATTGTTATAGTGTTGAATCTGTACATCACTCTTGGTAGGATGGCCATTTTTATGATGCTAATTCTACCATTCAGGAGCATGGGAGTTCTTTCCACCTTCTCCTGTCTTCTTTAATTTCTTTCTTTAAGGTTTTATTTTCATTGTACAGGTCTCTCATTTCCTTGGTAAGATTTATACCAATGTATTTAAATTTTTTTAGGGCTATGGTAAATGGAATGTTTCTCTTAGGACATTTGCACCTTTTTCATCCTTGGAGTATAAGAAAGCCACTGATGTTTGAACATTGACTGTACCCTGCCATTCTGCTGAACTTATGTAACAGTTTCAGGAGTTTTCTGGTGATGTTTTTAGGGTCTGTCAGATAAAAGATCATCTCATCTGCAAATAGGGATAACTTGACTTCTTTTCCTATTCATATCCCCTATATTTCCTTTTCTTGTCCAATAGCTCTGGCTAAGTCTTCCAGTATGATATTGAATCAAAGTTGAGAAAATGGAAAACCTTGCCTAATTCCTGATTGAAAAGGGAATGCTTCAAGTTTTTCTACATTTAGAATGATCCTTGGTAAAGGCTTATTGCATACACCTTTTATTATATTGATGTATGTTCTTTGTTTTACAATTGTCTGTAGGACTTTGACCATAAAGGGATATTGGATCTTATCCAAAGCTTTTTCTGCATCTATTGAGAGAATGATATGATCTTGTTCCTTGGATTACCTTTATTGGTTTGCATATGTGGAAACAATCTTTTGTGCCTGGAATAAGTCCTAATTGATCATAGTGAGTTTTTTTTATATGTTTTGAATTCTGTTTGCTTAAATTTTGTTGAAGATCTTTGCATCTGTGTTCCTTAATGAGATTGGGTTAGAATTTTCTTTTTTATTGAACATTTCTTTGTTTTTGGGATTAGTGTAGTGCTATATTCATAGAAAGAATTCTGGAATGTTCCATCCTTTGTTATTTTGTGGAATAGTTAAGAAGTTATTATCACATGTTATAGGACTGTCTAAATAATTCAGTTCATCCTGATTCAATTTTGGGAAGTTGTGCATATTAAGTAATTCATCCATATCTTTTTCGTTGTCAAACTTTATAGAATATAAATTTTTGAAGTACGACCTTATGATTCTTTGAACTCCTTTAGTGTCAGTTGTAATGACACATTTTCATCACTAATTTTATTAATTTGAGTCTTTTATCTTTTGGCTTTTGTTAATTTGCCTAAGGGTTTGCAAAACCTTGTTGATTTTTTGAAGAAAAATCTCTTTATTTGCTTGATTCTTTGTATCCTTTTCCTTATTTCAATTTTAGATATTTCTCCCCCCAATTGTTCTAATTTCCGCTTGACTGCTCCTTTTGGGATTGGATTGTTCTTGTCTCTCTAAACCTTTATGTTGGATTGTTACGTTGTCTACTTGTAATATTTTCATTTTTTGATATAGGTATTGAGTGCTATAAACTTTCCTCTTGGGACTGAATTCATTATACCCCTAAATATTTTGATATGCTGAATTTTCATCATCATTTATTTCTAGGAATTTTTAAATTTCCCTTTTGACTTGTGTCTAACCCATTCCTCCTTCAGGGGTGCTTAATCTCCAAAAATTTGTGTTTTTTTTTAACCTTTGCTTTGTTTTTGGATGTCTAGCTTTATTCCATAGTGATTGGATAGGGTACAGTATATTATTTCAACATTCCTGAATATGTGAATGTTTGCTTTGTGGTCCAATATCTGGTCTATTTTGAAGAAGGTTCTATGGGCTGCTGAAAAGTATGTGTATTCCTTGTTGTTGGGATAAAAAATTCAATAGAGTACAGTCATGTCCATTTAGGTTATGGTTTGATTAAGGTCCTGTCATGGTTTGAAATCTGTCTCTCTCAGTCTCATGTTTTGGTGAAGGGCATGGTACCATTGAGAGTTGGAGTCTTGCTGGAGAAAGGTAACCACAAGAGGTGAACCTTGAGGTGGATTAGTCCCATGCTACTTCCTGGAGAAGCCTATCTTTGCAGCAGAAGCCTTGTAGCTCTCAGCCTCCAAGCCAGTGACCTAGGCTTACCTCAGCTTCTGCCAGCCATGCCACACCTACCATGAAAAGACTTGGGGACTTTGTGCTGCAAAAGTCTTTGTGTATGGGGGATTGGCCCAAATGAGTTTATCATTGAAAGCTCAGGAGAGAGCAAGTCAGTGGGAGATGGAGGCAGTGGAAACTCATCTCATGATGATCCAGAGGGGAACTAGACGAGTGACAAATGGAGCCATATGATGGGGAGAGTTTGGTGAAGATTTCCCCTTGTCCTAAAAGCTTGCCTGAAGTGAAACTCAAGTGCTTGTTAGAGGAAATTTCAAGGCAATATAATCATGACGATGTGATATGGATAGTTTTAGTGCTTTTCTTCAGAGTTATGTAAAAAAGCAATGGATTGGGCAGAAAGAAACAAAAACCATGAGGTCTGATAATGAAAAATGCAATGGCAAACTTAAACAATGAAACCAGCAAATAGCAGAGAGCAAAATTTCTGCTGCTAAAAAAATAGCTCCATTAGTTAATCAAAGTCTGCTCTCAATTCAGATAACAGAAGAGTCCCTACTTGGAGGTCAAGATTCTCAGAGAAGGATCCCACCCATAAGAATGCAAGTCCTGCTGGAAGGAATGAGCTAAAGGATGGAGTTCCAAAGCAGGTATGTGTTTTTACCCTAAAGCAACTGCTCGGGAGACAAAGAGATTTTTTCTTACATTCAGCACAGAGTAGATGAATCAGCTTTGATTCAGGGGGACAATCTCTATCCCAAAGAAACAGCAAAACTTAGCAAAATCATTCATGTGGTTCTGGTTTTAGAGGCATCAAAGATGCAACAGGAAAGTCAAAGAAGGACCATTTGTGCTATGGATTTAAAGCCTTGTTTGCCACTGAGAAGTGAAGATAGTAGAGATGCCAGAGACAATGTTGGACATCATACAAGGAGAGCTGTATACCATGGGAAAGGCCAGCCTGAGAGAGTGATGTGTTCTATGGTAGGGTGTGTTAGGAGGGTGGAATTGAAGCACTTGGGAAATGAGGGGATTTCATTGAAAGGCTCACTTATTGGACTTGGAACTTCAGGATTTGGAGTTTGTCTTGCTGGTTTTTGGTCTTGTTAAAAACCAATCTTTCCTGGATATGCCCCCATTCCTCTCTTTTAGAATAGAAACATTTATTCTGTGCTATTGAATGTTGGAAATACATAACATGACTTTTGATTTTACAGGAGGCTTTGGACTTTGAACTTTTGGACTATGTTGGGACTAATGATATAGCCTATGAAGACTTTTAAGGTTTGAATCAGCATAGTTTACATAATGTGATGTTAATGAGCTTGTGGAGGTCATGGTTTGAAATGTGTCCCCCTTAGTCTTGTGTGTTTGGGAAGGTCATGGCACCTTTGAGAAGTTGAGCCTTGCTTGAAGAAAGTGCTCACAAGTGGTGGGTTTTGAGTGGATTAGTCCTACCCTACCTCCTGGTGACATCTGCCTTTGCATCAGGAGTCTTGCAGCTCTCAGCCTCCAAGGTGTTTGAAGTGACCTAGGCCTTTTAAAGCTTCTATCAGTAGCCATGTAATATCCACAATTAAAGACTTTATCTCCCCTCTGGGACTATAAGCTGAATAAATTCCTCTTTGTCCTTCTAAATTGTTTGATTTTGGGTGTCCTCTCACAGCAAAGAGTAACCATTACATAGGCAACCCTTAATGGAATTCTCATGGGTCATTCTGATCTAGAGGATTAGTGGATGGAACATTATTTTTTAAATAAGTATTATGAATACTTTCTAGGAAGTACATGTGGTTTGAACAGATATCTTTTTCCAAGACCTGGTGCTGTTTTAATAAACATGTGTAAAAACATTTTTGCAACAAACACCTTGGTGAAAAAAATGTCATTCACATTTACCTGCAACATAGCAAAACAGAAGAATTCTGTTGCAGAGAATGACATAGCAGACTCACACAATGCAGCAGCCTTGTATGTGTGATAGTAACATGGGTTGTGATCATAGACAAGTAATAAGATGGCAAAAGTCATGGAAAAGGTTAAGAAACAAATGACTGAGACAAAATAACTATTTTTGGATTGGATATCACTGTGGATTATAACACTTATTATGACATGTATTATTATTAACACTTCCTTGTCCACTGGTACATCAATATTTCTGGCTGATTCCCCATCACACACAGTGATACATGTCTATCAGATATGAATTTAATATCATAGAAAAATGACTCTGAATCCATGACAATACATCCATTTGTAACCTAGATTTCTTTTTTTTAACATATCAATTATTTATTTATTTATTTATTTTTCCACTCATACAAATGTAATAGGTACCCCCTCCCTCCCCCTTTTCTCCTTCCTTTCCCCCCTCCCTCCCTTTCTCCCAGTGCCCCCTTCTCCCATCTCTGAAGCATCCTTTAATGTGTATATCAAACTTTCCTCTAGGTCCTCCTCTCTGATGAGGTGTAAGGACTCAGTGGCATTTCCTAGAACACTTTCTTGTGTTCCCCTTAAGTATAGGAACACTATTGTGACTGTTAATTCCTTGCTTCTGAGGATTCTAGTGCCTTTATTCCATGCTAGATTTTGAGGGGTCAATGATATGTTGGTCATTGCACAGATCATGCAGAGTCCTATTATAATTGCTTCGGCCCTAACTTGTGTGGAGTATCTTGCATACCATTACTCTTCCCATCCTTGTGCTCTTACACGCCCCCTCTTCTGCAAATTTCCCTGAGCTTCAGGATGGGGAGAGATTAGGCTGGCTTAGTTCCAGGTGGTTGATATAGAGTCTCTGAAGTTCTGGATTATGGTTTGTTGATTTTTTTTTCCAGTTTTGCTGCTCCTGCAATGCCCTTCACTCTATCCTGATGGGTATTGGATGTCACCCCCTGGACAGAGATAAAAAGCTGTTAAAATAGAGTCTCATTATAAGGATAGATTCAAACGTAGATGGAATAAGGGTAGGAGAATGCAGTGAGGGGTGGGTCGGTATGCCATTGCAAAATGGTTACCTTATATCTGCCAGACTGTATGCCGTCCCTTTCTGGTAAGATCATACCAAATCAGTTACAGGTGACCAGGAAGGACAGTCTGCAAGCTTAACCAGATGTCTCATTATTTACTTGAAGTCATTGATTGTGGACTATTATCTCTGCTGTAGTAGCATGATCCCCTCTCTCCTTGTTTCTGGCAGGGCCTTCCTTCCCCTTCTCTCCTGTTTATAATTTGTGCAATCACTGCAGGTATTACAGAGATTTATCTTTGAATGTATCTCTAAGTAGGTTTGGAACTAGGATCCACCTATTAGGGAGTACATACGACACTTAATTTTCTGTGTCTGGGATACTTTACTCAATATAATTGTTTCTAATCCCATCCATTTCCTGGCAAATTTCATTAATTCATCATTTGTGATGGCTGAGTAGTATTCCATTGTACAAATGTACCACATTTCCTTATCCACTCGTCAACTGTTGGACATTTGGGTTGATTCCATGACTTTGCTATTGTAAACAGTGCTGCTATGAACATGGTCGTGCTTGTGATATCGAGGTGAATTTTTGCTGTATGGGGGGTTATTCCCAAAAGTGGAATTGCAGGGTCATATGGCATTTCAATCTTCAACTTCTTTAAGAATTTCCAGAAGGCTTGCCAAAGTGGTTGTATGAGCCTGCATTCCCACCAGCAATGTAGCAGAGTTCCCCTCTCTCCACATCCTCTCTGGCATTTGGTGTTGTTTATAATGTGGATTTTTGCCATCCTGACCAGAGTGAGGTGATATCTCAGGGAGGTTTTGATTTACATTTCTCTAATGGCTAAGGATGTGGAGCATTTTTGAGATATTTGTTAGACATTTTAATTTCGTCCCTGGTAAAGTTTCTTTTAAGTTCCAAGGCCCATTTTGGGGTAATTTGTTTTTTTTATGTTTAGTTTTCTAAGTTCTTTGTGCACCCGGGACAACAGAGCTCTATCAGATATTTGGTTAGTGAAGATTTTTTTCCATTCTGTGGGTTGCCATTGTGTTCCAGTTACAATCTCCTTATCTGAGCAGAAGCTCTTTAACTTCTTTTTTTTTTATTTCCACTCATACAATATTAACAGGTACACCGGTCCCCCCTCCCTCCAACCCCCTTTCCCCCTGTGCCCCCTTCCCCTCCTCCTTCCCTCCCCATCACCCAGTGCCTCCCCCTCCCATTCCCGGAGCATCCTTTAATGTGCATGCCAAACTCTCCTCTGGGTCCTCCTCTCCAATGAGGTGCAAGGACCCAGTAGCATTTCCCAGAACCCTTTCCTGTGTTCCCCTTAAGCATAGGAACACTACGTGGCTGTCAATCCCTTGCCTCCCAGGATCCAAGTGCCTTTAGCAAATGCTAGATTTCGTGAGGTCAATAGTGTGTTGGACATTATGCAGGGCATGAAAAGTCCAAATATGATTGTTTCTGCCCTAACTTGTGTGAAGTATCTTGCATATCATTGCTCCTCCCATCCTTGTGCTCTTACAATCTTACCACCCCCTCTTCTGCAAATTTCCCTGAGCTTCAGGTTGGGGAGAGATTAGGCTGGCCTAGTTCCAGGTCGTTAATATAGAGTCTCTGATATTCTGAATTATAGTTTGTTGATTTTTTTTTCAGTTTTGCTGCTCCTGCAATGCCCTTGGCTCCATCATGATGGGTATTGGATGTCACCCCCTGGCAAGAGAAAAAGACCTGTTAAATTAGAGTCTTGTTATAAGAGTATATTCAAAGTTAGATGTAATAAAATAGGAAACCGCGGTGAGGGAGGTGTCAATCACCCATCTGCAAAATGGTTACTTTCTATCTGCCAGACTATAAGCCCTCCGCTTCTGGTAAGATCATACCCAATCAGTTCTAAATGATCAGGAAGTCTGTGAACTTAACCAGATGTCTCATTACTTACTTGCAGTCCTTGATGGTGGCCTATTTTCTTTGCTGTAACATGGTCCCCTCTCTCCTTTTTTCTAGTGTGGCCCTTTGTCTATTTTTGTTTCTCAAACTGTTTTTCTCATCTCCTCTAAGTGTCTGCTTTGTTCCTGTTCAAAGTGGTTGATGCAGTTGTTTAACTTCTCCCAGATTTCCTCTTTCATAGCATTAATCATGGTAATGATCATACTTTGAAAGTCTTTGTCTTGGTCTGGCTTTCTTGGCTATTATCTGTGAATTTGTTCTGGTTGGAATCCATCATTATGAGGTTAATTCATTCGGTGGGAGATTTGTCTTCCTGGATTTTATTTCTCATGGATCTGCACTTTGACTTGGGCATTGTCGTTTCAGTTTCTGTGTGTGTTTGACTGAACTGATTTAGTTGGTATTACAACTCTTGGGTTCGTTTGTCTGTTATTAGTATTATTTCCTAGATGAGGCTATTAGGCTGTTAGTACATCGGTTAAGTCATTATAAGTAGACAGGGGGTGAATATTAGTATGTCAGTGCAGTTTTATGATTTAGTATGTTGGTGATATCTGAAGATGAGTGGTATAATCCCTGGAGTTGTATATATTTTAGGGGTGGTTGTATGGAAAAGTTAATCTGCAGTGATTAATACTATAAAGAAGCAGTATCGTTAAAAAAAAGAGGTTTACTTATCTTTGGGATGGATGTGAAGAATCTCTCCCATGTGACAGGATGATTTTAGAGGACTTCAGATGTATGGCCTTTGTCCCGTATAACTCTGGGTTTTCTTTGGATTCTGTTGAATTCTGAGTAGCAGTGTGTTCTCCATAGACCACAAGCAAGGGTCCCCGGTGGTTCGGAGCGACAGAGGGGCTGATGTTGATGGCAAAACTCTTCATCTGGGACCTGGGACTTGGCTTAGTGGCCCACTCAGGCTCCAGGGATGGAGGACCCAGAGCAAGTCCTGTCCCAGTCCAGCGGGCAGGCATACAGAAAGAAAAATGGGGCTGGGGCAAACCGGAGGCATCTTGGGTGTTGCCTGGGCTGGTTGGTGGGAGGAGCTGGGTCAAGGGGTGACCTAGGGGTTGGGAAACTCACCTGGGATGGAGGACCCTCAAGGGAGTCCAGTCCTGGTCTGGCAGACAGGCAGATGGGCGGGCGGGCAAGTGGGCAAGTGGAACAAAATGGCTGGGACTTGGAGTGTGGGCCAGGGAAACGGAAGGCAGCCTGGGTGTTGCCCCAGCTGACTGCTGGGAGAAGCTGAGACAAGGGGCGACCTGGGGGCTGGGTAACTCACCTGGATGGAGGACCGACCACCGGGAGCCAGTCCCTTCTCGCGAGGGGGGGGAGGGTGTGGGGGTGTAACCTAGACTTCTAAAGCTACCAAAATATCTTGATCCATGGATCAAATGTACTTTTCATAATAATTATTTACAATGTAAAAATAAGCTCTCAAGCTCATGCATCAGTTTATGAAAAAATGAATATTTTATTTTCTTTTATGTAATAATGGTCAATCATAGTGGTCATTGCAAGGTATGTTAATGAAAGCTTGGTCACATCAATTCTACATTTACACCATTATGCATCAATTTAAAGTTATTGCAAATCTGACTAATTCTTGGATATATTGGTAACTGAAATTATATGTGGTGCTGCAGTCTTCAGAAACATGAGATTGGTTTGTGCACTTACAGAATAATAAAACCATGTTCCTTGAAATCAAAATGAAAAAGATATCCTCAGATAAAGAATGATCCAGTGTACAGTACATGTATGCTTCTTCTCTAAAAAACAAGTGCTTGTAATTCAACACATACTAACAAGTTATAAACAAAGTAACTTCCCATTTCTGTTTTGTACCATGCCAAAGTTAAATGATTATCAGAGTGAATAGTTCCCATCATTGCTTTTGTTTTTATGTTCCGATTCAATCAGATCATATTTTTAGAAACATTTATTCTGTGGTTTTTCTTGCTATGCTGGATTTTTAGACAGGATGTGAAATGATGATGACATAATTCAATAGTAGGAGACCATGAATATACTTACCATTGTTTCCATGTCCATTGGCTCCAAACTAGAAATATGGGATGCTATGGCTTTTGTAAGATCCACAGGTGGGACAGTGAAAGATTACCCCCTAGCCTTCTTGCCCTTTCTGATCTGAAAATCCCTATCAACATGTTGACATTATCGCCCTGTAAGTTGGTTCTGTAATAAAGTGTCTGAGAAATACAAAATTTATCAGCAACTTCAAAAGCAAATGTACTACATAGTGTGATTTATGCAGTCATCCTAAAAGACCAAATACCCTCTGATCCATGAATATATGTGACAGTGTTGCCACTATCATGTAGTTTTCACAATCTCAGTTTTGCCTAAACACAAATAAGCAGTTCACCTCTATTCACTCATCAGTATGGTACAATTTTGGACTGAGAAAATATAAAAGTTACATTGAACTCTATTTATTTGCTAGAGGTGACATATATTTGCTTGTTTTCACTGCTTTCTGTTATGTTCGATGCTCTCGATATATCATTCAGTGCTTTTTAAAATTTGTATGAAATTATATTGTTGATACACAAGAAAAGATATAAAAAGAGAAAGAGAGAGAGGGAAAGAGAGAGAGAGAGAGAAAGAAAGATCACTCAATTCCCTTTTCATCATTATGTGGTTTAAATTCAAGTCGCAAATTTTTCTTTTTTTTTATTTATTCAATTGTGCATGTGCGCGTGTGTGTATGTATGTGTGTGTATGTATGTGTGTGTGTAGAACCAAGGAAGAATTCTGGAAGCACCATGGATTGCCTCCACCTCCTCCTTGTTTACTCTGCCTGGGGATTCACAGGCTCAACCCTACCAGGACCAGAAAAAGCAGGGCACCCCCGCTTCTGCCCGGCTTCTATATGTGGGGTCTAGGATCCACACTCAGGACCTTCTGCCCGCAAGACAGAGGTTTAACCTTTAAGCCACCTCTCCAGCCTCTCAAGTCACAAATTTTTCACACAAGCATCATTATCTGTGGAAATATTTACATACGCCTTTTTAATTTATTTTGTTTTCTGGCACCTTCATATATAAATACTGCAAACTTATGTGTGACTCACTGGAATTCATCAGGGATGCCTCTACTGGCAAACGATGGGGCATGGATGACTTATCAGTGTAAGATTATTGAAGAAAGAATCTTCCCTTCTCTTGTCCAGCATTAACTGCTGATCATTTCAGAGATGTGTAGCATCTTTCAAGATGGAAGAGGATTTTGCTTTTTATCCCAGTATCTGGGTGTCTAAACAAAGCAACAAATTCATCCAAAATAGAGCCATTCACCTTTGTTCCATTATATTCAAATGCTTTATTAATGTTAATTTAATACAGTCATACCTCTCTGACACTATCCACTGTTTGAAAACTCTGTTATAGTTCAGAGTTCTTCCACTGAAGGTATGTTATATCACAAGTTATGAAACAATGATCATTCGTCCTAATGATCCTGACTCAATTTTTCTTTTTTTTTTATTTCCACTCATCCGAACTTAACAGGTATACTGATCACCCCCTCCCTCCAACCAACATCCCCCTGTGCCCCCCACTCACCTTTCCCTCCCCATCCCCCAGTGCCTCCCCCTCCCATCCCAGGAGCATCCTTTAATGAGCATGCCAAACTCTCCTCTGGGGCCTCCCCTCCAATGAGGTGCAAGGACCAAGTGGCATTTCCCAGAACCATTTCCTGTGTTCCCTTTAAGCATAGGAACACTACTGTGGCTTCCAATCCCTTGCCTCCAAGGATCCTAGTGTCTGTAGCAAACGCTAGACTTTGTGGGGTCAATAGTGTGTTAAACATTGCACAGGGCATGCAAAGTCCAATTATGATTGCTTCGGCCCTAACTTGTGTGGAGAATCTTGCATATCATTACTCCTCCCATCCTTGTGCTCTTACAATCTTACTGCCCCCTCTTCTGCAAATTTCCCTGAGCTTCAGGATGGGGAGAGATTAGGCTGCCCTAGTTCCAGGTGGTTGATATAGAGTCTCTGATGTTCTGGATTATGGTTCGTTGATTTATTTTTGCAGTTTTGCTGCTCCTGCAATGCCCTTCACTCCATCCAGATGAGTATTGGACTGACTCAATTTTTCTTAAAAATATGAAATATTTTTTGATATATGAAAGTGTCAACTGATAAATTACCTCATGTAATTTTTTTCTACATGAGCAAATATCCCTAACTGATTGTAAAAAGTGATGTAGAATCTCTTGAAATCTTTAGCAAATGCAATAAGCACAACCATGTTCATAGCAGCACTGTTTACAATAGCAAAGTCATGGAATCAACCCAAATGCCCAACAGTTGGCCAGTGGATGAGGAAAATGTGGTACACTTATACAATGGAATACTACTCAGCCATCAAAAAAGATGAATTAATGAAATTTGCCGGGAAATAGATGGAATTAGAACAAATTATATTGAGTGAAGTATCTCAGACACAGAAAATTAAGTGCATATGTACTCCCTGATAGGTGGATCCTAATACTAAACCCACTTAGTGACATATTCAAAGATAAACCTCTGTAATCACAAAGATTATAAACAGAAGAGAAGGGGAAGGTGAGCTCCCCCAGAAATAAGGAGAAAGGGGTCATGCTTCAGTAGAGAAAATAGGTTACCATCAAGTATTGCAAGTAAGCAGCGAGACATCTGGTGAAGTGCACTCTCACTTTCCTTTCTGGTCACTTGCAACTGAGGAGGTTTGATCTAACCAATAAGGGAAGATAGAGTGACTGAGAGATAAATGGTAACCATCCTTGCAAAGGGACAGAGATTTCCCCCCTCCTCACTTCAGTTTCCTTCTCCTATTCCATCTATCTTTGAATCTCCTCTTATAGTAAGATTTCATTTAAACAGCCTTTTGTCTATGGTCAGGAGGTGACCTCCAATACCAATCAGGATGGAGCCCAGAGTGGTGCAGGAACAGCAAAACTGAAAAAACAACAAACCATAATCCAGAACACCAGAAACCCTATACTAATCACCTGGAACCTGATCAGCCAAATCTCTCCCTATCCTAAAACTCAAGGAAACTTGCTGAAGAGGGGGAGGCAAGATTGTAAGAGCCTAAAGATGGGGAGGACCAACGATATGCAAGATTCTCCACACAAGTTTAGGCCACAGTAACCATAATCAGACTTTAATTGACTTGCAAAATGACTGACATGTCAATGACCCCCCCGAAGTCTAGCATGGACCACAGGCACCAGGGTCCTTAAAGGCAAGGGATAAATAGTCATAATAGTGTTTCCATACCAAAGTGGAACCCAAGAAGGGGTCTGGGCAATGCCAATGAGTCCTTTACACCTCACTAGAATGGAGGACTCAGAGGGAAGTTCAGCATTCACACAAAAGGATGCTCCAGGGAATGGGAGAGGGGAAGGGGAGACACTGGGAAAAGCAGAGGGTGGTGGGTGAAAGGAAGAGGAAAAGGGGGGTGGGTGCAAGGGGGACTGGGGAGGGATGGTGGGAAGGAGGGGAGCTGGGTACCTATTAAGCTTATATGATCGGAGAAAAATAAATATAATAAAAAATTAGTATTCGGTATTTTTCTATTAAAGGTCCAAAATTAGCTGCTAAATGGAGTATAAAATTTCTCTGGAAACTGAAAAGGAATGTCCTACTCATAAAGGACATTGAGCACATGTTATATTTGTCTCTGCAACATATTACAATGACTGTCTATTTTTTTCTCAAAAGAAACATAAAATATTTGTGATCAATCAAACTTCTAATTGATACATTCAAAAACTATATTAGATTAAATAACTTTTAAAATTCATGCACCAACTGTAGTTTTGTGAGACTGAAGAAATATTTAATCCATGTCAACAACTATTGTAGAAATCAACAATATCACTTTGCTAGACCCTTAAACAAAAAGAAATTAACCTGTAAAATTTGAAAAACTACTAGTGTTTGTCATTTATTTATAAAAATATGTAATAATTTTTAATCCTTGCTTGTACAGTTATTAATATACATGTAACACATTGATAAGCAAACACCCCCACACACACACACAATCACAATCACAACCACAGTGCCTCATACCATCAAGAGTCCTGGCAAGTTGGAGGTCCCTGGGCAGTTCAAATTACACAAGCTATAACATGTAGGCAGAGGATCATATCTTGCTGGTAGATGTGGTTTTTCCTATGCAGAAACACAGAGCAGTTTACTAATTGGAATCTATCTGAGATGAAGACCCATTTATGACATTTCTGTGTTTGCATAACATAAAATAAACTACCTGTGCATCCTCAGGATTTGTTTGAGCGTTTTCTGTAGTTCAGGTTGACAGAATCAAGTGACACTTTGCAATGGCTTTAATATACCAATGAAACTGAAAATAAGTAACTGTTAGTATGAGCTGTCACCCTGGCTTTATGAACCAAAGAGGACAAACCATCTTGTTATAAGGACAGAAATGTGGACCTGCTTTTATATTGAGAGCTATGGGATAATGGGTAATGTTCCCATTGAACTTCCTCAGTTAATATGTTTCCTCAATGTTTACATCTTCCTAAAGCTGTTGCATAAATTAAAGTACTTCTGTTCACACAAAAGGTAAGGTTTTATCTATGCTATACATCCCAATTTATCTACCCACTCCAATAGATGCTTCCATATGCTTATACAACTTAATAAAAATCTATTTCTGTTTATTTAACATGGCTATTTCTCCATTTAAGTTTTTTGTGTTCATTTATAGTAGATGGAAGCATTTCTATATGGTGTTTTAGCTTCATTACAGGTAGATATAACAAAATATCAGAGTCAAGCATGAAGGATTCATTCTGGCTCACAATTTCACATCATAGTTCAACATGAGGGCAAGTAAGAAGGGCACAGTCTTAAAGTAGCCATTTCTGTCACATACAGAGGAAAAGTAGAGGTCATCTCATGGGTCTATATATATTCGCTCACTTTGTCCATCTCATACAGCAGACAACAAATTATATAAAAAATGTTAGAAAAATCTACCCATCACATGATATGGTAAAACTTATTTTAAACCTTTCTAGACAGGGAATTTATATTTCTTTATACAAACCGATATTCAGGTTTTTTGGCATTCACTTGTGAATTTCCATCTCTAAATGCCCTTGTTTAATGTACATTTGTGCAATTTGGGGGGCAACATAATAGCAACTTTGGTATGATACCCATGAAAAGCTACCTCAGTATTAACAGAACACTGTAGTCTTCTAAACTCCATACTTCCTGCCACTTATGTCCAGGATTCTACCATTTTCTGAAACCTTGGAGGAAAGATCCATGACCTATTCCCTCTTGCATGAAAATGCTGGGATAAATATGAACAGTGGAGTCCTTGCTCTTGTGGCTTCAAAGGGAGCAAGGACTCTATTGAAGACCAGGACATTAACATGATAATTTGCCCTGGGGCCTGACGTCATTCGCTTCATATCTTGAGAAACTGACATTGAACTTAAACATAATGAACTGATTTTTTGATGGAGGAAAGGTATGTGCAAGCTGTGCAAAGGAAGATTGTAGACAAAGAAGTTATAATTTTAAATTTTTTACATGTACATATGAGATGATAGTGTGTATGGTGTGTCTGTTTCTGTATGCTGGTGAATGAATGTATGCATGTAGGTGCGTGTGCCCATAATAAGCCCCCACCAACAATTAAATATGGCCTTGTTCACTATTAACATTCTCATTTTTCAAAAAAAATCAAATAGAGTCCTGCTTCCAAAACCATTGGGGGTGACAAGACCAGAGACCTGAAATACAGGTAAAATGGAAAGACCCCATCACGGGACAATAGATGGGCCCAGACCCATTAACAATGGGTAGAGCTCATCTTTGGGTGTGTCTACCCTATAGTAGGCTGAAATCCCATATGAGTGCCTGCTAGAAATCTTAAATTCTATTATCAGGGGGAAGATGACCCTGACCAACTAGAGTCAAACACCAGTAAAGACTAATAAGAACAAAAAGAATGGTGGCTATACAACAGGCTCAGCAGGCTCTTGACTAATACTTGTAAAAGGGGGAAAAAGAGAAAAAAGAAAAACAGACCTAACCAGATCCATGGGCAACATCGACCTTGAGATAGATTTTATTATCTCCCCACAGGCCATGGCGAACACAGGATGGACCATCACATTGATCCTCATCGGAGGGGCTATCGTTGTGGAGCTTACCTTGATCTTGTTCCTGACTACTTCCAACCTAATCCATCGGCTTGGAGGGATCAACTCAACCTTTTGAGAGAGACTAAAATCATCTTGGCAGTGTTTCTCACCTGGACATACTTAATGCTATTCTCATGGATCATCAGAGAAGACTTAAAGGCTATGGACTTGTGATGCTCTTGCTATTGCTATGGGTAGAACTTGAGGGGTTGGGATTGCTTTGGAGCTATGTAATTAACCGCAATGTGCTGCAACCGATGGGTTGGGACTTAGTCCCCCAGCCCATGGCCTGTATTGTTGGGCTTACTTTGCTATAAGATTATATACACCATAATCATACTACACAACACAAGATGATTATGCTTGCACAGATCCTAGAGGAGACACCCACTGGAAGCCCTCAAGACCCTTGGATACAATTGGCCCTCCAAGAGGTTGCTCAGGTTCCTCAATAGAGATGACTACTCTAAGGGTGTAGCCACGTTCATGAGGTGCTCCCCTAGGGTTCGCTCGAGCCCATCTCATTACAAAACAAAAAAAGGGGATATGTGTGGACCTCAGTCTAGATGACCTCAATAATCTGACAAGGTTAGACAAAGATGTTTTGATGGAGGAAGTCTGTAGGGCAGCTCAGGATCTTTTGACCAGCTCAGGGGAAGTCAGGAGGGGGGCGGCTCAGGATGTGTTGAACACCTCAGGATGGAGGCAGTCAGGAGGGAGTAGCTCAGGATGTTTTAAAGAAATTTCTCTACATCCAGCCTGCAGGCTGGCTTGACCTTTAAGATGATTGGTTGCCCATTTCCCCACCCTCGAATTCCCTTACTGTTTCTACCTTTATAATAAGGCTATGGACTTGCAATAAAGAGTTCCTGGTTGACTAGGCTCCCTGTTGCATCTGATTGTCCTCGGGAAGGAGGGCTGGGAGCAGGCAGACAGTGCACTCACCGTTCCCCGATCCCTCTTGTTGAAGACCTGCTGGACTGGCTTGCAGGATGGAGCTGCGATCCCTGGGGACCCCTACAAAGCGCCAAGAGCACCATGATGTATCACCTTCCATTGCTGTTCTACCTTGTTGCTGAAAACCTATGTTTCTCATTCAACCCAGAACACATAATTGGATTTTGTCTTGCTAGCCAGCTTGCTTTGGAGAAATTCCAGCCTCTGCTTTCCAGGCCTAGAATTGCAGGAATGCTACCATACTTGCTTGACATTTGTAGGTGGGATCTGAGGCTCCAAACACAGGTCATTTTTTTTTTCAGAAGCAAAGGCGTTCAAAATTGTGTCATCTCTCTGCCCCAAAGCTGTAAATGTTAAAAACCTGAGCATACTCTGGTATGGTATGGTAATGTGCCTAGACAGCAAATCCTCATTCAATGATTCAAATTTTCAGATGGGAATTTATATAAATTGGAAAGTCTAGTTGTAAATGCATCAAAAAAAGTAAGTACTCTTCCTCATAAACAACCACTGAAATGTTTTTCCCCAGACTCAGAACATAGAAGCTGGCATACTTTTGGCTCATAGAAGCCAGTCTCCATCCTGAGGTCTCAGCAGGGAACATGGAATATTTATCTACGTGATAATGATTTAGAGGTTGAAAAATATAATATTGGTAGTGAATTTAAGTCACATTCTGTGGTTTTGGAGAACAGATGAAGGCAGGTAAAGTATGGAAGGTTCAAAATTATATATGCACACTCAAAGTTACTCATGTACATATGACAGCACACACATGTCGACATAAGCACATGCAAGTGTATGTACACACACGTGCAACTATACACATGCTAACTATTCACACATATAGAAAAGAAGAAAAATTTAAAAAATCAATTGAGCTGTGGTGGTAATCACTCTTAAGGGAAAGAAGAAAACATATTTTTATTATGTCCAGAATATCAATTGACATACATGTGTATATAAATTTACATGTATATGTTTATGTATTTATATGTATGTGTCACAATATAGGTATCAACTTAATGGTTGAAGGTTTGAGCTCTGGGCTCAATTTGTAGTTTAATTAAGTCCAGAGCAAAATTGTAGGAGACTGTATAGTTAATGGAGAAGGTCTAGTCCATTTTGAGTGGGACAAGTACCAGGCAAGTGACTAAAATGGAGGGAACTGTTTGAGAGAGTGGGTATCCTTCTGTATACTTTGCCAGCTATGTTGGTCTGGCAAGGAAGGATCGAGCTTCTCAGCTATCATGTGGGCATAATATTGCCAGTTCTTTAAGCTCCTGTTGTTGGTGTGAGCTCTCCTACCAAGCTAGTTTTAGAACTGTAACCAGATTATTGTAAGCCAGAATAAAACCCCTTCTTCCCTTGCTATAGCATGTATGTACAATATGAATACAATAGGAATGTGAGCATGTATCAAAATGTTTGACATGCTGCTATTGAAACCCTACTACTTTTAGAGGCAGAAACAGCTTATTATTTGACTTACACAGACAATATATTCCAACATGGAAAGTAATAATATAGTGTCATATTCACTTAAATAATTAATCTTTATGACTCATAAAAGCAGTGTTAAGAGATGATGTTCATGATGAATATCAGATATAGTAAGAACCATACTGGATTAAAAATTCATATAGTGGGCTTGAGGAGATATTCATGTTCACAGATAACATTGGAAGTATCAAATATTTTTAAAAATATTATTAAATATTTTTAAATATTATTAAAAAGGAGGATGATTGGGTGACATGCTTGCTGTGGGAGCCTGAACCAAGGACAGATGCCAACATAAAGAGTTAGTCTTACATGTAATTACTGCTCTTGTGGCCAAATGGGATGCAATGTATGGACAATACACTGAAGATCATCTATAGTTAGCCTGAAATATTGAAGAAAAGTACAAAAAATTCACAACAGACCAAATATTTGCTTCTTACAATACAGATGCTGTAGATGATGACCTAACAGTATCCTATGACATTCAAATGTAAATCAAGAAACATGCATGTCATTGTTAATATCAGTCCACACACATATACATAATCTTTAGATCATAAAATATGTAATCAAATATGTAATCAAAGGAATTTTCAGATTTACAAAGTTCACATCTGACTTCTAGGGCCAATCCTTGCATCAAGTTAGAGTTGACCCACTGACCCAGGTGACAGACTGCTCAAAGTCCTAGATTCCAAAGACTCACCCTGCATCTGAAAAGAGCTGCCAGAGCCAAGGGTTGGACAGTCCACACACCCCTGGAACTGATCCCCATGCCAGCTACAAGTCATATAGACCCAGGGGAGAAACTACCAATCACATGCCTCAGGTCCCCAGGATTACACACATGCCACATAAGAGATTCAGGGGTCAGGAGAGGGACTACCCACTCATGCCACATAACACACATCACAGGTTTGAACTCTTGTCAATGGACTGCCATATCAACCAGTAGATTCCATCCAATACAGAAAAGCTTTTCCAATAACAGCCAAAATCAGACAAATCAGAAGAGCCAAAAACAACTACTAAAGAAGTTACAGATTTAACAGAAAATATCCAAGTCACATCATAAAACCACAAAATACACTGAATACCAGAAAAACATGTCTCCTACAGAAAACACCAACTCCTCTACTATAGATTCTAATCAAAACAATCTCATGGTACCAGTAAGAAAAGTAGTACCGAGGATAATGCCTTCCACAGAAATGTTATTGACATGATAAAAAAAAAATCTTTGAGGAAAAACTGCAAAAGGAGCATAAGAAATGAGAAAGGGAACATGAAGAACAAAGAGAGGAAATGAGTAAACATTGATTTATATGAACGAGAAAATAATAAAAAATTATCTGAGATGAAAAATGAAGTAGAGGCAACAAAAACAAGTTTAAAACAGTAAAAAATAATGGCAAACAAAAATTCAGCTGGAATTGAAAGCTAAATTAACTGAAATTGAAAACACAACAGAGTATTTTACACAGAATAGATCAAGCAGAAGACAGAATATAAGATCTGGATTATAAACTGACAGAATAGAATCATTAGGTTAACATTAAAAATCTAAAGAAATGAAAGGAATATTCAAGAATTATGGGATACTATGAAAAAGCCAAACCTATGCATTCACGGAATCCTAAAACAAGAAACCCAAGAAAACACTCCAGCACAGATCTTTCAATCACACATAAATGAGAACTTCCCAAATCTAATGAGAAAGTACCTCATTCAAGTACAAGATGGATTGCACACACAATCCAGATATGACCAAAATAGGAACATAAGAAGGCATATAATAGTAACAAAATCTCAGATAAAGGATGAAGAGAATGTTCTAAGAACTGCAAGAAAGAAAAACAAAGTTACTTTAAAGGCAAACCTATTAGAATAATAGCTGGATTCTTAATGAAAGCAGTAAAAGCCAGAAGTGTTTGAAAAAGCATTTGTCAAGTCATGAAAGATCACAAATGTCATACCAAGATGTTATACCCAACCAAACTGTCAGTCATGCTTGAAGATAAAAGAAAAAATTTCCTGGCAAAAAGAAGCTAAAGTCCTTCTTATCTATCATAGCAGGCCTGCAGAACACGATAGAAAAAAATTTTCAAAACAAGTGAAACCAATCAACAAACTCCAGAGGATAAAAGGGAAAAATTAATGCCAATACAACTCCAGGCATAGAACTGATGAAAAGTAAACTCAAAAATTGACAGGAATCAACAAAAACTTCTCCTGTATGTCATTAAACATCAATGGGGTCAACTTCCCAATCAAGAGAAACAGACTAACAGCATGGATTAAAAACCATAAACCATTATTGTGCTGCCACAAAGAAATACACATCCCTTTGCAAGATAAGAACAATCTCAGGATCAAAGGATGTTTGAAGATACTCCAAGCAAATGCATCTAGGAAACAATCAGCAGTAGCCATCCTTATATCCAACAAAATAGTCTTCAAATGAAAACAAATGATTAGAAATATTGAATACTACATAATCATAAAAGGAATGATACATTAAGAAGAGTTCACAATTCTAAACATATTTACTGCAAACATAGGCTCACCCACATTCATTAGACAAACACGGCAGCAAATCAACCCAAACATAGTAATAGTAGGGTATTTCAACATCCTAACTCTCTGTTAGACAGGTCAATAGGCCAAAAACTGAACAGAAGCACACTGCAACTAAACAAAACATAAAACAAATTGCTCTGAAAGACATCTACTGAAAATTACATACTAACACCAAAGAACACACATTAATTTCAGCAGCTCATGGAACATTTTCCAGAATAGACCATATCTTAGGCCACAAAGCAAGTCTCCACAAAGAAAATCAAAACCACTATCTGTATTTTAACCAATCACCAGGGAATAAAGATGGACATCCATAGCAAGGCAAACAACAAAAAGCACAAAAACACTTGGAAACTTAACAATAAGCTACTGAACGAGGAATGGGAAAAATGTAAAAATGGAAATTAAAAAATTCCTAGAATGCAATGATAACGGAAACATATCATATAAAAACCTCTGGGATGTGATGAAGGAAATTTTAAGAAGAAAATTCATAGCATTCAATACCTTCATCAAAAAAAGAAATGCTTAGTCTTCCCCCATTCCTCTGATGTCACAGTTACCGTCTGTGTTGCTGTGAGACAACAATCAGGCTCAAACAGCTTAATGGGATAAAAGGAAACTTATTTGGCTTACAGTTTGAGAGGGGAGATATATTCTATTATGGCATGATAACATCAGAAGTTAGCATCACTTAGATCACTACAGACAATAAGAAGACTGAGAAAGCAAGCAGCAGACCACTAGTGGAAGCAGGACTGGGCTAGACCCACTCCTTGCGACTTGACTTCCTCTAGCAAGACTCACATATTAAAGGTGCCACAACCCTCTCAAACATTAACACAGCTGAGGATGCAAATATAAGAGACTGTCAATGTCCAAGACATTACGAAAGCAGGTAAATTTCATTGAAAATCTGTCCAGACATTAGTCGATCACCATGGCTTCCAACTTCAGTTCACAAAAGCTACAATGGGAAACACCTGGACCCTAATAAATGGATTGATGGTGTCTTCTTTACCCTCTTCTCAGTTTATGTACATACATCCTAAATGGAAGCATTTGCATGTGGTGTGTAGAAACATAAATATATCTTCTGACACTTTAGGATGTAATTATTGCTTTTTTAGGATGTTCAATTATTTAGTGAAAACACATTCCCATTTGATGAGTAGAGTAGGAAATTAATTCATTGTTCATAATTCAAACAGGAAAATATTATTGCTTCAATGATAAATGCATTTAATGCCTAGACAAAGTGAATGAATTTGGCTAGGCAATGGGTTATTAAATATGCCTAAAAAGATACACTGAGCCTATAATTTGGTAAAAGCAAAGATTTCCACACAGAAAATCACAAAAAAGGGGGGGGGAGGCACTGGGGGATACAGAGGGAGGGAGGGGGAGCAGGGGGTTTGGGGGGGAGGAGAGAGGGAGGGAACTGGTCTACCTATTAAGTTTGTATGAGCAGAAATAATAAAAAATGTATTAAAAAACAAGAATGTATTTTTGTTTGTGTTTTAGACTTCATTGCACACATAGATATTGACAATTCAATTTTGAACCCAATAAACTTCTGTAATATTTAAAAGACAAAATACAGAACTGTTCAACACAATGTTCCTTCCTGCCCATTGGTGGAATTCTAAAAAGTGGTATATGCTACATAGATGATTCAATTCCTTTCCTCTCTGAGCACTCATACTTTCTGTCTATACTATTAAAGTCATTTATCAATACTAAGTTATCACCTCAAACATATACCCATTTTGTTTTTCCTTTAACAGGTTCTAAAAAGGTCATGACAATTTGCAATGTGAGTTTCTATTTGGAATCAGAATTGCTATTGTGCAAAAATTATTTCTTCTATTATTCTTCCCTGTGAAGTTTTGATCATAGCTACTACATCCTTCATTTATTGATGCTGCTTGCTTTGCTCCTCTGTGACTAAGTACACGGATTTCATATGTATGAAAATATGTTTGCAAAAACTTATTGATGTCTATTTATCCCAGAGTTAGAATGGAATTCAGAGTAAAAGATCAATGTACCATCTATGACATATTTAAGATCTATTTTGTTATTTCTTGTTTATTAATTTAATTGGGGAAAGACAGACACAAAAAGACCCAGAGAGAGCGAGACAGAAAAAGATAGACAGAGAAAGAAAGACAAAGGATGTGGTTGTGTGTTTGCCAATCTGTATGTGTCAAGGTCACACAGCATCTTTGTGTATCAGTTCTTTCCTTGTAGATTTTCAGGTCTTGAACTCTGGTCACTATGTTATTGAGAAGGTATCTTGCCACCTAAGTAATCTCACTTGCACCTGATTTTATAGATTTTTAGTATTTCACAGCAGCCAAAGTTAAAACTGAAAATTTGTTTTACCTATCTAGTGATACAGAGAATAAAACATTCACACTGTGGTATAAAACAACCACGTTTTTTTTAAAAATATGATTCTTATAACGGCTCTTGGGAAGATCATGTACTCACAAATTGCTGTGTAATGTGCATGGAAAACTGTTTTGGCACAACTATGTACTTTTGACACACCATATTCTTCCTCTAAGAAAGCTAGAAAAATTATATCTCATTATTAGTCTACATACCATTTTCAATCTAGAACTCTAAAGGTTTTGTTACATTTTTTGGCATCAATTAGATTTTTATAAATCTCTTTGGCTTATTCATTGCTATGATATTTCTCCATCATTACAATAGTTTTAAACAATACTTCATAATTATCAGCGATAGCATTTAATTATATTTTGTTGTGAATATATATACACACAAATGTGTATATTACTTTCTATCCATTTTAGGATATTAAATAATATGATAGGTATCTATCTACTAAAGTCAAGCAGTTTCTACATATTAATTGAGGCACAAATTATCTACTGGCTATAGCAGCAATTGGAGATCTTAAAGAGAAAAATTCTACCATTGATTTATTCTGTCTTAATACATATTGCTCTGTATCTCCTGCAAGCACTGCAACATGTAAAAATGTTAAGCATTTCCAAAGGCGACACAAAGATCCCAATTAAAGCACAAATAACTAAAACAAACAGATGTATGTATTAAATAAGGTATGTATTAAACGTAGAAATAGTCACACAATTAAAGACTTTCAGCCAAAAATATTCTGGTACATTTACCATATATCTATGAATAGTAGTTCTTCTCTTGGTATATTTTATTTCTGGCTCACATTAAAACGTGGGTTTTTTATTTTATCACTGTGTGTGAACTTCCCTGTGAGTGTATATTGGTGCTCATGTACCACAACATGTATGTAGAGTTCAGAAAACAACCTAGGTGCTTGTCCTCATATTTAACCTTGTGTTACAGGCCATGTATCTTGTTGGTCAACATAGCATATTGCCAGGCTATCTAACTTCCAAGTACCTGTCTCCCATCTCATTGTCGGATTGCTAGGATTACAGGTATAAATGTGTCCAAGAGATCTGAAATCAGGTCTTCACATGTTAACAGTAAACATTTTTCCCACATAGCCATTTTTCCATCCCCAAAGATGTTAATAGTACATTTTTGTCATCTGTAGAATAATTAGATTAACAGAAAAACAAACTCCAACATTGGCATCAAGTTGGCAATGATGTATTTGAACAGAAAAACAGATGTCATTGAAAAACTCACTTATTCAGTAATTACAATCTTTTATTGCTTTTGTTTTCCTAATTGTTTATTAAATTTCATCTTCCACAAGTAACTCCTAAGCACTAATAGAGAGAAAATAAATGATATGATCCCCATCTTCAGTATGTATCACTTTATAATTTCAGACATGGCTAGAATGAAACATATTTATATATTTTGCATTTATTCATATATAGCTGATATAAATTTATTTATACATTTTATGTTTATTATTTATATATTCACAACTATGTTATATACATTTACTTGCATATTTTTCTTAGTATTCAATTATCCATATGTGTGTGTCATGTTCACAAGGGTGTACACACACTCGTCTATAGATATGATTACATGCACATGTGTGACTGCTGGAAGTTGATATTGACTATTTCCCTCTACCTTTCTTCACCTTTTTTTAGATTAAACCCACAGCCCATTAATTGGGTAGAATGTCTGACTGAGAACCCCCAGAGATTTTCTTGTCTCTACCTCCCCAGTGCTGGGATTACAGACATGCAACAATTCTAACTAATTTCATGTGCATCCTGGGGATCTGAAATTGATGTCTTTACCTTGACCACTGATCCATATCCTAAACTGCATGACACATTTTAACCAAAAAAATCCAATTTATTCTTATTTTGGATGCCAGTTTAACATTCAGTCTCATTTTCATGCTCATTGAACATATAAGAAAGCTAGTTTAGTCTGAGTGTCCAAAGAAATAGAATGCATTGGGGATACTGTATAGACAATTTCTTTTCATTGTTGTATCCTTGCATTGATATTTGTCATGGTTAGAATGTGAGTTGTGCCCCATGGGCTTATATGATTATATTCTAGGCTGCTGTTAATGTTTGGGAAGGCATATCACAGGGTTAAATCTGGAGGTTGGTTAGCCTGGCTTAATTTCGCTGGAAGACTGCTCTTGCAATCTGCTGCTTGAGCTCTCTGCTTCTGAGATTTCTGTGGTAACATAAACCACCCCCACCTTTTGCCCACTTACCATGCCTTTCCTGCCATAATGGAGTATAGTCTTTTTTTAACAACAAGCCAAATAAATCTCCCTTTATCCCTTACATTGTGTTTGGGTGTTGCCTCACTATAGCAGAAAAAAAAAATAACTGCAGGAATGTGCTATATGATCTCAGCTTAAAACACATAAATGGCTGTTTATGTGTGTGAATGTGCACATGAGTAGCATATCAATTAATGATGACATATTTTTATTTATCAGTCTGTGCTCCCACCTCAATTCTTATTTGCCAGGAAGAGTCATATGTGCTTTAAATTTCAGTTTTAATTCCCATAAGTATCATAGTTGATCCAGTATAATACAAATTCTGCAAAAAGTTACTCATTTCCTGTAAGTGTCAATTATAGAGCAACATGGATCATCCAATTGTCATGTACAATCTATTATTGTAGAGATCTTCATGATAAAATAGACTTTCAGTGTTTTTGTACAATCTTTTTCTGGGAGTCATAAAAATGATGAAATATCCAACATGAGTTTATTGTATAAAACATTAACACATTTCAGGATAAAAGAGTCTTTTCTTATGATTTTCTAATTTGTATTATTAATGACTTAATTCAAACAGAACTACTTAACACTTAGAACATCAAAAGAAAACAACAATCAAGAAAGATACTGAAAACTACTCTACAGTATGACCCTGTTGCTGCTCATCTTATAACATATGGAAAGGTATGTTTCTGTAACAGAGAGTCAAAATGTCCTAAAATAACCAGATGTTTTCATACAAGGCTGAATGTGTACATGTAATAATACAAAGCTCTGTTTTTTTAGTTGAGCAAATATTATTTCCAACATCACTGCATGGATCTTCTTAGAGTTACTTACTTCATATAAAATATGAGGAACCAAAAATGATGAAAGGAGTGATTTTCACAAAGGGGAAGGGCAGGAAAATGGAGCCATGGATGCTGTTCCTGTTGATGAAATTTTTTTTTAACAAGGGGAAAGATTTGGATGAACTAGAAGAAGAATTAAACACACTTGATTTAGAAGAATGACATCAAACAAGTTGGTGAGAAAAAATCAAGTGAGTTCACCCCATGTTAAAATTGATGGTGTCAATTGTTTTTCCATCTAGGATCAACAGGATGTTTATTTCCATGCTGATCCTGGAGGAGGATTCCTCTCTTTCAAGAAAAGAATGTTCTTCCTACACCTTCTCTTCTGACTTTGACTATATTTCATAGTAAGTTCAGAGTAGTTTACAATAAATTTAAAATGATCATTACAGGAAATCATTGATTGTTGTAACTGTCCTCTTTTTTATTACTTATTATTTATTCGATTGTGCGTGTATACATGTGTGCACATGTGTGTATGTATATGTGTGTGTGTAGAACCACGGACGAATTTGGGAACCACCATGGACACCTCCACCTCCTCCTTGTTTACTCTGCCCCGGGATTCACAGGCTCCACCCACCAGGGCCAGAAACGCAGGCCACTCCTGCTTCCCCCTGGTGTCTATACATGGGATCTATGATCCGAACTCAGGACCTTCCGCCTGCAAGGCAGAGGCTTAACCCCTGAGCCACCTCTCCAGCCCCATAACTGTCCTCTTAAGTAGGAAATGTAACTGTTTTTCCAGCTTTTGGTTTTCATTGGATATGTGTTATTACCAGGAACAGCAAATTTATGTCTAAAATACTTTTGATTTGATGCAGTTTTAATGAGTTATTTTCTTTCCTTTGTATTTATATGTTTTAAAGACTGCCAGAAAGTTAAACACTGTACTTGATAAAGGAAACCATGTATGCAGATTCAGTATTGCATAGATCGGTTACAATGCCCTGTATTGTTTAAAAGTTCTCCCTTTTTTTTTTCCAATAAAGTTGTAAATAAAGACCATCATACATTAAAATCCCCCATAAAAACAAATCACTGATTATTCTTCCACCTGTTTGATTGAACCCTGTTGTCAAACCAAACCTAGATTGTACCACCAGAGCTGACCCATCTTGCTAGCTTACTCTGAAAACTACCAAGCTCTGCTTTTGGGGCTGGAATTAAAGGAGACTTTCATGCCCACTTGGAGATCTGAACTCCAGTCCTTTTTCTGGTATGGCAAATACTTCAACCACTGAGATATCTCCCTGTTCTGTATATATTTTCTTTCTATAATTTCAGTTTTCTCATTCCCATATTTAGGAAATGATTCCAGGAGAGTTAGAATTCTCTATATATTTATTTAGTCCATGCATTTGTGAATTTGTAGAAATCTATGCACCTTCCAACTTTTAAGCAATCTTTCTTATAGAATATTTTAAATAAAGTGTCTTTTCAAATATATTTATATCATCTCTATCCCAAAGAAGAAAATCCCATGACAAGTCCAAGATGAGTGTGTTTAATGCTAGGGATAAGCATAGATTTCAGGTTTCTAGACAAGACTGTCTTTTCATGATCTTCACATATTTATTGATGTTAATTTAATTCAGTGGAACTGCTCATGCACTGTGCCCTCTTTGAAAATGTTGTATATTCAGAAAAAGGTTCCTTTGGGTAATAATTTTACAATATGGGCTGTCTTTGGGATTCTATTATCTTAAGAACGTAAGAGGTGTAGATGTAATTTGACACTGCCTAGGAGGTGAAATTCCATATTAGAATTATTTTAGTTGATGCAAATTTTGCTTACCTGGTATAAAAGGTGAAGGGAATATTCTAATATTTATAAAATAAAAATGGCTTGCAAAAACTCTTAGTTCTCTATTTTCTTGTTTCCTCAATATCTTCTTGCATGTTAATTATATGATATAATGATTCCCTGAAGCTTAAAGGGAAAGTTGTATCAAGGTAATTAGTGTTCATATTTTCTCTTTTCTCTAAAATACTTTCATTCACTGCATTTTGCTTTTTTAAATTTTCACAGAACAAAAGTCTTTCCATGAATATTTGTTGTGAAATACAATTTACATTACCTAAAGATTCCTGTCATACAGCATGGTGCAGTACTGTATACACTATACAAACTTTTGAGGTTGATTAAATACCAAAATCAATACCAAGAATTACTATGGATAGTTAGAAACATTTGTCTCTGACATGCTTGTATGCTTGGTAAAGTGCATAGGTATGTGTCATATGTGGGTGACTGTACAAGTGTGTGTATTGTGTATGTAGAAGAGGATACTTCTGTGTCTGGTGAAGCCCAGGGATGGCATCAGGAATCATCCTGGATTGCTCAAACCCCTTTTGGCTATTCTCTGGGGTTTCTTGGGCTTCGCCTTCCAGGGCCAGAAATGCAGGCCACTCTTATACTAACCTACCCTTTTTTGTGGGATCTAAGGATCTGAATTCAGTTCCCTTTTGCTTATAAATCAAAGGCTTTAACCACTGCACCTGAGTCCTATTTCTTTCTTTCTTCTTTTTTTTAAATTTTTTTATTATTATTTATCATTTATTCAATTGTGTGTATATGCCTGTGTGCGCATGTGTGCATGTATGTATGTGTGTGTGTGTAGAACCACGGACGAATTCGGAAACCGCCCACCAGGATCAGAAACGCAAGCCGCCCCCGTTTCCGCCCGGCATCTATACGTGGGGTCTAGGATCCAAACTCAGGACTTTCCGCCTGCAAGGCAGAGGCTTAACCCCTGAGCCACCTCTCCAGCCCCTCTTTCTTTCTTCTTTTTTTAAACCACACTTGTATGAAAAGAAAACTATGAAGTCGTCAAGACCAGGTTGCTGATGGCTATATGGAAAGAATCAGAGATTTATCTTTGAATATGTCATTAAATGGGATTGGTACTAGGATCTACCTATTAGGGAGTACATGCAGTGATTAATTTTCTGTGTCTGGGATACTTCACTCAAAATAATTTTTTCTACTTCCATCCACTTCATTAATTCATATTTTTGATGGCTGAGTAGTATTCCATTGTATAAATGTACCACATTTTCCTTATCCAATTGTTAACTATTGGGCATTTGGGTTGATTCCATGACTTAAATAGTGCTGCTGTTGTGCACATGGTTGTGCTTGTGTCATTGAGGTGAATTTATGTTTTATGGGGGATTATTCCCAGAAGTAGAATAGCAGGGACATATGGCATTTCAATCTTTAACTTTTTTAAAAATCGCCAGACTGATCTCCAGAGTGGTTGTATAAGCCTGCATCCCCATCAGCAATGTAGGAGAGTTCCCTCCTCTCCACATCCTCTCCAGCATTTGGTGTTGTTTTTATTGTTGATTTTTGCCATCCTGACCAGAGTGAGATTATATCTCAGGGAAGCTTTGATTTGTATTTCCCTGATGGCTAAGGATGTGGAGCATTTTTTAAAATATTTGCTAGACATTTCAATTTCATCCCTAGAAAATTTCTTTTGAGTTCTCAGGCCCATTTTTTAATTGGGCCATTTGTCTCCTTGGTGTTTAGTTTTCTATGTTCTTTGTACAGTCTGGATAATAGAGCTCTATCAGATTAGTGAACATTTTCTCCCATTCTGTGGGTTGCCTTTTTGCTCTGTTTTCAATCTCTTCATCTGAACAGAAGCTCATAAATTTCATAAGATCCCATTTGTTCAATGTTGGTTCTAGTGACTGTGCTATTAGATTTCTGTTAGGAACTGTTGGCCTAACACAATAAGCTTGAGGGAGTCCCTACCCTTTCAGCTAGGGTTTTTATAATCTCTGACCACCTCCCCTCCCCACTGAGGTCTCCTACTCCTGTTCCATTTACCTTTGAATCTCCTCTTATAGTAAGATTTCATTTAAACAGGTGACCTCCAATACCAATCAGGATGGAGCCAAGGGTGGTGCAGGAACAGCAAACCTGAAAACAACAACAAACCATAATTCAGAACATCAGAGACCCTGCATTAATCACCTGGAACCACACCAGCCAAATCTCTCTCTATCCTAAAGCTCAGGGAAACTTGCAGAAAAGGGGGAAGCAAGATTGTAAGAGCCTAAAGATGTGGAGGACCAATGATATGCAGATACTCCACACAAGTTTGGGCCGCAGTAGCCATAATCAGATTTTGCATGACCTGCGCAATTGTCAATAACTGCCCAAAGTCTAGCATGGATCACAGGCACTAGGATCCTTAGAGACAAGGGATTAACAGTCATAATAGTGTTCCCATACTAAACGGGAGCCCAAGAAAGGACTCTAGGCAATGCCACTGAGTCCTTATACCTCACTAGAATGGAGGACTCAGAGTTTGGCATTCACACAAAAGGATGCTCCAGGGAATGGAAGGGGGGAAGGAGAAAGCACTGGGAGAAAGTGAGGGAGGGGGTGAAAGGAAGGTGAAAAAGGGAGGAGGGTGCAAGGGGTTCTGGGGAGGGATGGAGGGAGGAAGGGGGCCTGGGTACATATTAAGTGTGTATGATTGGGGAAAAATAAATAAAATTAAATTTAAAAAATCAATTTTCATTAGGAGCATGGCAAGTGGTAGTTCGTACTTGCCTCTGTAGAAGGCCTCACACCTATGTCCAGAAAGGCCATGCTAACTGAACTTAGTTGGTTATTAAAATTAAAAAAATGAAATTAAAGAGCAAAGTACATGAAGTTGGTTCATTTAACTATTTCATCAAACCTAGATTTAGTTGGATACATGGGTAAATATGATCAAAACACATTTCATTCAATATAATGTTTTTAAATAGGAATAAAAATATCTGGAAATATCTTTAAATATTAATAAAGATTGAAGAAAAAAAGAAGTATTTTGAAAATGAAATACACTGTACACATATCTGAGGACTAACAACACAAATGAATTCAAGTACTGTTTCTGAGATCCCAGAAATGAGAAAGAAACCAATATTTGACTTGTGTAAATGGAAAACAATTTCAAAATCTTGTTGCCCTACTGATGAGATTGCTGTGTCCATTTGTTCATGATAACATTTGTGTTATATCTTCAGGGGGTCTCTAACTCTAGATTGTAAAGTGATGAATGCATATTTAATTTGAACATTTAACTATTTCATCAACCCAGGATTCATTTTGGCATCAGTGCCCATATTTTAATTTAATTTTTTGCACTTTTTTAATGACAACTTTCTGTATACAAAAAAAATGAATGTTTGTATCCTCATTCCATCCCCATTCCCACCCATCCTTTCCTTTCACAACCTCTCCTATCTTCACCAATCCAACCATATCCACCTGCCCTTCTGTCCCATTGCATGTATGGATTACAAGGTTTCCTTTGGGGTTCCTGGATTAGTAAGAAATCAGGTGTCTGTGATAATATGTGTGACCCTTCAGTGAGCAAAATATCTGATATTTTTTGATGAGTATTGGAGTAATTCTTTAAAAATATATAGTTTAATAAAGTTTCCATAGTAAACTCTATGGGATTGGAAAGTGTGGCACAAACCTCTAATCCTAGAATTTAGGAGATGGAAGCAGGAAGTCCAACTTAAGGTCTTCTTAGGTTATATAAGAAGTTAGGGATGAATGGGAGCTTCATGAGATCCTGTCTCAAGCAAACAAACAAAAATAAAATGAGGAACAGCAATGAAAACCCCAAAACCCTTAGAGGAGGGGAATGAAATGATGGTAAATTCTTTTAAGGAAGATTATTATGGGAACCTTGACTGTAAAAGATGAAAACTATAGTCAAGTTATATTAAGTAGATGACCTTTATTAAGATAATAGGATACAGAAATGTGGTAAAGAAGATATTCAAACTTAGTTATAATAAAACACAGGAAAAAATAAATTCCATTATTTCTTTTTTTTAATTTTTTTATTATTATTATTTATTCAACTGTGTACATGTGTGTGTGTATGTGCTCGCTCGCGCATGTGTGTATGTGTGTGTGTGTGTGTCTGTGAATGTGTAGAACCACGGACGAATTCGCGAACCACCATGGACGCCTCCACCTCCTTCTGCCCTGGGATTCACAGGCTCCGCCCTACCAGGACCAGCCCCTGCTTCCGCCTGGCGTCTATACGTGGGATCTGGGATCCGAACTCGGGACCTTCCACCTGCAAAGCGGAGGCTTAACCCTTGAGCCACCTCTCCAGCCCTCCATTATTTCTTATAAAGAAATAATTTAAATTTTTGTTTATTATATAAGAAATAAAAGTGTTTTCTATCAAACAAAAGAAGGAAATAGAAATATTTCCTGCTAAATAAAAGTGAAAAACATTTCCTACTAAATAAGTAGTAAAATTTTTAAGTAAATATTATTCAATAAATATTTATTTATTTCTTCTTTCTTTTTCTTATTATTTCTTATTCAATAAGAGATGCATATTTCTTGTTACATCAAAACTTAATTATATTTAAAAATAAAACTTTATTAACAGGGCATAATAAGGGGCTGGAGAGGTGGCTCACAGGTTAAGCCTCTGCTTGCAAGTGGAAGTTCCTGAGTTCAGATTCTAGACCCCACGTATAGACGCCGGGCCGAAGCGGGGTCGGCCTACATTTCTGGTCCTGGTAGGGCAGGGCCTGTGAATCCCAGGGCAGAGTAAACAAGGAGGAGGTGGAGGCGGTCCATGGTGGTTCTACACACACACACACACACACATACACACACTCACAAGCACAATGACACAATTGAATAAATAAAAAATAATAATTTAAAAGAGGGCATAATAAATAGAATATTAAATGTAAAATAATAAATAATAATTTAATACTGAGTTTTTTCTTAGTTAATTTTGCTCATTTATATTAAAAGATAAATTTAGCTTACTTTATGTTCTGAATATATTTATTGATCAGAATTTATATCATTGATATTTATAGAGTTAAATGAATTCATTTTTCAATCTTTCTTGTTCAATTTCTATGCAATAAAAACTTGAAAAGGATTAATGCAGTATACATATATTGAAAGTAACATTCTCATAAAAATTACATTAATGCATGATTATCAAAGAGTGAAACACAAATATACACACGTAAATACACATAGCATTATACCACATGTCAAAGTAGCGAAGGCATGCTTGAGGAACCAAGGAATTCAGGGTAGTTGTTGGTTTTCCATCTACCCCAAACAAACAAGCAAACAAAAAACAGTGGACTGTAGAGTCCAGCACCCATTGGCGTGCCATGCCTCCACCCACTCACACATTCATTCACACCATTGCACAGCCTGCTGCAAAGACGAAGAAAGGTAGGTCACGCTGTCCCCACCTCTGCCTCAATTCCCCAGAGAATCAGCCAAATGTCAAAAGCAAACGTCAGTTTATTGGGGGTAACAAAACAGCTTATATAGACAAAAGACTACAAGGCGCCAAAGGGCACCCAATTGTGTCAAAGGTCAACACATCCTTCAGGTGCTAGTGGTCAATTCCAATGTCAATTCAATAAGGAAGGCAGGCCAATACCTGAAAACCAATAGGGCTCTCTGTAATGTGATCAGGGTTATACCCAGGACACTAGCTCTCAGTGCCATCTTTAGTCCCATGTGCTCGGCCATGCCCTGGGGCAAACCCTGGGTGGGCCCAACATCTCCCCCTTCTGTTTTTGTATGAGATGGTCCAGGAGGCTACCTGAGACCGAGCAGACCATATGGTCTTGAGTGACTGTGCCTGTCTTGGGATTGAAAAGCTTCCCACCATGGTCTTACCCATCATGGGATCTTGTAGTCTCCAGGTTTTATACTACAAGTCCTGTGTTAGGTTGATCCATGGCCGAGCTTTCACTTACCTGTCTCTGGCTACCAGTCTTCTGTATGAAGTTGGCTTAACCAAACATGTAAGTTTGAGCCATATTCTAAGGCCCATATCTCATGTTGGACATGTACTGAATTCCGAGATATGACACATCCTTGTCACCTATTCCATTAGCATAGTCAAAAAATAAGAAATGCAAATAGTGTCATAAAAGTGGCAGTTCCTGCCCATCCCATTAAAAGGTATAAGCCCTCTTGGAGAAGACCCAAAAATCCCAACCAAGAGACGTTGTCTACTCTGGTGCTATTGATCATCATAATATGAGAACGGAGAGTAGAGGTAAGGTTCTCAAAGGAGGAATTCCAAGGGCCAGTGAGTCATGAAGACAGCTTTCGTGATAAGTTAGCCAGACCACAGAGATTATTTCTTTGGGCAGGAGTCACACATATGGTGGAGAAGACAGGTTGGCATCTTCCTTGAGCACACCGTGGATAGTTTCTGAAAGAGAAAAAGCAAAGAAAACTGCCTCAAGGGCTTTTTGTCCCTTGGTTTGGTTTGTTAGTCTGGGGATGATTCTTTTGGGTCTCCTTCATGAGGATCCTCCTGTGAATAGAATTTAAGATTCCTTGCTGGAATCCATATCAGGGAAGACTCTCAAATCGGGAAGACATATCCAAATCCTCTTCCCATAGTAATCAAGGGATCAGGTCCCCTCCAATGCCCAGTTAGGGGGGGTCTTTCCAACACACCTTAACAGGTTTGGTGGATAGGCTTCCCCAGTGTTTTTGGAATCTCCATTCAAATTGTCCTTTTTGAAAATTTAAATAATGATGGTAAATAATACCAACCCTAGCTGTTGATGCAGGCTTACTCAAACTTTTTGTTTTAATAATTGTACCTTTAATTTAGTTGGATATGGGGTCATCTAGCAGAGGGGGATGTCTTTTGTGGAATTTTAAAGACCTTCAAAGACCTAGAGAGACCCATCCCAGCATGGCTATTTTAAGCCTGCCTAGTTTACCTTTTAACTTATTTGAGGACCCAAACTGCTCAAGGGATAAGGGTCGACGACCTTTCTAACTGCCTCCTGCTGAGATGGGACGTTGAAAGTGAAAGCAATCTGGTATCCTCATCTAATAAGTGCTGGGTTGGTCTAGAGGTCCTTGACAGATGGCTTTATTACTTTGTCCCTATAAAAGAGACAAAACACAGGTTAAACTTTTAAGATCTATAAAAGGATTAAACCATTGTAACTAGAAAGCACATCGGATAAACCAAATAAGCTCAGTAATTTTATTGTGGGTACAGGAAAGAGTTAGTAAAGAAAACCTATTACCTCACCTGGGATAGTCATAGTCTTAGTTTGGTGAAAAACTAAGAACTAATCTACATACTGAAGACCTTTTTTTCTCTGGCAGCTGTGAATCTCTATGATCACATCTTACAACTTGTTTAAAACCATGTGAACTGTCTATTTTGTTTTATTAAACGAGGGAATGTCTAAAAGCAACATCATTAAGCATATAAGGAATCTCAGTAGTTACTTTGTGAGTGACTGATAAACCTGTCATTTTCTTGATCATTAACATTCTAGTAAAATCAAAGATTGACAAAAGCCTAGGAAGGAAGCTGAGAACTGGAATTTTGTGCTCCCTAGTCTAGAAAAGAAGAGACTTCCCACTTGCATGTTAAATCCAAGATTCTCATGCGATGCTTAACCTGGCATTTTGGGCCTTCTTCTGCTGGATATCAGAGGCAAACTCCATTTTCCCATTGGAGGGAAGCTAAGAGCTTCAGGCCATATTATTGGTCCCTACCAGAGGGTTCGACCACTGGGCCCTGGGATTCAGGGGGCAATCTTCCTCTAGTGGAAATTCCCATGGTTGGTACATAAGCCACATGAAAGCTTCCTGTGCTTGCAACCATCTCAAAGCGCCCAGTCTAGTCATATTCAAAGCATCTTTTTTATCTCACCCCTGTCAGAAGGGGTCCTAGGTTGTCTGCTTGGGGGTGCCTGTTAATTTTCTACCTATCTTCTTAGGCAAATGTCAAGCTTTGATTCCTTTGTTTTGTGGCTCTTTCTCTTTTCTTTCCTTTCTCCACATTAAGTCTTAGATCATTTGTCCTATCTTAAAGTCCTTAAAAATGGTCTAGAAATAAGTTTAAAAGGGGTTATCTCTTGTCTATGATGTAAACAAAGCATGTCCGAGAATATACTACAAGTAGACTCTCTTACAAGTTGGTAGGGCTAAGCATTTGTATTTTGTAGCTAGTCACTGGACACAGGAAGGGGAAATCTCTCCTTTGGCTTCAGTTTAGTGGACCTGGACTTGGGGAAAGGACCATAGCTGAGCAGAGTTCTGCCAAGCACTATATAAACCCACCGACTAGATTTTAATCTGAACCCACTCTAGATTGTATGATATCACCATGGAAATGCAGAACTGGCCCAATTGAATCCCATGGCTTCAAAGGATCCAGTTGTGGGGAGCACAGGTGTAATAGGTTTCCCACCTCAGGCCTACATTCACTCACACATTCACACAGAAGTTAAGACATTTTTTCCAGATTTTAATGTTGCCCATTTTCTTCCCCTCCCAGGAGAAGCCTGCTCGCTTTTACCGTGAGATCCAGGATTCAAGTAACAACCAAGATGGCATCTGGTGGGCGGGCCTCTGCTTCTCCTGTTGGCCTGACCCTGAGAAGAGCATACCTCCCTGGGAGCAGGGAGGGCCCTGGTCTCAGACTTTTTCAGTTTTTACTCACGACCCCACGGATAAGCTTCCTGCTGTCCTTGAGAAGTTGGGATATTATGAGCAACCAAATTCCTGCTTAATCAAAACAGACAATTGAAATACATTTGAATACATGAAGCTTAATTCTTAATCTCTAATTTCTGAGGCTCACTGTCTTTTCTTCTACAGCATGGAAGAAACGCAATGTATAACATTTTCTTTTAATCATCATCTCTAATTCTTAATCTTTTTATAAACCCAACACTCCATAAACCTTTATAGCATACTTTAACATTTTTTAAGCAACCAACTCAAACCTCCTGTATACATTTTAATTTTTTAAAGTAAGATTTCTTATACTATAAACCTTATTTTAAACCTTTTACACATTCAAATACCATATATATTTTCTTTATACTTATCCTTCTTGATAGTTTCTTGTTGTTTTAACATTACACTTGGAGTTAAAGGAATTACAAAAGTGATGTTATCAGATCCTAGGCAAAAACACAATATCATCTTTTGTGAAGCTTCATAAAAAACAAGATAAAACAAGATATTTTAGTCAGTACATACTCAGGCCTTTTGACGTCATTTTTAAGTGTGCACGTGCATTTAAATTGGGTATGCCAAATAATGAACAAAGTCAAAACCAAAATGTGATTATAAGCACGAAATAAAATCTAAAGTGGCCACAACTCATTTTGAAACATAAAACACACATATTTTATAGGAAATTCAAATAGCCAAGCAAGTCAGAACCTTTTAAAGTAACTCTTTATCGTCCCAGGCAACACACAAAGAAGTTCTTACCTGCCTGCATGAGGAACTGAGGAATTTAGCCTTTCTCAGCACCCCTGAGTGCTATCTTGCAGGGGGCCATGCTGCTCGGGATAGGTTTCTGTGTAGGCACATGGGAGGCGGGTTTTTTCTAAACCATCTCCACCCCCTTCTCCCTTGAGGAAGAGACCCACCAGGCACTCTCTTTCCGGGCAGCCACCTTCTATTGGTCTGTGCACACAGCCTCCCTGCCCCGCTGGGACAAGTTGGTAGGTCTGCCATCTCACCAGGTTGAGCCTGCAGCCCTGTGCTCTGTTTACAAACATTTTCTGCACGTCGGCCTGCTCCCACACGCCAGCCTCTCCCCATGCACCACGACTTCTCTGTGCGCCTCAGAGCCAGCAGCGGTGCTCCCAAGCATTTTGCTCCATGCATGCGCTCCAGCCTTGCCAGCCCAGTTCCATGCGGCTTGCCACCACGTGCCACCTACCCATGCCGTTTGTCTGCGTGCCTCGGAGCCAGCAGCTCTGCGCCCCATTCCCAGTGCATGTACAGTGCTGGAGTACCATTCTCTAAATGGCAGGTATGCCCACCATCCCTGCAATCTGCCATGGCCCAGCGGAATCCCTGCCCCACTGCCCGGGCTCATGGGCGGCTCCTCTGTGGGGCGCCCAGGATGGCTTGTTGGCTCCACGCGCCCTGGAGCCATACAGTGAGTCCTAAGTGGCTCTGGCTCCTTTTTCCTCTCTTCCTGCTCCACCTGTATCTTGGTCTCCAGTGGGGGCTTGGGTCGGGAAAGAAAGCCATCTTAAGTGTAGCCACCATGGAATAAAATTCCGGGGGATGGGGGAATATCTTAAGATATTTTTCCCGCTCTCTTACTAGTTCTCTATTTTATTCCACGTGTCCCATGAAAAAACATTGGACATTTGGGCAAATGGAGTCAACTCACGAGCTGATTCCCACACCTCGGTAATGAGGTTGCTCTGGGATGTCAAAACCATGGCTTCTTAATACATAGCTCAGTGCTGATGGCACTGGGTCAACAACCTTGTAAGATGCGTTCCCCATACTTAGAGTTGAAAACCTACCTCGAGACCCGGATTTGCTTTGTCTGGTTTAGGAATTGCCCCACATTCTGGCACCAGTTTGTAGAGTCCAGCACCCACAGCATGGTATGGCTCCACCTACTCACACATTCATTCACACGATTGTGCAGTCAGCTATGAAGACGAAGAAAGGTAGGTCCCGCCATCTCCACCTCCGCCTCAATTCCCCAGAGACTCAGCCACGGACGGGGTGTTTGTCAAAAGCAAATCTGTTTATTGGGGGTAACAAAACAGCTTATATAGATAAAAGACTACAAGGCACCAAACGGGCACCGAATTGTGTCAAAGGTCAACACATCCTTCAGGTGCTAGTGGTCAAGTCCAATGTCAATTCAATAAGGAAGGCAGGTCAATACCTGAAAACCAATAGGGCTCTCTGTAATGTGATCAGGGTTACGCCCAGGACACTAGCTCTCAGTGCCATCTTTAGTCCCATGTGCTCACCCATGCCCGGGGGCAAATCCTGGGTGGGCCCAACAGTGGACAACAGACATCAAGAAAATGACCATCTTGGTGCTACTTGCATGTATGTTTCTGCAGGTCAGAGTAACTCAATACTTGAAGGGAACTTGGAGATATTTTTATATTTGTGGGTTTGCATGAACAAGGAATGGATCAAGATCTCCACTACCTAATATTTGCTAATGTTTAGCCTATACTGTTTGGCAATGTTGGCCTTTGCTTGATTTTAGGATGAGGTGTGTGCATGCAGGGAAGTGTACGGATGGCCAAGGACAATCCTTGGAAATACTTCAAGGACAGCTATGTTAACATAAGTTCATGCCCTGAGTCATGCAATAGAGCATAAAGGAGGAATATGCATACAAATCCAGCATTATTTAATTCATTTTTTCTTTTCAGTTCATTCATATTTTCATGCATAGTTACAATGAATTTATGTCATTTTTATGTCTTTCTACCCAATCTCATCCCCCTCTTGTACAACTTCATACTTTTTCCTTTCTAGCCAGTCTCCTTCTTACTTCCATGTCTTTTCTATATGTGTGATCCAACAATATCATTTAATTCTGTCAGCAATCTAAAACTACTTTATAAAACTTGAGGTCATTCTTTCCTCTTTGTTGTATTGTTTTCCTTGACAATTTTACACATGCATTTAGCTCACTTTGATTAGGGACAACGAGTACATATACAAAGTATAAAATTTGTATATAATCTATTGCAGAGGATACAATATGTGTGTATGAAAGAATGTCAACAAGAAAAAGTCTTAATTTTTATATTAATTAGGAATCTGTGGTAAATCCTGAACTTGTGGTCCATTCTTACTTCACTTGTACCATGTGCAATATATTCTAAAGCTTAGTGAAAATTAAAAGTATGTCCTTTTGGTGTTTCAGAACAAATTTCTTGAACTATCCCTGGCAAGTTCCTTTGTGTAGGCATCCTTCTTCAATACACATGTATGTAATGACTCTTAAATAAATACATACTTAATGCAGTCAAAATTATATGAACATTAACAGTGTAGATCACAATGTAAGTGAAAAAATGAAAAGAAAGCACATAGAGTAATACCGAGGGAAAGTAAAAAAATTGATTGTGTACTACATTTAATTGCAAAATGAAAGTTGCTAATTAAATGTGAGATTTTGCAATCTTAATTAGACTTAACGAAGCTTAAAAGGCAATGAGAGGGAAAAGTCTTGTGTTTGGATTCAAGAACTTACTTTTTTATTATTGTATTTTATTTTCTGCTTCCTCTTTTTGTTTTGGTATGATAAAAATTTCATTAGACAGGGTGGAGTTATAGGCAGTAATGTAGAGCCTAATTCATTAATAGATTCTGCAATGTTTAAATCCTGCTAAGCTTAGGTGCATTCTTGATAACATTGGTTTAATTGTTTTGTAATTTAATGTATAAACACAATATATGTTGTTTTTATGCTTTATTATCCAAATCTTGCCCACCTCCTCCTTTTCCCATTGTAAATCTTCCTAACTAGGTTTCTTCTTGCTTTTCTCTCCTTTTGCATGTGTGGATTAATGAATTTCATGTGGACCACCACACTAACCTGTATTTGATATTTGCATGGTTCATTTCTTAGTTGGGTTACAGTACTGAAGAAAGTACTCTCCAACCAATCCTCATCTAGCTTAATCCTCAGCAATCTCTCAGAGACATGCAGAGCCTCTTGAAATCTTTCTCCCTTCCTTGGTAAAAGTTTGATGTGATTAATACAAGGTAATGAGGCAAACACATGAGTCTATGGGGGAAAACTCAAATTGGAATTCAGATACAAACACAATTTTCTGTGAATTTTAGACATCACTTTGTCTCTCCAGATGGGAACAAACAAAATTTCTGAAGGTAATGTGGATCTGGATTATGTTCTTTACTTAGATATCTTATTTGTAATACATGGCTGTTGAAACATTTATTGAATTTTTTTTGAGAAAGCCTCCCTAATATCTTCCAATCAAGGTAGAAGAGATATGAAATGAAGGAATTGATCTAGAAAATGTTTGGGATATAAATGTAATATAAATGCATATGTAAACTTACCAGCAATTTTTCTGTAACTTGATTACATATATATGTATATATATATGTATATATATGTATATATAGTTTTAAATGCCCTCCTTTGAGAAAATATTCAGCTTGGGGCTGGAGAGGTGGCTGAGGGGTTAAGCCTCTGCCTTGCAGGCGGAAGGTCCTGAGTTCGGATCCCAGATCCCACGTATAGACGCCAGGCGGAAGCGGGGGCGGCCTGCGCTTCTGGTCCTGGTAGGGCGGAGCCTGTGAATCCTGGGGCAGAAGGAGGTGGAGGCGTCCATGGTGGTTCGCGAATTCGTCCGTGGTTCTACACATACACAGACACAGACACACACACACACACACACACACACACACACACACACACACACACGCGCGCGCGCGCGCGCACATACACACGCATATGCACACAATTGAATAAATAATAATAATAATAAAAAAATTTAAAAAAATGTTTTAAAAAGAAAATATTCAACTTACAAATAAAACGTTTCACAAAACATTCAAATGAACTGTTCATGTTCTTTGGTAGAAAGCACTTTTCCTAGAAGCCTTTAGTATACATAATAAAGTCCTGATGCCAAAGAATGGGATACCCACTTCTAAGTTGTTGATCAGAAAAGACCCCCAAATCTATTCAGGCTATTATTACTGAATGTGATTACTCACTGTATGCAATGTGAATAGTTTTCCTGGGGAAGGTCACACAACCACTACATACCCCAGATAGGAGTTCAACAACAGACCAAAGAAATGGCTATGCCAAGATCCAACTTGATGAATCAATGAGTTTATTAGGGTTATTTGCAGGAATAGGGATGAGGGCTACTTAAAGAAGTAGGAATGACTCAAAGGCAGCTACATCCCCAGAAATCCCAACTCAGCATGGACGAGACTCACAAAAACTGAACTCCTGGAGCTCTCTCATGTATGACTTCCTAGGGGATTCTCCTTCAGGCTTCTAGACCGCTCCAGAGTTTCTGTGTCCAGTGGCCGGACTGGACACTGGCCTTTCTCTCTTGTGAGTTTTTGGCTGGCTTACTCAGTCTTTTATAGATTTGACTACTCCAAAGTTCTCTTGAAACAGACTTGACTGCTTGTTTGTGGGGGCACCTTTTAACTGAACTGCTTGGTTATTCAGCAGTCTCTTAAAGGCTTTTTCACTGTTCAGGATTCTTCTTCAGACTGAAATGGCTCGCTTGGCTGGCAGACAAGTCTCCTCCCCCAGCTATTATGTAAGACCTTGCCTCACTCAGGAAGAATCCCGACCCTCAGCTTGTTAGTTTTAGGAATTTCCTGGACTTAACAAATTATTTACTGAGTTCTCCTTAAGAATGGGATATTTCAACATCCTCCTAAGCTTAGAATAGGGCAAAGTCTAAGATACATGCCCAGAAGAAGCCTGCATACAATGCAGTAACTTGATGGTATCACATCAAACAAATTTTGAATAAAGAATATAGTGAAAACACACAGTCCTTTCTACTGGTTAGGTTATGCTAGAAAGTGCTATTCAGGTACTGAGAAAAGAAAAGAATCAACAGATTCATTTTAATTATTTTGTTCATTTTCACCTTTTGAGGATGTGATTTCTCCTTATTTTTCTAAAACTGTGTTTCTTTAGGCTCACTGACTTATTAACATAGCCACGTGGAATCATGAAATCACCTCTTAAATTGTTCTTATTGGGCTGAAAACATGGCTCAGTGGTTGATACTCTGCCTGCCAAGCAGAAAAACCTGAGTCGAGGTCCTTCCTGGATCCCACTTAAAAATGCCGAGCAGAAAATGATGGCAACCTGAACTTCTGACCCTGGAAAGTTGAACTTGGTTGACCCCAGATCAAAGCAAAAAAGAGGTAAAACAATCCAGAATGATTCCTTGAGCCTCTACAGACACACACATAATCAAGTACCCAAAAAGCATCCCACCCAGGATGAGGAAAACTCAGGAAAACTGAACACCTGGAGCTTTCTGTTGTGACTTTCTCTAACTCCTTCAGGTTCTGGGTTCTCTTCAACTTCTAGACTGTTTAATGCTCTCTCTCTCTCTCTCTACTTTCTTGGCTGACTTGCTCCATAGTTACTGTCAGGCTTAAGTAGAATATGTACCAGAAAGTTATAATAGAAGGATTTTGCAAAATTTGTACCTGAAAATTTCATAGCTGTTCAAAAGCACAAATGTTTATCAAACTATTACGCATGTGAAATTGAAACTGAATGTCATATTATCTCCATTAATCTGCACATATTTTAAGTTTTGATGCTTAAATTGATAGAATAAAAATGTAATTAAGGAAATAGATTTATTATATTCAATAAAGAAAATGTTGCTTATTATTTGAACTAATGTTCTGCAAGTTATCAATAACTTTAGGTAAAGAATTAGAATTTAGAGTTTACAACAATAATACAATGGCATCCAGTGTGTTTTAATTAATTTGTCTTTTATTTCTTTTTTGTTTTTCCCATAATTTATCTTTTTCTTATAATAATCCCATAATCTCCACAATTTGACTTGGTGCATGTCTGCAAGTCTATTGTATGACAGTTATTTGAAAATAGTTATATTAAATTATTTAACACTGATTGAACTACAGATGGCAAAAATGCATAGATAAAGAATGTGGCCTTATCTTTCAATGACTACAGGCAACACTTGATCACAAAATTTTCATTGAAATTGAAAGAATGTTGCACCATATATGATTCTGGCCTTATGTATCACCCAATGATCTTTTGAGCACTTTATATAGATACTGATGATTTGAGCAAAAAGAGAAGATTTTATCTTGTTGATCTTGCTTGAATAGAATATTATCTGTAACTTCCCCTATAAAAGATCTTGATTTCTGAACACTGCTAGAGATAATCAATGTTCATATTAGAAACTTAGAAATCATTAGCTTATATTTCAGAAAATAATTTAAAGGTCACCCTCATGATATGAATGAAATAATAGAGGAATTAGGAATGGACACCATGTGCTTAACCTAAAAAGTGAACGTATTACGTTCTCCCATGTTCCTTAGAAACAATGTCGTCTTGTACACATTATTTAACTGACTTCCTTTACTGGTTGGAAACTAAAGGAATTGGATACCTGCACACGTGCCCCTTGATTGCTGGGGGCAAGATAACCCTCTTCTATGTCTGTGACACTAAGGAATCTGGTGTTTCTCAGCCTTGAAACTAAGAAAACTTCCTTCTCTCTGTATTTATAGGGAATTCTTTCATGTTCTGCATTGACACTGAATCCTGTGTGAGTGATATCTACACTCCCTAATAAAAGCAGTCACAGAGCATCATGAAGGCATTTCAGAATGATGAAAATCTAAGGTCCTCTGGTTATTGTGTGTTAAACTCATATCTCAGCAGCAGTCACTGATGTGGCAGGCAGTGATACATAAATCAGGATATAAACCCAGTTGGATTTGGCTATCCTTGGAATATTGTGCGTGGATAGGTCTCTCTACATTGACTGTCCACCTTAAATTATGCTTCTCTTGATACCAATCTCATTGGTGAGTTTAATTAAAGCTAAATGCAGATACACATGGTCAAATAGGATGTGTTACAAACCAAGACAAATTATTGGTTGTTTCAATATTATGCAATACTACCAAATAAATGGATCATCATATCAGATTTTTTCCAATTTATGCACACAATGCTTTTGCAGAAGGGCAAAAGCAAGATGAAGGTTCTACTACTCATTTTTGTGGCATTGGTAGCTTGTACAAACCAGGCGCCCACCATGTACTGTGCTAAGTCTGATATGCCAGAGTACTTACCGACACTAATGTAACCATGTGTTCACTTGAAAATATTTTGCATGTGAAATTCCAAATTTATTTATATGACTGGAATTTTTAGGAAGTGGATACAGTTTATTCACCATGGCCCAATGTATTTATTCCACTGATAAAACAAATTCAGTAATTATAGGAGGCATTGAAGGGCAAAGTGATATTATTCAATTTTCTGTGTTATATGAAATAAAATTACAGAGTTTATCCCACTGGGTGGATTAAACTTCTCATCCACTCCTGGTGTTGTATTCATTATTACATTTCCGTAACATTTCAGGAAACTTCAGTGAATAAACCTTTTCCATGACCCCCATTTATCAGAGAATGCTCTCCCAGGATCCCTAGCCTGACCTCCTCAGTGGTCCCCGGATCTAGTGTGTACCAGGAACCAGAGTGTACCTTTGAAGTTATTCCAAGGGGTCGACCAGGAAAAGACTGCATAGCCCTAGGACCTAGTGTCTCCAGGTGAGAGAACACAAATACCAGCCTGATGTCCAGATAAAGTAGAGAGTCAAGAAGGCAGCAAAGACTGATAACATGCTAGAAAGTTGCATCCAAAACCCCAATGATGTCCTGGGATTTCACTGATGTTCATCTTCTTACTCCTGTTCCAACTGATCAAACAAAGAGACTTTGATTGAACTGTTTTTTTTTTTTTTTTTTTGCCTTCAGGATTAAGACAGCCCAATTTCAATAGCAAAACTGCTCAGTTCTGTAGGCCATGTTTCACAACTTCGAATTGGCTTTTCTTGGACTATGGAATTAAAATAAAGCCCGCAAAATTGAGAGTCTTTTGTGAAGTTCACTGGCCATTCTTCAAAGTTAGGTGGTCATCAGAAAGGACTTTAGATTTGACTTTAGTCATGGTGATCACAGAAATCATTATGTAAAATCTGACCATTCTGACCAGTCCTATATATTGATTCTTGGTACTAAATGGCCCTGGATCCCCCAGGACTACTCTGCTTCTATATGTTTCCTTCTGGTCAGCCATCCAACATCTTGGCTACCTGGAAGACAAATCCCTGTGAGACATACTGTCTGACATGTCCAGATATTTAGAGTGATGCTCCTCCATACCAGACACAATTGCCCTGTCCAATATTACTGTCCTTCAGCTGGCACCTCAACCAACTGCCTCCTTGCCATTAACTCCTGCCTGTCTCCAAGATGTGTCTGTCCCACCAATACCTACAGCTCCTCTGATACCTACTTTCAGACCACTTCCAGTCACTGACTTTAATGAACCAGATGTGTTCAGTGCTGCACCTTGGGGAAGTTCCTCAGGTTCAGGGAGTCTCAGATTCAGAGAGAGCCCAATCCTACTCCCTTCAAGAAATGCCTGGACCTCCTCTTTTGAGGGAAGATAGAACTTATACAGCAGGCTTTACAACTCTGATCTATTAGTTTTTCACCACCACTGACCTCAATTGGTGACAGAACATGCCACCATATTCAGAGTGGCCACAAGCAATGATAAATCTGTTGACATCCATCAGGATACCCACAGATACATCTCAAATGACTATACTCAGCTGTCTCTGAAGAAAGACAATAAGTCCTCCAAACAGAAAATGTCTGGATAATTACACAGCACCCCCCCCCAAGATAAATCCAAAACTTGAGCTAATGCTACCATGCCTCATGAGCACAATACATCAAGAGACTTAAAAGCCAGAGAATCCTGAAAGACATATGGCCCTCTTGGAATATACCCCTGGTCTCAATGAAAAAGTTCAGAATCAATGACTTTTAACAGTTCAAGACCTGCATTGAATGATTGATGTCACTGAGATCTTACACCCAGTGGTGCCCAAACCCTACAATTCACTCAGCCTGATACCTACAATAGCTGCAGTTTCCACCTGCCTAGACATAAATTGTGCCTTCTTCAGCCTATGGCTCAGAAGCCTCTGTTTGCCTTTGAAAAGGAAGACCTGGAAACAGGTGCTAAGGAAAACTTCACTTAAACTAGCTGACCCCAAGGATTCAGCAACTTCCCAATCATTTTTGTGAATGCACTATATAAAAGACATGGACAATTGCCAAGCTGCAGAATGCACCATGTTGCAGAATGTTGATGTTCTTTTATTGGAAGCCCCAGTAAGAGAAATTTACAAATAGGAAACTAAAAATTGTTATACTTTCTACAGGAGGCTGGATATAAAGTCTCCGAGAAAAAGTTGAAAATATGCCAAGAAAAGGTTGCTTAATAGGGCTACCACCTCAGCAGAGGATAAATGAGACTAGAAAAAAATGACAGTGGGTGATTACCTGATACTCCCACCCAGACGCTAAAAGCAACTCAGAGTTATTAGTAACAGCAGGTTTGGCAGGCTCTAGATCTCAGAATTCTCAGCTATTACCAAGCCCCTGAACAGTGCCCTTCCAGATCCAATGTGAATCCTTTAAAAAATTCTTGAGGGGAGGGCTTGAGAAATGGCTCAAGCTTTAAGATTCTGCCTCGCAAGCAGAAGGTCCTAAGTTCAGATCCCAGGTCTCACATAAGAACACCAGGCTGAAAAGGCTGTGGGCTGTACTTCCTACTCTTGTGGGTAGAGCCAGGGATATCCCAGAACAAAGAAAGAAGCAGGTAGAAGTGATTCAAGGTGATTTCTGAAGTCAAACTTGGTCCTCCACAGAGATATAGTGCCCTCCGAAATTCGCATACACACACGCACACACACACACACTCACAGAGTAAATAAATAAATAAAATATATTTATAAAAAGTTTTTGGGAGAAACAGGTTTTTCAGGCTCTGGATCCCAGAGTTCTCAACTACTGCCAAGCCTCTGCACAATACCCTCCAAGGATCTAGTGCAGATCCTTTAAAGTAGGAAAAAGGAGAAGGAGAAGAAGAGAGAGAAGAAGAAGCCTTCAATCTGCTCAAAGACTGAAGCTCCAGTACGAGCATTCCCTAATGTCATCAACCTTTTCACCCTCTACATGCATAAAAGAAAGGGACTAAACTGGGAATTTGAGCTCAAAAATTGGGCCCATGGAGCAGACCAATGAAATATCTGGATAATAGACTAGACTCCACAGGCTCCAGGTGGCCCCCCTGCTTCTAAGCATTGGCAGCCAAGGTGATATTGGTACAGGAAGCAGAGAAACTAACCTTGAGATAAAGGTGCCTCACGAAATCACTTTTCTACTGAATGGAACAGTAGAGAGAACAGTAGAGAACATTTGGAGGTAGACTTAGATAGCATCCAACCCAGTAAAGATATAGCTATCCACTGGTCATAGTCTACACATTTTTCTGGCTGTATAGACACCGTCCTTGCTCTTTCAGACAGGACCTAAGAAGTAGTTGAGTCCAGGTCAAAAAAAATCATCCCAAGTTTTAGAATTCCAGTGAATATGGAATCTGACAAGGGCCCAGTATTTGTAAGATTGTCTAACAGACAGCAAGAGCAGTAGGGCTGATTTGGAACCTACATACTCAGTATTATCTCCAAACATCAAGTTGAGTTGAAAGAATAACTGTACTTTAAAAACTGTTGAAAAGCCCTTTTCCACACCCACCCAGGACTTGCACAGTCCAGCCAGGACACATGGTACCCTAGGTAAGCACGCCCTGCTTACCCCCAAATCCCAGATAACCCACTAGTCCTAGCTCCTCCCACCAGCCAGTCAGAGCAGGTGCTGCTCCAGGCCTGGAAGAAACGCTGGGCCACTCCCCAGCTCCACAGGTTAAATGCCCCCGCAACCAGCACCTCTCTCTTTTCCCCACCCCCTACCCCAGGACCCGCACAGTCCAGCAAGAACACATGGCACCCTAGGTAAGTCATCCCCTGTTCACCCCCAAGCTCCTGATAACCCACTAGTCCCAGCTCCTCCCACCACCCAGTCGGAGCAAGCACTGCTCCAGGCAAATCATTCAGTTCAGTCAAAAACACACAGAAATTGAAAGAAGGTCTTAAGAGATAAAACGACAATGCCCAAATCAAAGTGCAAATCCATGAGAAAAAAAAAAAAAACACAAGAAACAAATCACCCACTGAAGAAATTAACCCCATAATGATAGACTCCAAGAACAAATCCACTGAAAATAGCCAAGAAAGCCTGACCCAAGATAACGACTTTCAAAACATGATCATTACCATGATCAATATTATGAAAGAGGAAATCCGGGAGGAGTTAAATAACCGCATCAACCACTTGGAAGAGGAACACAACAGACACTTGAAGGAGTTGAGGAAAACAGTTCAAGAAACAAAAATAGGCATAGAGCAGTTAAAACAGACTAAGACAGAGTTTAAAACTGAACTAAAAGACAAGTTATCTTCAACCCAGAACTCAACAGAGAGTCTTATCAGCAGAACTAACAAAGCAGAAAACAGAATTTCAGATTTTGAAGACAAAGTGGGAGTATTAACCAGCTCAATGGAAGAGGTTGTTAAGGCCAAAAAGATACTCGAGAGAAATATTCAAGAGTTATGGGACACCCTGAAGAAGCTTAACATGTGTATTCATAGAATACCAAAGCAAGAATCCCAAAATACTACACCTGAGGAAATTTTTCAAACTATCATCAAGGAAAACTTTCCTCATCTCAAAAGAGAGAGGCCCACCCATATACAAGAGGCATTCTGCACCCCAAACAGATATGACCAAAAAAGAAAATTGCCAAGGCAAATAATAGTTAAAACACTCCACATTCAAGATAAAGAAATGGTGTTGACAGCTTCAAGGGAAAAAAAAAACAAGTCACTTTTAAAGGTAAATTTATTAAAATAACAAATGACTTCTCAATGGAAACAGTAAAAGCAAGAAGAGCGTGGAGAGATGTACTTCAAGTATTGAATGAGCAAAAATGTCAACCCAGGCTGATATACCCCACAAAACTATCTGTCATGATCGAGGGAGAAAGAAAAATTTTCCAGCACAAAGACAACTTGAAGGGATACATGTCCACCAAACCAGGCCTTCAAAAAATGCTAGAAATGATACTCAAGCTTGAAGAAAAAAGCAGGCATATCCAGGGAAACAGAAGGGAAGTATAATATCACCAAAACCTAAAAGTGAAACAATACACTTACAAAAGCCACTAAATATAATAAATGTCCAGAATTAAAAATAGTTTCTCCATTATAACATTAAATGATAATAGAATTAACTCACTGATCAAGAGACACAGATTACAAATTGAGATTAAAAATCACAACCCATCAATCTGCTGCCTGCAGGAAACCCATCTCACCACAAAAGATAGGCACATCCAAAAATAAAAGGCTGGTCAAAAATTGTGCAAGCTAATCGAAGCAGAAAACAGGCATGGGTAGCCATTATGCTATCAGACAAAGTGGAGTTCAAACTAAAAAAAAATCGTAAGAGGCACAGATGGATACTACATTTTAGTCACAGGTACAATTCACCAGGAAGACTTCACAATACTGAACATATACACACCCAATACGCCCCCCCCCACATTTGTTAAGCAAACCCTACAACATCTAACGTGAGAAATCAATCCCAAAATGATAATTCTTGGTGATTTCAATACCTCGCTCTCAACGTGGGATAGATCTACAGGTAAAAAACTTAACAGAGACACTTTGGAACTTAATCAAACCTTTACTGAAATGCACCTTACAGATCTCTATTGAACTTTACATCCACACATCAAAGAATACACATTTTTCTCTGCAGCACATGGAATTTTCTCCAAAATAGATCACATATTGGACCACCAAACGAATCTCCACATATAGAGGAAAGTTGAAATTCCAGTCTGCATCTTATCAGACCACCACGGCCTAAAGCTTGACATCCACAACACAACAAGCAACAGAAAATACACTAACTCCTAGAAACTTAACACTATGATGTTGAATGAGAATTGGATTCAGGAAGAGATTACAAAGAAAATTCAAGATTTCCTGAAAGTGAATGATAATGAAAATACAACTTTCCAAAATCTCTGGGACACAATGAAAGCTGTCCTGAGAGGTAAGTTCATAGCTCTTAATGCCTACATAAAAAAAAAAAAATGGAAACATCAGAAATAAACAACTTAACAATGCACCTAAAAGCTTTAGAGACACTAGAGCAATCTGATCCCAAAAGCAGTAGAAGGGAGGAGATTAGCAAAATAAGGGGAGAAATATCTGAAATCGAGATTAGGAAAACGATACAGAAAATCAAACATTTAAAAAGCTGGTTCTTTGAAAAAATCAATAAGATCGATACACCCCCTAGCTAAATTACCAAAAGCAAGAGAGACAGAGAAAATAGGTCACCATCAAGCACTACAAATAAGTTATGAGACATCTGGTTAAGTTCACAGACTTTCCTTCCTGATCATTTGCAACTGATGAGGTATGATCTCACCAGATGGGGAGGGCATATAGGCTGCCAGATAGAAAGTAACCATTTTGCAAATGGGTGATTGACCCCTCTCTCACCACGGTCTCCTCCTTTTATTCCATCTACCTTTGAATATACTCTTATAACAAGACTCTAATTTAACAGATTTTTATCTCTGTCCAGGGGGTAACATCCAATTCCCATCAGGATGGAGCCAAGGGCATTGCAGGAGCAGCAAAACCAAAAATAAAATCAACAAACCATAATTCAGAACATCAGAGACTCTATATCAACCACCTGGAACTGGACCAGTCTAATCTCTCTCCCCGTCCTGAAGCTCAGGGTAATTTACAGAAGAGGGGGTAGTAAGATTGTAAGAGCACAGGGATGGGAGAAGTAATGATATGGAAGGTACTCCACACAAGTTAGGGCCGAAGCAATCATAACAGGACTTTGCATGACCTGCACAATGCCCAACACATTATTGACCCCACAAAGTCTAGCATGTACTAAAGGCACTAGGATCCTTGGAGGCTAGGGACTGACAGTCACAGTAGTGTTCCTAAGCTTAAGGGGATCACAGGAAAGGGTTCTGGGAAATTTCCCTGGGTCCTTGCACCTCATGGGAGAGGAGGACCCAGAGGAGAGTTTGGCATGCACATTAAAGTATGCTCCAGGGATTGAAGGGTGAAGTACTGGGGGATGGGGAAGGAAATGGGAGGGGAAGGGGGAAGCAGGGGGGGAGCTGGAGGGAAGGAGGGGGTTCGGTGTACCTGTTTTGTATTGAGCAGAAATAATAATAATAATAATAATAATAATAATAATAATAGAGACTTTTTACACATTTCAGGAAAGGGGTCACATACTACCCCTTTTAGGGCCTCTGAAGAGCGCTCCCCAATTTACTTATTCCCTACAAGAGGTGTCCCTGTTTCCCCCCAAGTAAGCCACCCAGTGTTTACACTGTAGCTCACTGTCATGTAGTTTGTTCTTCTGTCTCCATCACACAAAAAGTGTGTTCTTAAACTCCTGGCATTATTAGATTCATGTGTTTAACCATGTAGTACCACATTTATTACAGGGTATGTATCAGTGACTAGATTAATGCTATAAGAAGTTTCAGGAACTTTTGAATTAAAAAGCTATCCATCATAATAAAGACATTGTTTGTAGAAAAAAAAATCCAAATTAACAAAATTAGAAATGAAAATGGAGTTATCACTACTGATACCCAAGAACTCCAGAGAATTATAACATCATATTTCAAAAACCTATACTCTGTGAAATATGACAACACAAAAGAAATGGATGAATTCATAAGTAAACATAACTTACCTAAATTGAATCCGGAAGTTGTGAATTATTTAAATAGTCCTATAACATATGAGGAAATCAAGGAATTAATCTCGAATCTTCCCACCAAAAAATATCCTGGAACAGATGGATTCAGCACAGAGTTGTACCAGATATTTAAGGAGCTAATAACACCACTACTCCTTAAACTGTTCCATCAAATAACAAAGGAAGGAACACTACCAAATTACTTCTATGAAGCTAATATTGTCTGAATTCCAAAACCTAATAAAGATATACTTAAAAAAGAAAACTACAGGCCAATCTCTCTGATGAACACAGATGCAAAGATTCTCAACAGAGTCTTAGCAAATCAGATTCAAAAACATATCAAAAAGATCATTCAAGGGGATCAGATAGGCTTTATACCAAGCACATAAGGTTGGTTCAACATACACAAATCAATAAATGTAATCCACCATATAAACCAGTCCAAAGTCCAAGACCACATGATACTCTCAATAGATGCAGAAAAAGCTTTTGACAAGCTCCAACAGCCCTTTATGATCAAAACCCTAGATACAGTTGGAATGGAGGGAATCGTTGTCAATATAATAAAAGCTGTATACAACAAGTCAACAGCAAGGATTATACTCAATGGGGAAAAACGTGAAGCAATCCCGCTTTGATCCAGAACTAGACAAGGCTGTCCACTCTCACCAATTCTATTCAATATTGTACTTGAAGTCTTAGCTAAAACCATAAGACAAGAAAGGGACATAAAAGGGATTCAAATCAGCAAGGAAGAAGTCAAGTTTTCAGTATTTGCAAATGACATGATCTTATACCTGAGTGATCCCAAAAACTCCACCAGGAAACTTCTGGAACTAATACAGAAGTTCAGCAGGGTGGCAGGATACAAAATAAACATACAAAAATCAGTGGCCTTCCTATATGTCCAGAATGAATGAAGTGAAAAAACCTTGAGAGAAACAGTCCCATTTACTATAGCTCCTAAAAAAATGAAATACTTCAGTGTAAACCTAACCAAGGAATTAAGTGACCTTTACAATGAAAACTTTAAAGCCCACAAGAAAGAAATTGCAGAAGACACCAGAAGGTGGAAAGACCTCCCATGTTCCTGGATTGGCAGAATCAATATCATAAAAATGAACATCCTACCAAAAGCAATATACAGATTCAATGCTATACCAATTAAAAATCCCAAAGCAATTCTTTAAAGAAGTTGACCAAACAATCTCAAAATTCATATGGAGGCACAAAAGACCCAGGAGAGCAAAAACAATCCTGAGTAACAAAAACACGCCTGGAGGTATAACCATACCAAACCTTAATCTATACTACAAATCCATAGTTGTAAAAACAGCCTGGTATTGGCTCCAAAACAGACACACAGATCAGTGGATAAGGGTTGAAGACCCAGATATAAGCCCACATAATTACAGCCATTTGATCTTTGACAAAGTGACCGAAAAAAATCCAATGGAAAAAGAACAGCATCTTCAACAAATGGTGCTGGCAAAACTGGATCTCCACATGCAGAAGATTAAAACTGGACCCATATTTGTCACCATGTACAAGAATTAATTCCAAATGGATAAAAGTCAATGATAAGGCCACAGACTTATTTCCTTCATTGAAACGGTAGGGAGCTCCTTCAATCTGATTGGGCTAGGCCAACAGTACAGTTCCTAAATGGACATCCAATAGCACATTCACTACAACCAACATTCAACAGATGGGATCTTGTGAAATTAAAGAGCTTCTGTTCAGATAAAGAGATTGTAACAGGAGCTCAAAGGCAACCCACAGAATGGGAGAAAATCTTCATTAACCACATATCTGATAGAGCTCTATTATCCAGAGTACACAAAGAACTTAGAAAACTAAACACCAAGGAAACCAATGGCCCAATTAAAAAATGGGCCTTGGAACTTAAAAGAAACTTTACAAGAGATGAAATTAAAACGTCTAACAAATATCTTAGAAAATGCTTCACATCCTTAGCCATCGGGGAAATGCAAATCAAAACTTCCCTGAAATATCATTTCACCCCAGTCAGGATGGCAAAAATCCACAATATAAACACCACCAAATGCTGGAGAGGATGTGGAGAGAGGGGAACTCTACTATGTTGGTGGTGGGAATGCAGGCTCATACAACCACTCTGGTGAGCCATCTGGCGATTCTTAAAGAAGTTAAATATTGAATTGCCATATGACCCTGCTATTCCACTTTTGGGAATAACCCCCCATACAGCCAAAATTCACCTCGATAGCGCATGCATGACCATGTTCACAGCAGCACTGTTTACAATAGCGAAGTCATGAAATTAACCCAAATGCCCAACAGTTGATGAGTGTATAAGGAAAATGTGGTACATCTATACAATGGGGCTCTACTCAGCCATCAAAAATGATGAATTAATGAAACTTGCTGTGAAATGGATGGAATTAGAAACAATTATATTGAATGAAGCATCCCAGACCCAGAAAATTAAGAACTGTATGTACTCCCTAATAGGTGGATCCTAGTAACAAACCTACTTATAGACACTCAAAGATAAATCTCTGTAATACCTACAGTAATTGCAAAGATTATAAACAGGACCAGTGGGGAAGGAGGGCCCCACCAGAATATTACAACAGAGAAAATAGGCCACCATCAACAACTGCAAGTAAGAAATGAGACATCTGGTTAAGTTCACAGACTTTCTTCCTGATCATTTGGAACTAAGGGGGTATGGCTCCCCAGAAGGGGAGGGCATATAGGCTAGCAGATAGAAAGTAACCATTTTGCAATGGGAGACTTACCCCCCCCCTCACTGCAGTCTCCTAGTTTTATTTCATCTACCTTTGAATATACTCTTATAATAAGACTCTAATTTAACAGCTTTTTATCTCTGGCCAGGGAGTGACATCCAATACCCATCAGGATGTAGCCAAGGGCATTACAGAAGCAGCAAAACTGAAAAAAATCAACAAACCATAATTCAGAATATCAGAGACTTTATATCAACCACATGGAACTAGGCCAGCCTAATCTCTCCCCATCCTGAAGCTCAGGGAAATTTGTCGAAGAGGAGGCAGTAAGATTGTAAGAGCTTAAAGATGGGGAGGAGCAACAATATGCAAGATACTACACAAAAGTTAGGGCTGAAGCAATCATAATAGGACTTTGCATGCCCTGCGCAATGTCCCATACATTATTGATCTCTCAAAGTCTAGCATGGACTAAAGGCATTAGGATCCTTAGAGACTAAGGATATACAGTCACAGTAGTGTTTCTATACTTAAGCGGAACACAAGAAAGAGTTCTAGGAAATGCCACTGAGTCCTTACACCTCATCAGTGAGGAGAACCCAGAGGAAAGTTTGACGTAAGTATTAAAGGATGATCCAGGGATGGGGGGAGGAGGCAGTGGGAGATAGGGAGGGAGGGGGGAAAGGAAGGGGAAAAGGGGGAGGGAACAAGGGGGTCCAGGAAGATGTAGAGGGAGGGAGTGGACCGGGGTACCTATTAAATTTATATAAGTGGAAATAAAAAATAAAAAATAAGTAAATAAAAACTGTTGACAAATCATTGCTAGGAGACAGTGCTCCCATGGCCAAACATCCTTTTCATACTCCCCCATATACCTGGCAAATGTGGATACTACTCACATATTTTTATTTTTCTCTTTTTACAAGCATATTGATTATCCATCCCAGGTTCTCTCCCAGCACCTCCCTCTCGTCCTCTCCCTTTCCTTCACCATTCTCTCGCATGCCCTTACATTCTTCAACTTTTATGCTTCTATGGACCCCTGGGTTCACTCTAGCTTGTCTACTCCTGTGGGGGGCTCAGGCCTCCATGTTATATCAAGTTACTTCTCTTCAGGCTACCCCACTGATGTGAGCAATTCCTCTCACTCATCCAGGTTTAGACCCAAAGATTTCCACTGTAAGTTCTAATTCTATAAGATTCACTTTGTATGAGCTCCTCTACTACTCCCTAGAAACTCTGAAGATATTTGAGAATATGGATAGATCTGCTTTCAAAGATTCCAAAACACTTGGCTGACTCTTAGTCACCTCTACAGCTAAAACTCTACAAAGGATGAGGCCATGAAGATAGCCAATTTGAGTCCCATTAATTTCCCTCTCTTGTCTTATGGCTCTAGCTAAGACTTCAAGTACAATATTGAGTAGAAGTGGTGAGTGGATAGCCTTGTTTAGTTCCTGATCGAAGTGGGAATGCTTCAAGTGTTTCCCCATTTAATGTATAATCCTTGCTGTGGGTTTGTTGCATACAGCTTTTATCATGCAGGCTTATATAACCACTCTGGTGATCAGTATGGTGATTTCTCAAAAAGTTAAGGATTAAAACACCATATGACGCTGCTATACTATTACTGGGAATAATCCCCCATAATGTAGCAATTCACTACAGTGACACCAGTACATCCATGTTCATTGCAGCACTATTTACAATATCAGAGTCATGGAATCAACCGAAATGCCCAACAGTTAATGAACGGATTTGAAAATATGAAGTACCCAAGACACAGAAAGTTAGATGCCATATGTTTTCCTTAATAAGTGGCTCCTATTTCCAAATCCACTTAATGACATATTCAAAGCAGATGACCTTTGATAGCAATTGGGCTGCAGCCAAAGGCAGTGCAGGAACAGAAAAACTGAAAACAACAACAAACCATAATTCAGAACACCAAAGACCCTACAATATTCACCTGGAACCAGACCAACCAAATCTCTCCCCATCCTTAAGCTCAGCAAACCTTGGGGAAGAGGAGTTGGCAAGATTGTAAGAGCCTAAAGATGGGGAAGACCACCGATATGCAAGATGCTTTCACAAGTCAGGGCTGCAGCAGCCAGGATATAGCCACAATTTGATTGGACTTTGTTTGCCCTGCACAATGGCTGACATGTCAATGACCCTCCAGTGTCAACCAGGGATCACAGGGGAGAAGGCTTCAGGAAGTAGGATCCTTAGAGGCAAGGGGTTAAACAGACATAATACAATTCCCGTACTAACGGGCATCCCAAGAAGGTTCCCCAAGTTATGTCACTGTGTCTTTAACCCTCACTAGTGTAGAGGACTCACAAAAAGGTCCAGCACCCACATAATGGATGCTCTGGGGAGAAAGGGAGGGAGGGAGTAAGATGGAGAGGGGAAGGGGGTAGAGTGCAATGGGGGATGACAGGGGAGGGGAGAGGGAGAAGAAGAAGGTCCCTATTGAGCTTGTACGATTAGGCAAAAATAAAATGTGTAATAAAAGAAAAAAAAAGTGAAATGTGAGTTCTCCTGAGGCTCATGTGCCTAAATAGTTACTTCCCAGCAAGTGGCGCTATTTCAAAACGTTGTAGAATTTAGGACACTAGAAGTGGACTTTGAAGATTAATAATTCGGTGTCTCTCTCTCTCTCTCTTTCTCTCTTGCCATCTTTATCTCTTTTCATCTCTCTCCTCTGTCTCTCTTTCTGCCTGCTTCCAGAGTGTGAATGTAATGTATACAGTCCATCATGACTTCCCCTTTCTGTTGACATAATGACCTTCCCACACTAAAAGGCAAAGGTTTTAACCCCTGAACCATCTCCCCATCTCCCAGTAATTGAGATTAAACTTATCTTTTCTGTTTCTCTCTCTCTGTCTCTCTGTCTCTCTCTGTCTCTGTCTCTCTCTCTCTCTGTCTCTCTCTCTGTCTCTGTCTCTCTCTGTCTCTGTCTCTGTCTCTCTCTCTGTCTCTCTGTCTCTCTGTCTGTCTGTCTCTCTCTCTCTCTCTCTCTCTCTCTCTCTCTCTCTCTCTCTCTCTCTCTCGGGATGGAGAAATCTTAAACAAACAAAAGCAATGCTTCTAGTATGCTATCTCAGCAGTAACTTTGGATGGCATCCAGATTTTAGATGAACTGAGAAGCAATGGTTACTAGCTGTCAGATACAAATGCTAACTTGATGGTTAAAGGTTTGAACTCTGGGCACATTTGTATGGAATTAGTAGAGTTAAGGACAGAGCAAACCTGCAGAAGATCATCTAGTTGATGGGGAAAGTCCTGTCCATGGTGGGTAGGACTAAACTCTGGGCAGGTAAATAAAATGGAAGGATCTGTTTGAGAAAATGGGCATGCTGTATATGGTTGGCCAGATATGATTATATAGCAAGTAAGGAGTGTGTCCCTCTTTCAGCTGCTATGTGGAGATGGTATGGTCAGTTCCCTCAACTCCTGGTGTTGGTGTATGCTATGTGTTATATCATCTTAAATAAAAGAAAACTGTTAAAAGAGGAAAAGGCATATTGTTCAGCAATAATACAAGTGCAGGTTTTGATATAGTTAAATACAGGTGTTAACTTGATGGTTGAAATGTTGAGCTCTGGGCACATTTGTAAATAATTAGTGGATGTGTTAAGCCTAGAGAAAAGTCTTGCACTGATTTTCCCTGGTAAATTTTCTTCCAGCTTCCAGGAGATTTCTACAACACTTATTTAAATTCAAACAATACAGAAAAGACTGTGGAGAATTATCAAGTGATATTATATCTTCATATTTTGAATGATGGGGAAGATCCAGTTCATGGTGGGGAGGAATAGTGAATAATATGCAGGGAACTTGTCATTCTGTTTACTTGGCCAGACATGCTGGTTTGGCAAGTACAGATTGTCCCTCTCCTAGCCCTTATATAGCTACAATGTGACCACTTATCTCAGTTCTTAGTGTAGGTATGAGCTCCTCTGACAAACTTACAAAGTAACTGCAACAGTTTCTTCTAAGGATGATCTTATAAAAATGTTGAAGAAAAAAGAGTAAAGTCTTACACTGATTTTCCATGATAATTTTTCTTCCAGATGCCAGGGGATTTCTACAACACTTTAGATTCAAACAATCCAGCAAAGACAGTGGAGAAATATCAAGTGGTATTATATACCCATATTATGAATTTGTTCCTCAAATACAATATACTAACTTTCGGAACTTTGCCAACAGTCTGAACTAAAATTCTAAGTAGGGTCTCTCTGTGTTCTCTAGCAATTTGAAACAGTTTATCTTGGAGGACGACTTATTAACAAGCAAAAGTTTCTCAAAATTTTCAAAATTCTAAGAGTCCTTCTCCAAGGCAAAGAAAAGTAGTCAGCTGTGGTTAGTAGAGAATATTTAAGTCAGGACAAGAAGCCTTAAGGCATTTCTCTGAGCAGCCAACCTTACAGCAAATTATGCCCAGAGCTGTAAGAATGTAGCTTCAGTGAGTATCAAGTTCAGGGTGAGCTTTCTAGTGGCATAGATGCCTTTGATTCCTCCTCTTTCCTCTAAGCCAACACTCACCAAAAATCCTGTAATACTAATAAACTATTTAGTTCACCAAATTCAACTTTGGTGTGATCATTATCTTGACCTGTTATTAGGTCCCTCCCCGATGTGACAAATGGGCAACTACATGATGTGGAATTGAAGGACTGTAATTGCCACAAAGTTTTTTTTTCCTTAATATCTATGCTGAGGTTCATAGGGTCCTATGGCTTTCAACATTACTTCTAAATCTTTAAGGCATGTTATGCTGAATATTCAAACTCACCCAAATGTTTTCCACGAGTGTGGGTAACTTTCTTATGTTGTATTAGTATTCTATATAGGGAATGAGCAGAATTATTATGTATTATATATTTTTCTTATTCTTGTGAAAAAATGTATGAGAAAAACAAGTGAGAATTTGAGGGTATGATCCATCATAACAGGATTCCTGGCAGCAGGAGTGTTAGACAGCTGATTATAATATAATAGCCTGTATCTACCTTGAGCATTCAGAGAGAGATGAAAGCTTGTCTTCACTTCAAAGTCTCTTTTGTATTCAGTTTGTCATTACAGAACCACAGAATCGTGGAAAGATCCAATCATCACTCAGTGTGATATCTTCTCTAGTTAGGCACATAAAGATACCTAGTAGACATGGAAGCATTTTATAATTGTGGCCTTGAAAGGTAGACCAGTGCAAACCCCAGAGTAAAGTAATAAGAAGGTAGAACAATCCAGGATGAGTCTTGATGTCACCCTTGAGCCTCCACAGTCATGAACCCTCATGACCTCTCTTGTATACACACACATACACACACATGCACACAAACACACATACCCACACACACACACACAAACACACGCACATACACACACATGCACATAAATAGGGGAAATCACTATGCTTATTGTAGCATATAAAATTGTCAGAAATACAGAAACAAATTATTTATTATTAAAAATGACTAAAAATGTAAATTTCTTAATTTTCTCTTCTTTCTCTTTCGCAAATACTTGCTCACAATAAGGACATATGTTTGATGAGTACAGAAATTATTATTGTAGCATTTGAAAAGAGTATTAGGTGGGATTTAATTGCATTCACATAAGAACATGAGAGCTGAAGAGACAGTAGTAAATAGGAAGAAAATTTGTAATGAAAGAAAAAAGGGGGTAGGGATAGGGTCATTAGGGTTGAATATGACATGAATTCATGTGTAAAACCTTAAAGGATAAAAAAGGAAAAGAATGTTAAGGGGCTTTTATAGAAACTTGGCTATTTAAAAACAGCATATTTGCACTAGAAACTGAAAATAAAATATTACTATTTTTGTGTGTGATTACTATAAATGTGGGATGAAAGGGATAGGAAGGTAACTCAGGGGTTAAGACTCTGCCTCACAAGCAAAAGGTCTTGAGTTTGGATACTAAACCCCATATAAAAAAAATGCTAAGCGAAAGTACCAGCAGTCTATACTACAACCCTGGAATGTGGAAACTGGGAAACCTCAGACCAAAGTGAACCTTGGGCACATACAGGGCCCTCTGATACATACAACCATACACACAGATACATATACATTCACATGCACACACACACATGCACAAAAATAAAAAAAAATGTATGAGGCAAGCTTTTTTATACATTTTTATTATTATTTCCGCTCATACAAACTTAATAGGTACACCAGTTCCCTCCCTCCCTCCACTCCCCCCGAGCCCCCTGTTCCCCCTCCCCTCACCTTTCCCTCCCCATCTCCCAAGCTTTTAGAGCAATATTGCCCTAAGTATTATGGAATTAGTTTTATTTTTAATTAGGAAATGTAGTGAATGAAGTTCATGTGGTCATTAAATTTCAAATATTAGTAATCTTTCTAAATTCTATTATGACTGCTTCACTTTGCATGGCTAACTATTGCATAGCTTCAATAAGATTCATGTAGCTCATGTGTAAATTTGAGGTTCATATACTCTGTTTCAAGCAATAATCTGCAACATAAATATAGGACACAATAATATTTTAACTAGTAGTATTCTGAATAAGTATCTATAAAACATTTAAAGCAGTCATGTTATTCTTTGATGTGTATTATAAAGTGATTTATGTCTAAGAAGTATTTCATTCCTTTTCCTAGAAATCCTTCAACACATTTCATGTACATGCTCAATTAGAATTCAATATTATTTTTGAATATGTTAGATTTCTTTTTCATTTTGACGGAGTGTAATAAGACCAGTCCTATTGTAGCATAATTTCCATGATGGAATCAGAACCACACATCCAAAGACAACACATACCATTATTTCCAACTGTGCTATATTCTTTTTTTTGTGTATCCACTATGCTTGCTTTATGGACTTTTTGATGGTACATAGAACACCTTCTATTTAATGTTACTTACTTTCTAGTGATTCAATAAAGTGACTTTGAATGCATGTATGTATAACCTTGAACGAATAAATCAAATGCACAATGTCAGGAATATCTTGGTGAATGCTCCTAACTGGAAACTATTGCTATAAAATTGAATTGCATAGATTTCAATTCACACTCAGTGAGCAAATTTTGACTATTTTTCAAAGAAAAAGGAAATCCATGTGTTAGGATATCTTGTGGAAGAGGGAGCAGTAATATTGTAAGAGCCTAAAGGTGGGGAGGTCCGCTGCCAGCCAAAACATTCCTTTCAAGGCAGTCTGTTGCATCCAGGAACTTATTGCAATAATACTTACCCTCACAAGATCTGCTGCACTATGGTTGATATATCAACATTCCCCCATATACTAGTGAGGAATTCAGGAGAAACAACCAAATTCAGGGAGGACTTTAGGGACTAGGGTTAGACAGGGGAGTTTCCCTATCAGTGGGTCTACCCAAGGAAGGGCCACTTAATCTTTCCTTCAATCTCCAAGTCTTTTGTCATTTCTGATGTTACTCTTGCTGTTGATTCCTAGATTCATTGCACTGCTGAGCAATAAATAATATATGGCGCATTTTTCAGTTCTCTTATAGTGACTCAAGTTGATTGTGTGGCCTCTGATGTGGCTAAATGATATATTTCCAATGCTGACTTTTTTTTCTGTGTTTCTTAGCTATTTATGTCTTTGTGTTAACATGAACTATATTTTATTTTGTTGTTCTGTTTGTAATTAACATGAAGAACATAATTTTTGTAATTGTATCAAACGTAACAATGGTTATTCTCTCAAACAATGGAAATACTATCTTTAATATAATAAATTCTTCTTTAAATACTTAAGTCAATGAAATATTTGGAATGTGTAAAAGCTCAACACTTAATTGTTGAGTTGTGGTTTCAACATATCATCATGATGGATGTTTGAAAAAAATAATAACCCTGCCTTTGGAGGTGATGTGCCCCTAATTACTGTGTTGCACATGTACCACTAGGTGGCAGAGGAGCCAGTCTATGTCCAAGCTCTTGGATTGGAACATTTAAATGATTAATAGTCTGACATTCCACAATAACTGTTGAAGGCCTGAAGCTCCATCCCCTTCTACTTGGCCAAGTACCAGCCTGAGTTATACATTCTCAACAAAAGGAGACTTATATGCAAAGAGTTAGTTACAGCTAAATTGACTTGCTAGTTCCCAGTTTAGTGCAGCTGGCTGAAACCTGGGGCTTCCAGACTATGATGCTGAGGGAACTAAAGCAATGCCTGCCGTGTCTAGGCACTCTGCTTCTCAGACCTCATGACCCATCTCAGAACCAGACAGTCTCTTCACCTACTGCACCTTATTTGAGATCTTGATTCATTAGTTGAATGGAAGACTTGACCCCAACCATAACATATGGATAGTCCTTAGTTTTCCGTAACTTTTCAAGGTACCGGTTTGAAAGTGGCCAAATCTCCCACAGTGAAGCACCCAACAGATATTGAGGTTTTTCTTAGCAGCACTGACCTCCTTTCAGAGGAGTGGAAAGGCTCTGAAATATTATAACACCCCCAACATATCTTCAAACTACTTTCTAGTGTGTTTTTTCCTATTAAGAAAGAAGGTATTCACATCAAGAATCCCCTGAATTTTTACGAAAAAGGTCAAATAATTTCAATGAATTTTGCCAATTTCATAGTATGTTGCAGGAATTCTAACCTAAAAATGCCAGGTACTGTAACCCTATCTACATAACAGTAGAAAGGGAGAACATATACACTAGAACATACACATTAGATAGGAGCAAGTGTCTTAGAGTTAATTATAAATACTTGACAGTAAACTACCATTTAAACACTTTCAATTATAGCCCTAGATAAGAAAAGCTCTCAGCACTCAACCAAGGTGCATCCTGTTGTTATGGAAGATTTGCATTTGACAACTGGTCAGAATGCAGAATATAGGAAACTCTGGAATGCTTAGTCCTTATCAATTTTGTTTATATGTGAAAATTTCAGAGAAAAGAGAAAAAAAACAAATAAATAAACAATAGCTTATCTGATACAGGAAACTCAAAAGGTAGGAGATCATTCAGACTGTGTTTCCTGGAGATGTCAAACAATTTCAAAAGTGAGGGAGGTTTAGTGACTGTGTTGAAGGGGTTCATGTTACTACAAACAGCTTCCTACCAAATTGCCAGGAAGATGTGATAAATGTAGTAGTTTCTCTGAAATAAGTTTAGGATTTATATGCATGCTTTCATTCATGTCCACTCAATTTTTTTTGTGAAGAAAAATGACCTTGTTTGTTGGTGTAGCCTACATCCTGGAATGTCCATATGCCTGATATCTTGGCTTCATTAGGAGTCTTTTCTATCAAATTATCAAAACTCTCATTTTATGTCCCATTCTCATCCTGTGTTACTGGTTCTCATCTCATAATGTTTCCCAGGAATGTACTTTATCAGAGGCTTTCCCAGTTACAGATAATTCAACCCATCCATCAACTCTTGCCTCATGGGCTAAGATGTGAGACTGAGCCTTGACCAATGGAGTAAGGTACAATAAGTGGCTTATATTAAGTTAAAAAATAAGTAGACCTCTGAGTCCATGAGTTTTCTCAAAATCCTTTAACAGAAATCAAGTTGCCTTGTGGAAACAAATCAATTTTGGATAATAGTCTCTTAATTTCCTACCCCAACAGATGGATGTCACCATGAAGACATGCAAATTAGGTGAGGAAATCTGTAAGTCTTGAAGAAAGTGAGCCCAGATGAGAAGTCACCCAGTCAGTATTTAGCAGAAAACATAGAATGTGGTTACCTAATTTCTTTGGAGTCTGTGGTTCATGATATTGTTCCCAGGTTTTAGACATGTGTCTTTACGTTTTAATATTTGCTCTTCTGGTGATGATATTGTCAGGGTAGAATTACTTAGTACCTCCAAATTCTTATCTTTTGCAATAACAATGTTTGCCATTTGCATTATCCCAGGAGTAAGTAAATCGTTTATATGAACATAATGTCAAAGAGAAGGACATGGTTTATGGCTGTGGAATGAGATGCACTCTTCACTTTGAACTGCCATTATTCCTCCCTTTGAGTACATCACTCCTGAGAGATGCCTTTGAGAAAGGCAGCATGGGATCATTTACTTCTGTAAATTTCATTCTAAAAAAAGTAGACAATATCCTTTTGTTATTATGTGGAATTATGTATTATTATATAACCAAGGAATCCCCAAAGACAGGGAAGGACAGATGGAGATGTTTATATTTCTCAGAATTTGTCTTTAGTTCTTATACATACACTACAAACTTTTTACTAATTTCCTCTACATTATCCCTATTTTATTTTATCATATATGTCTAATTATATCTTTGCAAATTATCAGTATTGTCATTTATCCACCTGTGTTTAAGTTTCAATTAAAGCAGGCTTTCTGTTCACAATCTTTAATTCCTTTGCCTGAGAATTCTTGCTCAACATAGAGAATATCAATTAACAAATATTCCCCATTGATGGAAAGATAAAAAAGTTGCCATTTATCCAAATACATTTTTCAAAACACAAGCATAGCATATGTCAATGGCAATGTCTCTCCAAACATTTCTTTTCTCCTTGCAGCTGTGTGCCAGATTTTAAGAATTGTTAATTTCCTCTATGAAAGTTAGGCATTTGTGTTCAAGATTAGTTTTATTACCTACTTAAGGGAGTAGCCCTCTTGATTTTCATGTCAAACTTGGTTCCTTCCACTCAGTTTAGGATTTGACCTATATAAAAGAAGAGTGATAAAAGGAAACCCACCTTCATGTATTTTCAACTGAAGACAAATGGTTCTTTCAAAATCAGGAATAGTATGCTTAAGTTGAACTTCTAGATGTATGACATGGTCACATTATGGAGTGTTCTTCCTTTTCTTTCCATCCTGTTGACATTTTGGGATCTTTGACTCTACAATTTGGCCTTTTTAAGACACAGCACTCCTAGAGCTAGAAAATGAAGTACAGTACAGTTTCAATAAGACAAGCATGTCAAAGAATTGCAGTTTTGTCCATTTTTCATTCCATAATTTCATTTTAACTTATGAATGAATAAAATTGCATCACGAGTGTTCTCCATTTACTTATTTTCTTGTTTACTTTTTAATATTTTTACTAATTTTTATTAAAAATTTAATACAAATATACAATGATTTTAGTATTTTTATCCCATATTACATGTCTGCATTTTCTTCTAAGGTTTTTTTCAAACTTGGTGATCTGGGGTTCAACTCATTCCTCTTTGCATCTCTGAGCACTCTGATATTTGGAATTCTAAAATTCTGGATAATGTATACCCTTAGATTTAAGAAAAAATGCTTATTTATGTCTGATGCCATCCCTGTTCCTAGCCCACTCAGGATTGATCTAATTACTGTTTATGTTCCTGGCTCATCTGTTGGCTAGTAACCTGCTGACTCTACCTTAGACTTAAATCCCATACAACAGATCATGGAATCCTCTTGTTCACCAGGGTTGTTCAGCTTCCCAATAGAAACCTCTTCTTACTGGCTAATGTAACCGAACATCCTTAACATGATGAAAGAAAGGAGAGTGTTTTCAATTTACATTGCTAATTATTTTTAAACATAGTTTAACTCCAAAACTGCAGCATTCAGGAAAGGAAGTTACAGTGCCTAGGAAGAGATCCAAAGAGTCCCTGGGCCACTGAGAATGTAATCTGACCATATTACTTTACCCAGCTCAATTCTGGTAGTAATTTCAAGTAGAATGCTGGCTTGGGTTTTTAAATATTTTGTATATCTTAGATTATAGTTATCTATCAGATGTATTGCTAAATACTATTTTTCTTTTATTATTGTTTTGTTTATTTATCTCTTTGGTCCTACAGAATTTGTTCATGTTTGATGCTATTTCCTAAGTGACTAAATTCTTTCTAGAAAGTACTTACTTAAAATAATGTGTTCAACTATTTTGCCCATTTTCTTTTCTGCCACTTTTAGATCTTTTAGATCATACAATAAGATTTTTGAACTATTTGGAATCAGTTTTTCCCTGGGCAAGAAATATGTATCTAGGTTTATTTTTCCACATTACCAAGATTTTCAGAAAGTATGTTTCAGGATGGTATATTTTTACTTCAGAAATTGACTATGTAACACTGTTGGGGTTCATAGCCGGGTCCTCATTCATATTTCATCCTTTGGCATATCTGCTTTTGTACCAGCACTATACAGGCACAATTCCCCAAGCCCCAAACCATGTTTCTTTAGTTTAATTTGTGAATTAAATCACTTTAAATTTTATTTATTTGTGTGTGTGTGTGTGTGTGTGTGTGTGTATGTGTGTGTGTGTGTGTGTCTGTGTGTATCAGAGGACACTGTGTGTCCCTTTGTCAGGAATCATCCTTGATTTCATCTACCTTCTTTTTGTTTCGCTCTGGAATTTCCCAGGCTCTACCTACCAGTCCTGGAAGTACATACCACTGTTATTTCCATCTGATGTGTTTTAGATGGTATCTGGGATCTGAACTCAGGACCTTCTGCTTTTGAGTTTTGCGTTTTAGAAGTCATTTCTAACACAGGATCTTTGCTTCATAACTCTCTTCTCCATCCTTAGAAGATATGCTATGCAGTGTTACTGGCTTTCTGAATGGTTGAATAAAATGATTTTATGCATATACATGATGCTTACAAAATGACTATGATGAACTTCTCAGAAACATGCTATTGAATGAAACTCTCTAGAAAATGGGTGTATGTGCAATATAACTGTAAAGACTTCATATTCATGATTGCTTTTCACCTTTCAGCAGAGAGTATGAATTAATGTTAATGGTAGTGCCCACCTAGAGACACTTAAAGATAAATCTCTGAAATACCTACAGTAATCGCAAGGATTATGAACAGGAGGGATGGGGTAGGTGGGCCACACCAGAAACAAGGAGAGAGGAGACCATGTTACAGCAGAGAAAATAAACCCCCATCAAGGACTGCAAGTAAGTAATGAGACATCTGGTTAAGTTCACAGACTTTATTTCCTGATCATTTACAACTGAATGGATATGATCTCACCAGAAGGGGAGGGCATATAGTGTGGCACATAGAAAGTAACCATTTTGCAAATGGGTATTGACCCCTCCCTCACTGGGGTTTCCTACTTTTATTATAGCTACCTTCGAATATACTCTTATAACAAGACTCTAGTTTAACAGCTTTTTAATCTCTGGCCAGGGGGTGACATGCAATACCCATCAGGATGGAGTAAAGGGCATTGCAGGAGCAGCAAAACTGCAAAAGAAAATCAACAAACCATAATTTAGAACATCAGAGACTCTATATTAACCACCTAGAACTAGGCCAGCCTAATTTCTCCTCATCCTGAAGCTCAGGGAAATTTGCAGAAGAGGGGACAGTAAGATTGTAAGAGCACAAGGATTGGAGGAGCAATGATATCCAAGATACTCCACACAAGTTAGGGCCGAAGCAATCATAATTGGACTTTGCACGCCCTGTGCAATGTCCAACACACTATTGACTGCACAAAGTCTAACATATGCTAAAGGCACCAAGATCCTTGGAGGCAAGGGATTGACAGCCACAGTAGTGTTCCTATGCCTAAGGGGAACACAGGAAAGGGTTCAGGGAAATGCCACTGTCCTTGTATGTCATCAGAGAGGAAAGCCCAGAGGAGAGTCTGGCATGCACATTAAAAGATTCTCCGGGGAATGGGGGGGGTACTGGGGGATGGGGAGGGAGGCATGAGGGGAGGGGGAAGAGTTTGTCTGAGCTGATATAATAATAAAAAATTAAAAAAAATTATCCAGTCTTAGACCTCCTTGGCCAGAGAACTCATACCAATATTATGGGTTAAGGGAATTAATCACACCATATTCACAAGACAGCTGACAGAGTGCCAAGCCTCACTTGCCAGATAGCATGTTTGTCTCAGTATGCTGAGGAATATCAACTCCTTGAATCACATTCCTCCATCTTATCCTCATGTCCAGGAAATATCCCACATATCATAAACTAGGCCTTCTCCTTTAATTAGAAAAACTGCTATGAGCTTTCGCAAGTATTAACTCAATTAAAAATTCTTCACAATTTTGCTCAGACCTCAAGGCTTCAATTGTCAACATGATATTGATACCTAACTGCCATGTCATGGATATAATGTCAGTCCACATGCTCATCAGCAGATAAATGATGAAAATGGGAATCACTTTCACACAATGGATCTTTTGGCACAATAATAAATAAAAAATAATAAAATAATAATAAATAAATAAAATGAAATTATGACATTTACAGAAAAGTATATTAAATGGAAAATTTATTGATCCATTTCATTTTCAGAGGAAATAGTACATTTTCTACTGGACCTGCAATTTTACCTTTTATATGTGTGTAGTTTTGAAAAATTTAGTTTTGGTGTATAAATCCAGAAAGGTACCTGTTCCATTTATTCTTTGGTTGCTAATATGAACATATGATCAGAAAATTTAGGGGCTCAAACTGAAACTTTCTGATTAGTTTAACATCATGGTAGAAGACCTCATAACCCATGTCAGGAGTTGGGAGAAATGGTCACATCATAGCCACAAAAAGTGCTGATTAAAGAATATATTATCTCTTGCCTGACACTTCACTGAAATAGTGAACCAGCATTTCCTTCATCTAATCAACTTGCCCATGTAAGGTACAAGACTAAGAGGACCTAATACCAGATAGTGAAGTGTGAAGCAGAGAGAAATTGGTACCAAGTAAAGAAGTATGGCCATTGCTGTGATGTGGCTTATAAGCCTTTGGAATTGTTTATTGGAAGAATTATTGAGAATTTTGAGACTTTGTGCTGGTAAAGCTTTTGAGTCTTGCAGACAGAGTTAAGACGGCCATTCTAATGACAACTTGGTAGAGACAGATGCTGTTACAGATGGGGACAGTGGAAGCCCAGCTTGTGATGATCCAGAAAGGAACAGAGACTGTTTTGGAAATTGGACAAGGGGCAAATAGAGTAATACATTAGTGGAATGTTTGATCAAGTTTTGCCCTCACCCTGAAAGTTTGCCTGAAGTTAAATTCAAGTGTTTGGCAGAGAAACTTTCAAGGCAATGCAGTCTTAACAGTGAAGAATGGATATTTTTTAGTGTTCTTGTTCAGCGATATGAAAAAGAGCAAGGAATTAGGCAGAAAGGAAAAATGGTGATATTTGATGAAGAAAAACATGGTGGCAAGCTTGAATTGAACCAGAAGGCAGACAGCAAAATGGCTGCTTTTGCTAAAATAAACTCCATTAGTGAATCAAAGCTCAAGATTGTATGAATTGTATCACACTCCTAGAATTTCATTCCACAAGATACATCATTTCCAACTGAATTGAAAGAGATGATTCATATTTATAGATCATAGCCTCAACAAATTCATACCCTTTGTACCAAATTTAAGACACACAATATTTTTTTAAATCATATAGTTTGAAAGAACCTATAAGAAATACTTCAGAGGATAAAGCCTTGCCTCACAAGCAGGAGGACCTGAGTTTGGATTCCAGATTGCAAGTAAAAACACAGGAGGAAATATCAGTGGCTTGTATTATATTCCTGGAAGATAAAGCCTGGAAAATATCAGAACAAAGTCAAGAGGAGGTATAAGCAATCCAGGACGATACCCTAAGTCACCCTTGGGCCTACACAGGCACATACAGTACCCTTTGATACACAGACTCAAAGACACACAGACATACAGATACATACACACATACACACACAAATTACCTAACTTTAATTTGTTAATGGTTTTATACCCCTTGCCATTGTTAGATCAGTCCTGATGAATAGTTATGCTCAGTAAAAATATTTTAACATTTTAATGCTTCAAAATGTACCAGTGTCATACCTATAGTCACTAAACATGTATTACTTGGGGCAGGTATCTGTAAAACAGGGTAAACAGGGAATGTTTACAGGATTGTTGCATTACTTCAATGTATCTAAAAATGTTTAGTAATAGATGAAAACTAAGGAACTTCTGAAGATTTATGGATTCAATCTTACATAAATTATTTTTTTCTTCCACTAAACTTTACATGAGAAAGTACACAAAGTGTGATATTAGCGATTTTAATGACTTTTTAATATTTTGTTTTGGAATGTGGAACACATCAGTCAGTATCTTATACTCAGATGTTTTTCAGACAGATTTTGTCCCTTTTGTGGAATATAAAGTAGAAATAAATTGCATGAGATGTGTAACACTGTTTAATTTATACACGAAGACTAGGTCTTACTGCTTGAAGCATTCAAAAATGATCCGTGGGACTTTTTCCTTATGGGTCACAGGACTGGATTTAGGACCACATACTTAATACGCAACCACTCTCCCTGAGATCTTATATCTGAGAGTAATTTTCTGAGTGTAAGGAATGACAGCTGAAGAGGTAGCTCAGAAGTTAAGACTCTATCTTGCAAGCACAAAAACCTGAGTTCAGATTCCAGATCACATCTCTTGGAAATGATCCTGCCTGCATTTCCAACACCAGAAAGCATAGCCTACGAGTCCAGAGTAAAACAAAAATGAGCTAGAGGAATGCGGCATGATTCCTGAAATCACCCTTGGAATGCCACAGGCACACATAGTACCTCTGATGCACACATACACACACACACACACACACACACACACACACACACACACACACACACACACAGATTTTATTGGGTTGGAAAGATGGCTCAGGGGTTAAGACTCCACCGGAAAACACAGCCTACGAGTTCAGAGTAAAACAAAAATGAGCTAGAGGAATGCGGCATGATTCCTGAAATCACCCTTGGGACTCCACAGGCACACATAGTGCCTCTGATGCACACACACACACACACACACACACACACACACACACACACACACACTGCCTTTATGGACCCCAGGGTCTCATCTGTCTTGTCTATTCTTGTGGAGGTCAGATCTCTAGTGGCATACAAAGTTGTCTCTCTTTGGGCTACTCCACTGACAGGATCATTTCCCTTCACTCATCCAATTTTAGTCCCCAAGATTTCCACTGTGTGTTCTTATCTCTCTTGAGTTCCTTTATAGTCTATGGGGGCATGCTGGTATGTTAGTCATTATGCAGGTCTAGTAAGGACAAGTCTTACTGCAGTTGAGTTCCTAGATGCAGCACTCCTGCCTTGAATCAAATTTCTTATCCAACAGTGAACCTTTCCATTTTTAAGTTCTTAAAATCTCACCTTTCTCTTTTACAAGGTTCCCAAAGCCTTAGGAAGGGGAGAGATTAGGTAGGCCTGATTCTGGGTGGACCTTGCTAGGTTGCTGGTACACTGCATTAAGGCTGGTTGTTGCTATACACTTCACTGCTGTTCTACTGCCCTAGGCTGAATCCTGTCAGTGTGTTGAGATCTTCTACCTCTGCTGTAGAAGATTTCTGGGCTGAGTGTTAGGTGTTTTTCAAATCTATGGGTATAATAGCAGCTTGGTAACTGAGCAGTTTGGTATACTGTCTTCCTACCTCTAGGTTCATTGGCTGTTTTTCCCTATTGATTTATTTCCTTCTCATTTTTAGGTTCTTGTTCTAGTTAGCAGTTCTGACAAACAGGTTTTGAGTTCACTCAGAAAAGTGGTGGTTGTCTCCTTGATACTCATGCAACTATTATACTGGTGGTAACCTTTTGCCAAGGTGGTTTTTATTGCAAATTACAGATCTTATGGGTTGATGAGGCTTGTTCTTATTTCTCTCCTCCAGTAGCTTCTATAGTATTACTTGGTACTGTGTAAGCTATCCAGAAAGGAGGAAGTTCTTAAACCAGCTCCAGATGATGTATTTTCCTTAATAGTCTATGATCCATATGTGTTGCATCTTCAATAATAGGGTCTTACTAACAGTTTTTTGGAGAGCAACCAAGAACAATGGCAAAGCTTATAATGTTTGGGGGTCTTTGAGACCTTTATGACCAACATTTATCAGGAAGTGTCACATTCTTGTTACTTTTAGTAAATTTTTGTCACTGGTTCCTAAGTAGATCAGCTCAGGGCTTTTATTTTTTCCCCTCTTTTCTTCTTTTTCTTTATCACTTTCTTATTTATTTATTTTTAAATTTTTTTAATATTATTATTTCCGCTCATACAAACTTAACAAGTACACGGGTCCCCGCCCTCCTTCTACCCTCCCCCAACTCCTTACTTCCCCCTCTCCTCCCCCTCCCTCCCCATTCTCCAGTGCCTTCCCCCCTAAACCCCTGAGCATCCCTTAATGTGCATGTCAAACTCTCCTCTGGGTCCTCCTCTCCTATGAGGTGCAAGGACCCAGGGGCATTTCCCAGAACCCTTTCCTGTGTTCCCCTTAAGCTTAGGAACACTACTGTGACTGTCAGTCCCTAGCCTCCAAGGATCCTAGTGCCTTTAGTCCATGCTAGACTTTGTGGGGTCAATAATGAGTTGGTCATAGCACAGGCATGCAAAGTCCTATTATGAATGCTTCGGCCCTAACTTGTGTGGAGTATCTTGCATATCATTGCTCCTCCCATCCTTGGGCTTTTACAATCTTACCGCCCCCTCTTCTGCAAATTTCCCTGAGCTTCAGGATGGGGAGAGATTAGGCTGGTCCAGTTCCAGGTGGTTGATATAGAGTCTCTGATGTTCTGAATTATGGTTTATTGATTTTTTTTTGGTTTTGCTTCACTCTATTTTCCTCTTAATAAGGACTGCTCATTCTTGTTCTTATTATTAAAAGACGTGTTTTTTGGGGGTGGGTTGACATATTACTAGCATAGTTTTCTTGAGAATACTATTACTATTGTGATATATGCCAAACTTAAAATACGAGAAAAACCAATAACGAATCCAAGTCTTATTTTGGAAACAGAGTCATGAGTCCATAATCATAACTTTTATATGCTATAGCATTCTACATTGTACGACTCATTCCCATTTTAGTCTTCACCCATGAGCAGATCAGTAGCAAATAGTGATGTGTGCATGCGTGCGTGTATGTGTGTGTGTGTGTGTGTGTGTGTGTGTGTGTGTGTGTGTGTGTAAGTAAAACTGAATACCAGGGAATGACACTAGATGTCTACTTGAAAGTATGTTTTGATTTACAAATAAGTATGTTTGTAACTATTGATGAAGACTTTCATACTTTCCAAAGAAAGATGAATTGAAGTGCTTAATGATATCTTGGGATAGTGCGCAAAGTCAATTTGATATTTTTATAAAATGCATGAAAAATTTGTCTGTACTCAGACACTTAATACAAAATAACAACTGCATGTACTTCTCTCCTTCAGTTTAGAAAGAGAAGAGCACTCTTTTTTCTATACAGAAACAGAAATGTCACTTAATAAAGGAAGCTGTGGTCTTGGCTGGATCGGTAAGATTTGGTGCATAGATCATTGTTGATAAGATGGTGGATTCTTATGCATCATTTAATATAAAGTGAAGATAACATGTATTGGCAGCAAACATTTCCCAATAATGTATCAATTTTGAACTATGTTTCTTTAGGTTCATCCTACATTTTACATCCTATTTTCAATATAAATATGCTCATGAATATCCTTCCATGATATTACCTCAAGAACATACCATAACCCACTATGACTATAAAACTAGGGTAACAATTCCACAGCCTTCTCATGTTTTTGAATTGAATTGTGCTCTTCTGAAAGGACAGAGACATTATATATGAGCTATGGTCCACTTGTGGAGATCCAAGAACTTTCAGAAACATATTTTCTCCTTTCACATTGTAGGATTTGGGATTCCAACTCAAGTTGGCACTTTTGCACAAGGCTCCTTTAACTCACAATGTATCCTCCTCTTTGTTCAAAATATTTCAATAATCATAAAATTATACATCACAAAACTGTATATGTTTATTTATATTTCTATTCTTATATTCAGGGATTTTGATTAGATAAAAATGTGCCATTAGATTATAACAATGACCTAAGGAATTTTGCACTTGTGTGACCCAAGAACACCTATGTGTGAATGGCTTCATTCCAGATCCTGACACAATTTAAAATTTGCATGAGATTTAAGAGGTCTGTAGGAAGGAATTTATGTAGAAAGGATTATGCCTATGATAAAGATAAGAATAGGCTCACATTATTCCTGCTTCCTGATTGTATATTATCAAGTTACCAACTGTCTTTAAAAGGGCTAATTTGGTAAAATACTGAGAAAAAGATCCAGAAAATATTTTTTAATTTTTTTGATTTGTGATCATTCATGTAATCAAAACTCTGGAATACGGAAAGAAAAAATAAATTATCATTCCATGCTGAGCAAGTTAGTTGTTTTGTTGACATATTTCATAGTTAGATATAAGTGTTATCTTTAGGTTTGAGGGTTCAAATTCGGAGTACATTTGTAGAGGATCAGTAGAGTAAGCCCTGAATGAACCTGCAAGAGACAGTCTGGTTGATGAGCAAGGTCCAGCCCATGATGGGCAGAACTAGTTCCTGGGTGGGTGAATAAGATGGACAGAACTAGTTGAGAAAGTTGGCATTCTCCTGTATACTTGGCCAGACACACTGTCATGGAAAATGCGAATTTTCCTTCTCTCATTGGTCATGTGACCAGTTCACTAGGGTCTTGGTATTGGCATGCATCCTCTTGCCAAGCTGAACAAGCAACTGTAATCAGACTATCAGAAGAAAGAATACAACATCTTGTACCCTTGTTTTGTCATATGTTTATCAGCAGGATGAAAAATAACTGCAAAAATGTATTTGTAAGACCACTCACCTCTTACTTTACTCAAGGTTACAATTATCCTTTTCAGATCTTTCAGCAGTAGCAAAGTATTCCCAGCATGAGATGTGCCAATAATTTTTCACCAAAGGTACTCTTGAACTGTAAGAGAAAACAATGTGTGTTTAATTAAGTTCCCATTTTGTGGTTCATCTCAAAAGTGAGAAACATGACTACCATCGACACATATTCGAGTACAGTTACAAGTTGTTTCATGTTATGATGTTTAAGATTAGAAACTCACTTGGGGATATACAATATTATTTTGTCAATATGCTTGGCCACAAGTGTGTGTACTCCTCACCTTTCATTGAGCCTAAAAATTCATTATTCTCCAACTATTATTTTACATATTTTTTCCTTCTGGCTTCAGTGTCTTCATGTAATGGGATAAACTCATAGATTCTTCATTGGTCATCTCAATGTCTTCTCCACGACTCATGATACTTTCCAGAATATATTATGAAATTTCTCCATCCCTGCACACACTGTCTTCTGATTGAATCACATTCACTGTTTTCCATGACATTTTTTAATATTGAGCTATAGCACATCTGATGATATGGAAATCACATACCCATCCAAGTAATAACCATGCTCATCTATGTTTAGCATCTAAAATTGATTGAGCATAGACATATTTGATATTGTATAGTGGTAGACTCAAAGAATATTGGAGAAGAGTAAAGGGTGCATGGTAAGAATTTAAGATCCTGATGTGGAGAAGGGAAGAACCAGATACTCTTCTCTTCATAGAATAGGGCTGTTAGACATTTGTGCTCATTGTAGATGTATATGCCTGTCAACATTTCATCAAAGAATAGGGAAGATCTCAAGCGATTGTATGCCTCCCTAAGAGAATATTAAAGATTTAGACTAGATGAAGTGGGATAAAGGAAACTATTTTCCTTGATGATATACCCACTGGTAAATGAGCCACACCCTAAAAAGTGCTCAGGCACCTGTCAGCATAGGCAACCCAGATGAAACTCAGTGGGACACACATGCAGGAAAACATTGAATTGAGGTGGAGATTGATACAGGTTTATAGTGCAAACAGGAGTGGTATGGAATTGGTGAACAAACAATGGAAATAGCATAAATTTACTGTGTTAAGATTCTAAAAATAAAGAAAAAATTATATGTAAAATATTTATCAGAAATTTCTAGTAACTGCTTGTGAAAGAAACAGATACATCATTATTAAAAGATGAAATCAGAATTTGTAATTGCAGTACTATAGAGTACTCATATTGTGAGCCAGATCTCTGTTTGCTTGATATACATTCTGACTCAATTTTATTGTGTTATGAGTATTAATTTTTCTCTCTACATCAACGTTGATGTTTATGGAGATGGTAGTGTAATACAGTGTCATGCAGCTGAATTTGTGAAGATATTCACACAGACATAACAGTTAAAGGACTATAATGATATGTAAACATAGAAACCAGCAAAAAGATGCACACTAATGCATCCATAGCCTGTCCAGTACTTGGGATTTCACTGCCAATGTCTCAAACTTATATCTCACATTGATCTTTGTGAATGTTTTTTCTTCAGCAAACTTTCTATTATGTAGTGCTTTGTATTATATTTGCATTTGCAATTTCACCTTCTTTAATAGAAAGAAAAAGAAAGAAAAGAAGGAATAATGGAAAAAAACAAAGAATGAAAGATAGCTAAAGGAAGGAATAAAGAAAAAGAGTAAAGGAAGAAAGAAAAAAGAGACAGAAGGAGGAAAGAAAATGAAAGAAGAAAGATGATTCACCCACACTACTGAATTCACAATAGCTTCATTTATTACATAAGATAAATATTTCTGAAAAAAATATTTCAGATTGTTAAATATACAATGACTTCACTGACAAAAATTCTCCAAATTATTTATTCCTTTAATATATAATTAAGGAGCTGTGGCAGAATATGAATGATATTACTCTCAATCTGCAGTACATGATAATCAGCTCATATCCAATGATTTTATTGCTTACACTTTGTGACACATAGGGATACTATGCCTATGATATTCTGTTTAATACTCATTTATTTTCTATATAATGCCTGGATTTGAATTATACTTTCATGTACAGCTTGAAATATAGCATGATGATAACTAAAAAAGTTGTCCAGTATTCAGACCTATAAGACTGCCTCTGCTTGCAGAAATTTGCTCAGTATAATGACAGATATATCTGTGTAAAATCATTGCATCATGCTGGCCTTATGTATGGTGATTTATCTCATATAGTTGTCAGAAATGTGGAACAAACATTGAAAAATAAAGTATAGTCATATATCCTTGATTAATTTTCATCCTCCATTATTATGATTAGCAAAATGTTTGGAGTACACTTGACATTATCCACATGCTTATTCTGTTCATGGAAGTGTAAATTATAAGTTCAGATATCCCACCTAAAGGATACCATATTCATTCTACATCTAGTAGAAATTAAATTACATGAAATTTAACATGGATTCATTTTTTCCTGTGAGCTATCAGCACACATTTCAGCATTAACGAACTAACATTTTTCTTACGCTTTTCAAGTATTTATGTTTAGTAACATAATTCAGTGAGAGCTGTTCCAAGACCAAGTTCCCTGGGAGACCTATTGGGAACTGCACAGGTTTCAGATTGTCAGCTCAGAGCCTAAACTGGGATTATCATTCTAAACTCACATCAGTGATGCAATGTCTTCCCCAAATTCAAAATATTTAAATGAAAATGTGACAGTACCTTGGAGGCAAGAATTCAAAACAGTTGCTTCCTATCATTAATTCAAATTTCTCTTACCTGAGGTAAAAAGTAAAGCTCACACACATATTTAGCGGAAAAGTTAATGTGAAACATGTTTATTCTCAGTGGTCTGTTTTCCTCTATATTTACTCTAGTATTAGTTGTTGAACAAATGGTGTGAAAATCCCCTGAAACCTGAAAGAGAAATTGCAGTTACAAAAAAAAATCAATGATTTTTTTTATATTTTCTTTGAAGATCTGTAATTTTGTAGAGGAAAAACTATACATAATATTTTATAAAAAAATATCCTATGAAAGTAAGTTCCTGGAAAGAATCTTCACTCAAATTGCATAGACTGATGGAACTGATTAGAATTTCAATGGCTGTGGAGAGGCTTGGAATGTTCCAGATTCATTACCTAATTATAAATTTATCTTGGGGACCTTTGCATCTCTTTGTTAACCACTCCTTGCCCTTCCTCTGTATCAGTCCTAATTTACTGGGACTATCAAGATAAACTTTTGGAAATGGATTAATTTAACAGATCATTAGCCACCACCAGCCAAAGGCTAAAAATATCATTAGATAGCATCTATAGCCTATAATGGAGATCTCCCCACTGTGCTGTAACCCACCTTTCTGATGTTGCCATGAATATCTTTTGAAAAGTATCTCGATTTATGACTTTATTTGATTCTGTGTTTCTAAAACCGCAATAAACTTTTACCATGGGGGAACATAAAATTTGGTGCCACCAGAATTTGTGTTCCTGGTCAAGTCACCCATATTTGGCTCCAGATTGACTAGCTCTTGTCTCTAAGGCGAGGTGTGATTTTTTCCATTTACAGTCTTTTCAAAACTCCCAACAGATTAATTTCATTTAGAATTTTTTATAGAATATATAAGTGCTAGAGAGATGCCTCAGGAGTTAAGACTCTGCCTCTGAAGCAGAAAGACCTGAGTTCTGATCTCAGGGAGAAAAGGCAGAGTCCTGTGCTTTTGGTCTTGATGGGCCAAACCTGGGAAATCTTAGAGCAAAACAAAAAGGAACTAGAAGCAATCCAAGCTTATTCTCAAAGTCACTCTTGATCCTCCAAAGGGACACAAAATATCCACTGATACATATAAATACACACACACACACACGCACACACACACACACACACACACAGAGCTTCTAGCATAGACAGTCCATGGGACCTTGGCTGTATTCAATTTAGATGGAGGTATCTAGTGGGCGGATACCTAGTAAGTTACAGCAAGCTCAGGAGAAATATCATTTTACTGATGTTTGTGTTCCCTATTTACAGATTCTCACACTAGCCCAGGGGGGGGCTTTTTGTGTTATGATAGGCCAGGAACAGGCAGAGGGACTAATCTGTCTGCAGGTACCACACACCACAGCATGCCCTCTCTCCTAGGCTGTGATTGTCTTGCACTAGAGTCACTCCAGTTTCAGGAATTTGTTTGTTACTTTTACTGTGCAAACAACACCCTCCCCCCATAAAAGATGCAGATGCATCAAGTTATGGAAATACATTGATAATGACTATTGAAAACATTCATCACATGAAAACTATAGAAAAAAGCATATAAAATAGGTATTGGCAACCAATACATTTTTTTTAAATTTAAGGTATGTGGAAATCGGGCAGAATACTGGACTGTGACCAATCAACTAGAAAATAAATATTATGGAGCAGACTAGGACTGTCTAGTCTGAAGCATGTCTCTCTGAAAGAAATTATAAAAACTAATAGTCTAAAGCTACCACAACCCAAAGATAAATACTATATTATCACTATTTGTCTGGTACAATTCAGTGAAGAGAAAATCTCAACTGTGCTGAGCAGCTAGCATATGTAGCTCAAACTCAAGTTTAGTTTTGTGGAAAAAGAATAGGTCCTGACATTAGAAAGCCCTCTTTCCCCAGCTGAGAAAGAAATGGCACTGTTTAAGAAAGTTACGAGGGTCATATGTTCATGTACATCTTAAAATGAAGTAGAGTTTCCAAATATCACCTCAACATCTGTGCCAGGAAAAAAAAAAACTCATGAAAAGACCAAGATGAATTTATATTTCTTACATGAGCTGACAGCACAAGATGAAATCTTCAAGAGCTAACTTTTAGCTATGTTCTTCACATATTTATTCCAGCAGTTTAATTGAATGAGTCATTTTTAAATATCATGACCTCTGGGAGAATACCATGATCTTGTTTTGATGCAGATTGTCTTTACTTCGTATAGAAAGTCAAATTCACCATCTCATGATTAGTGGGAAAATACTATCAGGTGTATAAAAAGTCTGAGTTAACAACTTTCTTCTTTAATTTCTCTTTCATCAGATTCTACATAATGCTGTGAAAATTCCTTGAATCCTAAAAGAATTGTCACAAGTATAAAATAATCAATCAAAAATAAGGAAATAAAAATGGAAGGTAGAAATATTGGAAAGAAAGAGAATTCTGCAGAAGGTAGGATGACACAGGATACAGAAGTTGAACATGAACAAAATTCATTATAGAAATATATGAAATTGTTAAAAAATAAATATTTTTGAAAAACAAAGCATTTTTCTTTTCCATTTAATGAGACCCTGAATCCGGGAGGTGACTCATTAAGTATCCGAAAGTCAATGAAGCTAAAAAGATTCATAATGTTTCAATTCCCGAGGTAAAATAAAAAAAAAAGTTTTGCAAAGGTTTCAGGGAGTTATAGTTAGATAAAAGCAGCAACTCGATGATTGAAGACTTGAGTTTTGGGCACATTGGCAAAGACAGCAAAATCTGACCAAGTCTGCAGGAGATTGTGTAACCTATGGGGAAAGTCCAATCTGTGGTAAGTGGGACTAGTCCCTGGAAAGTTGAATGAAATGGAGAGAATTGTTTCAGGAAATTAGCATCTTTCTGTATATTGGGCCCAATTGTTGGTCTGGCAAGTAAGGATTGTCCCTTTCACAGAAGTCCTTTGGATGTATGAATGTGGTGTGGCCTGATCCCTTAGCTTCCAGTGTGTTAGTATGAACTCTTCTGGCCACCTGGACAAGGAACTGTAACCAAAAATCATAAGTTAGAATAAAACAAACATGTTCCCTTAAGTTTTTTGTCATGAATTTATGAGCAAGAACGTAGGATAAGTGTGAAAAGATTCATAATTTACACGTAACAAGAATGACTATCAGAATTTTTTATAACACATTTTTTATTATTATTTCAGCTCATACAAACTTAATAGGTACACCAGTTCCCTCCCTCCCTCCTCCTTCCCCCCAACCCCCTGCTCCCCCCCTCACCCTTCCTGCCCCATCCCCCCGTGCGCCCCCCCCATTCCCAGAGTCCTTTCTTGTGCATGCCTGACTCTCTTCTGGGCCCTCCTCTCCGATGACGTACAAGGACCCAGTGGCATTTCCCTGAACCCTTTCCTGTGTTCCCCTTAAGCATAGGTTTTAGTAATCTCTCTGAAGTTCAGTTTGCTTGTCTTCATTTTTTTATATGCCTACTCTTCCATGGAGAGGAATTATTGTCATCTCACTAGAATGTTTAATTCAGTGATTTGTATCATTTTATAGCTTTTTTAAAATTTACTCTTCTGATTTTCTCTTGGCCTGAAACAAATGCAATGTAAAATATGTGTACTAAAAGATCACCATTTAGTGGTCATGAAAACAATATATGTTGTAATATTTTCATAATGTAATTATACTTCCATTCTTTATATTACCATGTCTATTTAAAAACTTTGTTTTTTTATATATTTATTTTTTTATTTCCCCTCATACAAACTTAACAGGTATACCGGTCCTTTCCCACCCTCCACTCCCCCTCCCCACTGTGTCCACCTCCCCTCCCCCTTTACTCCCCCTCCCCCAGTGCCTCCCCCTCCCATCCCCAGAGCATCTTTTAATGAGCATGCCAAAGTCTCCTCTGGGTCCTCCTCTCCGATGAGGTGCAAGGACCCAGTGGCATTTCCCAGAAAGATTTCAATCCCTTGCCACCAAGGATCCTAGTGCCTTTAGAAAACGCTAGACTTTGTGGGGTCAATAGCGTGTTGGACATTGTGCAGGGCATGCAAAGTCCAAATGTGATTGCTTCGGCCCTAACTTGTGTGGAGTATCTTGCATATCATTACTCCTCCCATCCTTGTGCTCTTACAATCTTACCACCCTCTCTTCCAAAAATTTCCCTGAGCTTCAGGATGGGGAGAGATTAGGCTGGCCTAGTTCCAGGTGGTTGATATAGAGTCTTTGATGTTCTGGATTATGGTTTGTTGATTGTTTTTCGGTTTTGCTGTTCCTGCAATGCCTTTCACTCAATCCTGATGGGTATTGGATATCACCCCCTGGCCAGAGTTAAATTAGAGTCTTGTTATAAGAGTATATTCAAAGACAGATGTAATAAAAGTAGGAAACTGCGGTGAGAGATGGGTCAATCACCCATTTGCAAAATGGTTACTTTCTATCTGCCAGACTATATGCCCTCCCCTTCTGGTAAGATCATACCCCATCAGTTGTAAATGATCAGGAAGGAAAGTCTGTGAACTTAATCAGATGTCTCATTACTTACTTGCAGTCCTTGATGGTGGCCTATTTGCAATGCAGTAACATGGTCCCCTCTCTCCTTGTTACTGGTGTGTCCTTGATTCCCCATGTCTCCTTTTCATAATCTTTGCAATTACTGTATGTATTACAGAGATCTATCTTTGAGTGTCTCTAAGTGGGTTTGGTACTAGGATCCACCTATTAGGGAATACATACAGCACTTAATTTTCTGTGTCTGAGATACTTAACTCAGTATAATTGTTTCTAATTTCATCCACTTCCCAGCAAATTCCATTAATTCATCATTTTTGATAGCTGAGTAGTACTCCATTTTATAAATGTACCACATTTTCCTTATCCACTCGTCAACTGTTGGACATTTGGGTTAATTCCATGACTTTGCTATTTTAAACAGTGCTGCTATGAACATGATCATGCTTGTGCTATCAAGGTGAATTTTTGCTGCATGGGGGTTTATTCCCAAAAGTGGAATCACAGGGTCATATGGCATTTCAATCTTTAATTTCTTTAAGAATCGCCAGAGTGGTTGTATGAGCCTGTATTCCCACCAGCAATGTAGAAGAGTTCCCCTCCCTCCACATCCTCTCCAGTATATGTTGTTGTTTGTATTGTGGATTTTTGCAATCCTGACCAGGGTGAGATGATATCTCAGAGGAGTTTTGATTTGCATTTCCCTGATGGCTAAGGATGTGGAGCATTTTTTAAGATATTTGTTAGACATTTTAATTTCATCCCTGGTAAAGTTTCTTTTAAGTTCCAGGGCCCATTTTTTAAATGGGCCATTGTTTCCTTGGTGTTTAGTTTTCTAAGTTCTTTGTGCACTCTGGAGAGTAGAGCTTTATCAGATATGTAGTCAGTGAAGATTTTCTCCCATTCTGTGGGTTGCCTTTGAGTTCCTGTTACAATCTCCTTATCTGAACAGAAGCTCTTTAATTTCACAAGATCCCAACTGTTGAGAGTTGGTAGCAGTGACTGTACCATTGGATGACAGTTTAGGAACTGTTGACCTACTCCAATCAGCTCGAGGGATTTCCCTACTCTTTCAACTATGGTTTTTATAGTCGCTGGCCTTATGTCAAGGTCCTTGATCCATTTGGAATAAACTTTTGTACATGGTGACAAGTACAGGTCCAGTTTTAATCTTCTGCATGTGGAGATCCAGTTTTGCCAGCACCATTTGTTGAAGATATTGTTCTTTTTCCATTGGATTTTTTGGGTCCCTTTGTCAAAGACCAAATGGCTGTAGTTTTGTGGGCTTATATCTGGGTCTTCAAGCCTTATCCATTGATCTGTGTGTCTATTTTGGAGCCAGTACCAGGCTGTTATTATAACTGTGGGTTTGTAGTATAGACTAAGGTTTGGTATGGTAATACCTCCAGCCCTGTTTTTGTTACTCAGGATTGTCTTTATTATCCTGGGTTTTTTGGGCCTCCATATGAATTTTGAGATTGTTTGGTCAACCTCTTTAAAGAATTGCTTTGGGATTTTAATTAGTATAACATTGAATTTGTATATTGCCTTTGGTAGTCTGGTCATGTTTACGATGTTGATTCTGCCAATCCAGGAACATGGGAGGTCTTTCCACCTTCTGGTGTCTTCTGCAATTTCTTTCTTTAGGGTTTTAAAATTTTCATTGTAAAGGTCTTTTACCTCCTTGGTTAGATTTATACCAAGGTATTTCATTTTTTTAAGGGCTATAGTAAATGGGATTGTTGCTCTCAGGGCTTTTTCACTTCTTTCGGTCTGGGCATATAGTAAGGCCACTGATTTTTGTACATTTATTTGGTATCCTGCTACCCTGATGAACTTCTCAATTAGTTCCAGGAGCTTCCTGGAGGAGTTTGGGGATCCCTCAGGTATAAGATCATGTCCTAATAGATGGCTCCCAATACCAAACCTACCCAGCCCACCTAGAGACACTCAAGTTAAATCTCTGTAATACCTACAGTAACTGCAAGGATTATGAACAGGAGGGATGGGGTAGGAGGGCCACACCAGAAACAAGGAGAGAAGAGACCATGTATAGCAGAGAAAATAGGCCTCCATCAAGGACTGCAAGTAAGTAATGAGACATCTGATTAAGTTCACAGACTTTCATTCCCGATCATTTACAAATGAGGGGGCATGTTCTCACCAGAAGGGGAGGGTATATAGTCTGGCAGAAGTAACAATTTTGCAAATGTGTGTTTGACCCCTACCTCACTATGGTTTCCTACTTTTATTACATCTATCGTTGAATGTGCTCTTATAACAAGACTCCAGTTTAACAACTTTAGTCTCTGGCCAGGAGGTGACATACAATGCCCATCAGGATGGAGTGAAGGGCATTGCAGGAGCAGCAAAACCTCAAAAGAAAATCAACAAACCACTATCCAGAACTTCAGAGACGCTGTATCAACCACCTAGACCTAGGCCAGCCTAATGTCTCCCCATCCTGAAGCTCAGGGAAATTCGTAGAAGAGGGGGCGGTAAGATTGTAAGAGCAAAAGGATGGGAGGAGCAATGGTATGCAAGATACTCCACACAAGTTAGGTCCGAAGCAATCATAATTGGACTTTGCATGCCCACGCAATGTCAAACACACTATTGACCCCACAAAGTCTAGCATTTGCTAAAGGCACCAAGATCCTTGGAGGCAAGGGATTGACAGCCACAGTAGTGTTCCTATGTGTAATGGGAACACAGGAGAGGGTTCAGGGAAATGCCACTGGGTCCTTGTACATCATCGGAGAGGAATGCCCAAAGGAGAGCCTGGCATGCACATTAAAGGATTCCCCGGGGATTGGGGGGGAGGTATTGGGGAATGTGGAGGGAGGGGGAGGGGAGGGGGAGCAGGGGGGGTCAGGGAAGGAAGAGGGAGGGAGGGAACCGGTTTACCTACTAAGTTTGAATGAGCGAATATAATAATAAAAATTTTTAAAAAATCATATCTCTGCAAATAGGGAAAGCTTGACTCCTTCCTTGCGGATTTGAATCCCTTTTATGTGCCCTTCTTGTCTTATGACTTCAGCTAAGACTTCAAGTACAATATTGAATAGAAGTGGTGAGAGTGGACAGCCTTGTCTAGTTCCTGGTCGAAGTGGGAATGCTTCAAGTTTTTCCCCGTTGACTAGAATCCTTGCAGTGGGCTTGTTGTATACAGCTTTTATTATATTGATAAAGGTTCCTTCCATTCCTACTGTCTCTAGCGTTTTGATCAATAAAGGCTGTTGGATTTTGTCAAAAGCTTTTTCTGCATCTATCGAGAGTATTATGTGATCTTGGACTTTGGACTGGTTTACATGGAAATTACATTTATTGATTTGCATATGTTGAACCAACCTTGTATGCCAGGAATGAAGCTTACTTGGTCCCCGTGAATGATCTTTTTGATATGTTTTTGAATCCGATTTGCTAAGGCTTTGTTGAGAATCTTTGCATTTGTGTTCATCAGAGGGATGGGCCTATAGTTTTCTTTTTTAAGTGTATCTTTATTAGATTTTGGGATTAACACGATATTAGCTTCATAGAGGGAATTTAGTAGTGTTCCTTCTTTTGATATTTGATGGAACACTTTAAGAAATATTGGTGTTATTAGCTCCTTCAATGTCTGGTAGAACTCTGTGCTGAATCCATCGGGTCCAGGACATTTTTTGGTGGGAAGATTTATGATTACTTCCTCAATTTCCTCATATGTTATGGGACTTTTTAAATAATTCTCACCTTCCTGATTCAATTTAGGTAAGTTGTGTTTACTTAGGAATTCATCCATCTCTTTTGTGTTGTCAAATTTCACAGAGTGTAAGTTTTGAAATATGATGTTATAATTCTTTGGATTTCTTGGGTATCAGTAGTGATAACTCCAATTTCATTTCTAATTTTGTTAATTTGGGTTTTCTCTCTCTTGCTTTTGGTTAATTTAGTTAGGGGTGCACCAATCTTATTGATTTTTTCAAAGAACTAGCTTTTTGACTGGTTGATTTTCTCTATCGTTTTCCTAATCTCGCTTTCGGATATTTTTCCCCTTATTTTGCTAATCTCTTCTACTACTTTTGTGATCAGATTGCTCTAGTTTCTCTAAAGCTTTAAGCTGCATTGTAAAGTTGTTTATTTCTGATGTTTCCATTTTTTTGATGTAGGCATTAAGAGCTGTGAACTTTCCTCTCAGAACAGATTTCACTGTGTCCCAGAGATTTTGGTAAGTTGTATTTTCATTATCGTTCACTTTCAGGAAATCTTGAATTTCCTTTTTAATTTCTTCTTGAATCCAGTTCTCATTCAGCATCATAGTGTTAAGTTTCCAGGAGTTAGTCTATTTTCAGTTGTTTCTTGTGTTGTGGATGTCTAGCTTTAGGCGGTGGTGGTCTGATAGGGCACAGGCTAGAATTTTAACTTTCCTGTATACGTGGAGATTCGTTTTGTGGCCCAGTATGTGATCTATTTTGGAGAAAGTTCCGTGTGCTGCTGAGAAAAATGTGCATTCTTTGGTGCTTGGGTGAAAAGTTCGATAGAGATCTGTAAGGTCCAATTCTTTAAGGGTTTGATTAAGTTCCAAAGTGTCTCTGTTAAGCTTTTGACCTGTTGATCTATCCCATGTTGAGAGAGCAGTGTTAAAATCCCCAAGAATTATTCTTTGGGGGTTGATTTCTCGCTTTAGATGCTGTAGAATTTTTCTTAATGAATGTGGAGGGGCCAGTATTGGTTGCATATATGCTCAGTATTGTGAAGTCTTCCTGGTGAATTGTACCTGTGACTAAAATGTAGTATCCATCTGTGTCTCTTATGACTTTTTTTGGTTTGAAGTCCACTTTGTCCGACAGCATAATGGCTACCCCTGCCTGTTTCCTGGCTCCATTATCTTGCAGAATTTTTGACCAGCCTTTCAATTTTAGGATGTGCCTATCTTTTGTGGTGAGATGAGTTTCCTGAAGGCAGAAGATTGATTGGTTTTGGTTTTTAATCCAAGTTTGTAATCTGTGTCTCTTGATTGGTGAGTTAATACCATTGACATTTAATGTTATAATGGAGTAATTATTTTAAATTCTGGACATTTTTTATATTCAGTGAATTTTGTAAGCTTATTTTTTGACATTTATGTTTTGGTGGTTTCATACTTCCCTTCTGTCCTCCTGGATATGCTTGTTTTTTTCTTCAAGTTTGAGTATCATTTCTAGCATTTTTTGAAGGCCTGCTTTGGTAGACATGTATCCCTTCAAGTTGTCTTTGTGCTGGAAATTTTTTCTTTCTCCCTCGATCATGAGAGATAGTTTTGCCGTGTATGTCAGTCTGGGTTGGCATTTTTGCTCATTCAATACTTGAAGTACATCTCTCCAAGCTCTTCTTGCTTTTACTGTTTCCATTGAGAAGTCATTTGCTATTTTAATAGGTTTGCCCTTAAAAGTGACTTGCTTTTTTTCTCTTGAAGCTCTCAGCACCTTTCCTTTGTCTTGAATGTGGAGTGTTTTGACTATTATTTGCCATGGCGATTTTTTATTTTGGTCATATCTGTTTGGAGTGCGAAATGACTCTTGTATTTGGATGGGCCTCTCATTCTTCAGTTGAGGGAAGTTTTCATTTATGATGATTGGAAATATTTCCTCAGGTGTGTTATTTTGGGATTCTTGTTCTGGTATTCCATGAATGCGCATGTTAGGCTTCTTCAGGGTGTCCCATATCTCTTGAATGTTCCTCTCAAGTATCTTTTTGGCTTTAACAATCTCTTCCATTGAGCTGGTTAATTCTCCCACTTTGTCTTCAAGATCTGAAATTCTATTTTCTGCTTCTTTAGTTCTGCTGATAAGACTCTCTGTTGAGCTTTGGGTTGAAGATAACTTGTCTTTTAGTTTAATTTTAAACTCTGCCTTTTTGTTTCTGGAACTGTTTTTCTGAACTCCTCCAAGTGCCTGTTGTATTCCTGTTCAAAAAGTGGTTGATGCACATGTTTAACTCCTCTTGAATTTTCTCTTTCGTAGTATTATTCATGGTAATGATCATACTTTGAAAGTGGTTTTCTTGGGTCTGGCTTTCTGGCTGTTTTCTGTGAATTTGTTCAGGTTAGAATCCATCATTAAAGGGTTAATTCTTTCGGTGGGAGATTGCTCTTCTTGGGTTTTGTTTCTCATGGATCTGCACTTTGATTTGGACATTGTTGTTTTGTCTTCTAGGGCTTTTCAGTTTCTGTGTGTTTTTGACTGAAATGATTTAGTTGGTATTACTACACTTGGGCAGTTATTACTAGTGTTTTCCTTGGAGTTGGGTATGTTTGTCTTTTGTTATTGTTATTTCCTAGTTGAGGCTATTAGGCTGTTAGTACATCAGTTAAGTCAGGTTAAGTAGACAGGGGGTGAATGTTAGTATGGTAGTGTACTTTTACGATTTAGTATCTTGGTGATACGTGAGAGTGAGTAGTGTACTCTCTGGAGTTGTATATGTTTTTGGGATGGCTGCATGGAAAAGTTTATCTACAGTGATTAATATTAGAAAGGAACAGTAAGGTGACAAAAAGGAGATTTACTTATCTTTGAGCTGGATGTGAAGAATCTCTCCCATGTGATTGAATGATTGTAGAGGTTTTCAGATGTATGGCCTTTGACCCTTAGAACTTTGCTTGAGTTTTCTTTGGACTCTATTGAATTCTGAGTAGCAGAGTGTCTTCCATAGACCACATGTGTAGGTCCCCGGTGGGCCAGAGAGGCAGAGGGGCTGATGTTGATGTCAGAATTCTTCACCTGGGACCTGGGACTTGACTTAGTGGCCCACACAAGCTCCAGGGATGGAGGAATGTGAGCAAGTCTTGTCCAGTGGGCAGACAGGCAGGCGGGAGGAAGAAAGGGGCTGGGGCCCGGGGCATGGCCCAGGCTAAAACCGGAGGCAGCCTGCGTGCCGCTGGGACACCAGCCGATCTGGGGTCTTGGCGACTCATCTGGGGATGGCGGACTGGGAAGCGTGGGTCTGGCGGACAAGACAAGGCTGGCGGGAGGGAGAAAAGACTCACCTGGGATGGCGGACTGTGAAGCCTGTTCGGGCGGAACCTATTTCAAAACTTTGAAGAGAAACTCTCCTGACTCTATGAATCACATGACATATATGACTACCTATAGTTACCACATTGCAACAGTAATGTTTCATGGGGACATTTTGCATCAACCTAATGTTCCCAGTTTTCCAATTCCTCTAAACAGAAAACATCCCAAGTATACTTCATTTACTCTCAAAATATATGAGGCCATACTAGAGAGATGGCTCAGGAGTTAAGCCTGTACCTGAAGCAGAAGGACCCGACTTTGGATCATGGATCACATGTAAAAATGCCAAGCAAAAATGTTGACAACCTATACTACTGGCTCTGTAAAACAGAGCATGGAAAATCTGAGTGAAAAAAAGAGGTTGAAGCAATCCAGGATGATTCCCTAAGTCACCTTTGGGAATTTTATATCTTTAAAAAGAATATACTAGCTTATTTCAGGCCATTTTAATGCAAGTATATAAATATACTTAATATCCTCCCACAACCTATTTTCCTTTCTTTCTTACTCACTCATCACCTTTTTCACGAGTGGTCTCCAAAAAATTTGCTTCTATATTTATGTTTTCCGTTAACATAGATTTTATGTGTCTGTTAAGAAATGTAACACCCCAAAATAAGAGATAACCTGGAGACATACATGTAGAATTATTATATTTTCAATTTCATGCCCTTTATCAACCAATCAGTCCTTTATTTAAGCTTAAAGAAACCCAGACAGCAAAGTGGAAACCATAAACTTCTGTCATTTGAGCTAAAATTCTTTTGAGGTATCTGTACTTGCCTATGCTTTGCTTTAAAATGATGTTCCCTACCACTTTTGCAAAAATAATGTGAACATTTATTTCATCCCTGAATTAAATAACAACCAGGTAGCAACTGGTCCAGACTAAGCCTAGACTCCATCTATTTACCTTCAAATTCTATACTTCATTTTTCCCTGTAGATGAATAAGATTCCACTGTATATGTCATATTTTCATTACCTATTCATAAGTTAAGAAACTTTTAGAGTGATTTAAATTCTTTTCTTTTTTGAATAAAGCAACAATAAAACTACACATGTATCTGTCATGATATATATAATTTTTTGAATATATGCTCAGGAGAGGTGTATCTGAGTTCTATTACAGTTCTATTTTCAGTTTTTTTTAAAAAATAAATCTGTACATTGGTTTCCATAATGAGTGCACACTTTAAAATTCCATTAAAACATTTATTTCATCATTCTGCATATCTTCAAAAATATTCATAGTCACTGCCTTGATGACCTTCATTTTGATTGGAATGAGAGAAAAATTATACATTACTTTGAATTTGAAGTATCCTGATGATTGAAGATGCATAATACCTTTTAAAAATGTTTGGGCTGGAGAGGTGGCTCAGGGGTTAAGCCTCTGCCTTGCAGGCGGAAGGTCCTGAGTTTGGATGCCAGATCCCACGTATAGACGCCAGGCGGAAGCAGGGGCGGCCTGCACTTCTGGTCCTGGTAGGGCGGAGCCTGTGAATCCCGGGGCAGAAGGAGGTGGAGGCGTCCATGGTGGTTCGCGAATTCGTCCGTGGTTCTACACATACACACACAGACACACACACGCACACACAGACACATACACGCACACGCACATACACACGCACATGCACACAGTTGAATAAATAATAAAAAAAACAGTCTTTTAAAAAATGTTTGTTATAGTTCCTCCCGCCCGCCTGCCCACCAGAGACGGGACTCGTTCCCAGTCGGTAGTTCTCTATCCCAGGTGAGTTACCCAGGCTCCAGGTAGCCCCTGTCTCAGCTCCTCCCACCAGCCAGCCCAGACAAAACCCAGGCTGCCTCCCCTTTAACCCAGCCACTTTTTTCCTCCTGCCCGCCTGCCCGCCTGCCCAGGACAGGACTTGCTCTGGTTCCTCAATCCCTGGAGCCTGGGTGGGCTACTAAGCCAAGTTCCAGGCACCAGGTGAAGTGTTCTGCCATCACCACCAGCCCCTCTCCCACTCCTACCCACTAGGGACCTTCACTTGTGGTCCAGGGAGGACATACTGCTACTCAGAATTCAACAGAATCCAAAGAAAACCCAAGCAAAGCTCTAAGGAACAAAAGCCATACATCTGAAGTCCTCTAAAATCATCTTATCACATGGGAGAGATTCTTCACATCCAGCCCAAAGATAAGTAAGTCTTTCTTTTATCAGACTGTGCCTTTTAAGTATTAATTACTGTAGATTAACTTTTCCATGCAGCTATCCCAAAAATATATACAAACCCAGGGATTATACCACTCACTCTTACATATCACCAAGATACTAAATCATAAAAGTTCACTACCATACTAATATTCATCCCCTGTCTACTTAACCTGACTTAACTGATATACTAACAGCCTAATAGCCTCTTCCAGGAAATAATACTAACAGCAGACAAACAAACCCAACTACAAGCTAAGCACTAGAATAACTGCCCGAGAGTAGTAACACCAACTAAATCAGTTTGGTCAAAAACACACAGAAACTGAAAGGTCTTAGGAGACAAAACGACAATGCCCAAATCAAAGTGGAGATCCATGAGAAACAAAACCAGGAAGACAAATCTCCCACGGAAACAATTAATCCCATAATAATGGATTCCAAACCAGAACAAATTCACAGTTAACAGCCACGAAAGCCAGACCCAAGATAAAGACTTTCAAAGTATGATCATTACCATGATTAATACTATGAAAGAGGAAATCTGGGAGGAGTTAAACAACTGCATCAACCATTTTCAACAGGAGTACAACAGACAATTGGAGGAGGTGAGAAAAGCAGTTCAAGAAACAAAAACAGACATAGAGCAGTTAAAACAGTCTTAGGCAGAGATTAAAATCAAACTAAAAGATAAGTTACCTTCAACCCAAGACTCAACAGAGAGGCTTATCAGCAGAACTAAAGAAGCAGAAAATAGAATTTCAGATCTTGAAGACAAAGTGGGAGAATTAACCAACTCAATGGAAGAGGTTCTTAAAGCCAAAAAGATACTTGAGAGGAATATTCAAGAGCTATGGGACACCCTGAAGAAGCCTAACATGCGCATTCATGGAATACCAGAGCAAGAATAACAAAATACCACACCTGAGGAAATTTTTCAAATTATCATAAATGAAAACTTCCCTCAACTGAAGAATGAGAGACCCATCCAAATACAAGAGGCATTTCTCACTCCAAACAGATATGACCAAAATAAAAAATCGCCATGGCAAATAATAGTCAAAACACTCCACATTCAAGACAAAGAAATAATGCTGAGAGCTTCAAGGGAAAAAAAAAAAACAGTCACTTTTAAAGGCAAACCTATTAAAACAACAAATGACTTCTCAATGGAAACAGTAAAAGCAAGAAGAGCTTGGAGAGATGTACTTCAAGTATTAAATGAGCAAAAATGTCAACCTAGATTGATATACCCAGCAAAACTATCCATCATGATTGAAGGAGAAAGAAAAGTTTTCCAGCACAAAGACAACTTGAAGGGATACATGTCTACCAAACCAGGCTTCAAAAAATGTTAGAAAAGATACTCATGCTTGAAGAAAAAAACAAGCATATCCAGCAGGACACAATGGAAGTATAATACCACCAAAACCTAAATGTCAAACAATATACTTACAAAAGCCACTAAACATAAAAAATGTCCAGAATTAAAAATAATTACTCCATTATAACATTAAATGTCAATGGTATTAACTCACCAATCAAGAGACACAGATTACAAACTTGGATTAAAAACCAAAACCCATCAATCTTCTGCCTTCAGGAAAATCATCTCACCACAACAGATAGACACATCCTAAAAATAAAAGGCTGGTCAAAAATTCTGCAAGCTAATGGAACCAGGAAACAGGAAGGAGTAGCCATTATTCTTTCAGACAGAGTGGACTTCAAACCAAAAAAAAAAATCATAAAAGACACAGATGGATACTACATTTTAGTCACAGGTACAATTCACTAGGAAGACTTCACAATACTGAACATATATGCACCTAATACGGGCCTCTCCACATTCATTAAGCAAACTCTACAGCATCTAAAGTGAGAAATCAACCCCCAAACATCAGAAATAAATAACTTAATAATGCAGCTTAAAGCTTTAGAAACACTACAGCAATCTGATCCCAAAAGCAGTAGAAGAGAGGAGATTAGCAAAATAAAGGAGAAATATCGGAATTTGAGATTAGAAAAACGATACAGAGTATCAACCAGTCAAAATCTGGTTCTTGGAAAAAAATCAATACGATTGATACACCTCCAGCTAAATTAACAAAAAGCAAGAGAGAAAAAACACAAATTAACAAAATTAGAAATGAACATGGAGTTATCACTACTGATACCAAGAAATCCAGAGAATTATAACATCATATTTCAAGAACTTATACTCTGTGAAATTTGACAACACAAAAGAAATGGGTGAATTCTTAAGTAAGCACAGCTTACCGAAATTGAATCAGGAAGTTGTGAATTATTTAAACAGTCCTATAACATATGAGAAAATCAATGAAGTAATCTCAAATCTTCCCACGAAGAAATGTCCTGGGCCAGATGAATTCAGCACAGAGTTCTACTGACATTTAAGAAGCTAATAACATCTTAAACTGTTCCATCAAATAGCAAAGGAAGGAACCCTACCAGATTCTTTCTACGAAGCTAATATCGTCTTAATCCCAAAACTAATAAAGATACACTTAAAAAAGAAAACTATAGGTCAATCTCTTTGATGAACACAGATGCAAACATTCTCAACAAAGTCTTAGCAAATCAGATTCAAAAACATATCAAAAAGATCATTCACGGGGATCAAGGATGCTTTATCCCCGGCACACAAGGTTGGTTCAACATACACAAATCAATAAATGTAATTCACCATATAAACCAGTCTAAAATCCAAGACCACATGATACTCTCGATAGATTCAGAAAAAGCTTTTCATAAGATCCAACAGCCCTTTATGATCAAAACCCTAGAGACAGTTGGAATGGAAAGAACCTTTGTTAATATAATAAAAAGCTGTATACAACAAGCCCACAGCAAGGATTATACTCAATGGGGAAAAACTTGAAGCATTTCCACTTCGATCAGGAACTAGACATGGCTATCCACTTTCACCACTTCTCTTCAATACTGTACTTGAAATCTTAGCTGAAGCCATAAGACAAGAAAGGGAGATAAAAGGGATTCGAATCGGCAAAGAAGAAGTCAAGTTATCTCTGTTTGCTGATGACATGATTTTATACCTGAGTGATCCCAAAACTACACCAGTAAACTCCTGGAACTAATACAGAAGTTCAGCAGGGTAGCAGTATTCAAAATAAACATACAAAAAATCAGTGACCTTCCTATATGCCCAGAATGAAAGACATGAAAAAGCCCTGGGAGAAACAATCCTATTTCCTTTAGCTCCTAAAAAAATTAAATACCTTGGGATAAACCTAACCAAAGAATTAAGTGACCTTTACAATGAAAACGTTAAAACCCTAAAGAAAGAAATTACAGAAGACACGAAAAGGTGGAAAGACCTGGCATGTTCCTGGATTGGCAGAATCAATATCATAAAAATGACCATCCTACCAGAGGTTATATACAGATTCATTGCTATACCAATTAAAATCCCAAAGCAATTCTTTAAAGAAGTTGACAACCGGGCCCCAGGCCCTGGCCTCCAGTCCCGCCAGCGCCCCGCCGACCCGTCAGGTCCCAGGTCCCCAGGTGAGTCCGTCTGCCCAGCCCAGCCCCCCAACCGATGCCCCTGTCTCCCAGCCGAACCCAGGCGGCCTCCGACTTTGCCTGGGCCCTGCCCCGGTCCCCAGCCCCTTTCTTCCTAAGGCTCGTGCCTCCGCCAGACAGGACCTGCTCACATTCCTCCGTCTCTGGAGCTTGGGTGGGCCCAAAGCCAAGTCCTAGGTCCCAGATGAAGAATTCTGCCATCAATAGCAGACCCTCTGCTTCTCTGGGCCACCAGAGACCTGTGCACGTGGTCCAGGGAAGACACACTACTACTCAGAATTCAATAGAGTCCAAAGGAAACTTAAGCAAAACTCTAAGGGACAAAGGCCATTCATCTGGAGTCCTCTACAATCATCCAATCACGTGGGAGAGATTCTTCACATGCAGCCCAAAGATAAGTAAACCTCCTTTTTTTCAACTTACTGATCCTTTCTAGTATCAATTGCAGTAGATCAACTTCTCCATACAGCCACCCCAAAAACATATACAACTACAGGGAGTACACCACTCACCCTCACATATCACCAGGATACTAAATCGCAAAAGTGCACTACCATACTAATATTCACCCCCTGTCTACTTAACCTGACTTAACTGATGTATTAACAGCCTAACAGCCTCATCTAGGAAATTACAATAACAATAGACAAACATACCCAATCCAAGGTAAGCACTAGTAATAACTGGCAAGGGTAATAATACTAACTAAATCAGTTCAGTGAAAAACACACAGAAACTGCAAGGTCCTATGAAACAAAACAACAATGCCCAAGTCAAAGTGCAGGTCCATGAGAAACAAAACCCAAGAAGACCTATCTCCCACAGAAAGAATTAATCCTATAATGATGGATTCCGACCAGAACAAATTCACAGAAAATAGCCAAGAAAGCAAGACCCAACACAATGACTTTCAGAGTATGATCATTACCATGATTAATACTATGAAAGAGGAAATCTGGGAGAAGTTAAACAAATGCATCAACCACTTTGAACAGGAACACAACAGGCATTTGGAGGATTTCAGAAAAACAGTTCAAGAAACAAAAATAGGCATAGAGCAGTTAAAACAGTCTCAGGCAGAGTTTAAAAATGAACTAAAAGACAAGTTATCTTCAACCCAAAACTCAACAGAGAGTCTTATCAGCAGAAAAAATGAAGCAGAAAACAGAATTTCAGATCTTGAAGACAAAGTGGGAGAATTAACCAGCTCAATGGAAGAGATTGATAAAGCCAAAAAGATACTTTAGAGGAACATTCAAGAGATATGGGACACCCTGAAGAAGCCTAACATGCGCATTCATGGAATACCAGAACAAGAATCCCAAAATACCACACCTGAGGAAGTACTTCAAATCATCATAAATGAAAACTTCCCACAACTAAATAATGAGAGGCCCATTCAAATACAAGAGGCATTTTGCATTCCAAACAGATATGACCAAAAAAGAAAATCGCCACCGCAAATAATAGTCAAAACACTCCACATTCAAGACAAAGAAAAGGTGCTGAGAGCTTCAAGAGAAAAAAAGCAAGTCACTTTTAAAGGTAAACCTATTAGAATAACAAATGACTACTCACTGGAAACAGTAAAAGCAAGAAGAGCTTGGAGAGATGTACTTCAAGTATTAAATGAGCAATGAGATACAGATGCAGGTTGTGAATGGCAGTGGCCTGCACTTTAGACTCTGGAAGAAGGAGCCTGAGAAACTCCAGAGCCAAGCAATAAGTAGGTTGAGCAAACCAGTTTATCACCCTTGGCCCTCTACAGGCACACACAGTGCCCTCTGATACACAGGGGCACACTCGTGCACACACATCACACAAACATGTATATGTGCAAGAATGCACACACACACGTGCACTCACACACACGCGCGCACACTCATACACACACACACACACACACTTATACACACAGAAAAAAAACTACCCAAAATTGATCTTTTTGACACAGTAGGTAAATATTTTCAAAGTGCAACCTAGTCTGATTCTTGGGATCCATTATCCTGGAATCTTTCAATCTTTCTGATAAGGAAGTGTGTGTGTGTGTGCATGTGTGTGTGTGTGTGTGTGTGTGTGTGTGTGTGTGTGTGTGACTTCTTTTCTCTCCTTTATGGGAGGCAGCAATTTTAACACTTTTTCCAATTCACAGATATTGAATTACCCCTTAGTATTGAGGTGTGGAAACATAAAGTTGGTGAATGTTTACCAAGAATGAAAATATTCTAAAGAGACACTCAAGCTGACTGGCTCTGGGTATCTGGATTGTTAAAGCCAAGTGCTCCAGGGAAATTAAACTTGCCCCCAGGAATGTCAAGGTAGAATCTAAATTGCTGAAGGGAAATATGAGTCAATGATTGATGGTACTTCACCTTGACCACAACTACATGGTTATGTATATATCCTGTGTTCTGTTTAAAGCTTACTCTCATGCTTCAACCCCAAAAGAAATGGACTTGGGGCTTTACCGGATTTCTCTGTCCCTTGCCCTATTGTAATTACACTGAATAATTTTTTTCTATTTCTTATTATTAAAAAACAACTATAACAAATAACAAGACAATTAGACAAAACAAAAGTAAGGTATAGGTATACCCTGAATACAAAAATGTGTAAATGATGTTTATTTAAGTTTTGCACAGGAATATATATATATTATATACATACTTATATATAATAAATAAAAAAGTAGTACTTTAAAAATCTTACTGAAATGTGTAAGAAAAATCATAATGAGAAAAAAACTAGAAAATAGAAGTGCCTAGACTAGTTTCTTCAGAGGTCCTTGAATATCACAGAGTGGTAGTTGTATGCATGGAATGGGACCAGTTGAATTTTTACATTCTTGTATTTCTTACGTTTTATACTCCAGTTGAGTTTGTTTTGGAAGATTAGCTCTGTTTTCCTTTTTTATGTACCTCTGCCCTCTGCTGGTAATAGGTAAAATTGCATTCTGTGGACCTGACATATACTGAGAATTTTGAAATAGATTCACTGGTGAAATACTTGTTTAGCTGGAGAATATCTTCCAAATATCTTGGGTGTATGTGTAGAAACCACAGTCCATTCTTCTTGTTATGGTGAAAGATCATGCTTTCAAGACCTTTTACATGCCAGGGAGAAATGATTGCTACTACACTTAGGAGGCAGAGCCTGGGAAACCCCAGAACAAAGCTAAAAAGGAAATAGAGAAGTCCAGAATGATTCCCAAAGTCACCCACAGGCCTTCAATAGCACATAGTGTCCTCTGTTGGAGGTATGGAGGTACTAAATTACGTCATTTACTCTGTGAGAGTTTCACATTTTTGAGATGCTAGAGCATTTCATGACAGACAAGTGACTCCATAATTTGATCTACTCACTGACCTCTGATCAGAGCTATTCAATTCTTAATCAGTGCTATTAAACTGAACTGATGGTATCTTTTTCTAGCCACAGATGGAGATATCACTTCTTGTACTCTATCTCAGTCTGACCAAAACCTCCTTCTGAATAAATTATTAACTTCTCCATATTTGTCTCTTCTTCTCTGCAGGCGTTTCTGTGCACTTTCCCTGACTCAGAGGACATTGAAGGCAAAAGTTCAGGCTCCCTGGTATATGGATGATCAGGAAAATGCAGACATCAGGAAGGAAGATAGAGCCCAAGCAATCTGAAAGGAAATAGGGTTAAGCTATCAAACCTCAAAGCCCACTCACTGTGAGCTACCATTCTCCATTAAGTTTTTCCCTCACAGGTGACACAACCTTCACAAACAACACTAGCTAAGGTTGCAAACACATGAGCTTGTGGGGGACAGCTCATGCTTAAATCATGATCAGTCTTCTCTCAGAGTTTGTGCTGTCATCAGCATTTGAACATACAAAGAATACATACTGTGGAGGTTGGCTTTATAGATAACACTTTATTAGTTTCTATAATAAAACCCACATATTTAAGATCTAATGTATTTTATACAGTGATTTATTTACCCCTGTAAAAATGGGAAAAAATTAAGTGAAGTATTTCTAGACCAAATTATCTGTTAATTTCCATTCAGTGTCAACTCTACAGAGTAAACTGGGACACTTTTTTTCCACGTTGACACCACAGTTAAAATTTTGAAAAATTCAAATTACATATACTTATTTTTGGACAGACACTAATATTTATATGAAAATAGTAACAGCAGTTTTTTTATATACATCAATAGAAACAACAGATTTTCCAGATTCTAAAGCTACCTGAATAAAATTATAATAATATCTGGAATGCTCTATTAAAAAAGAGGCAATAATCAAATTCTCAGAAAATGGAAATATTTTATTACTATTCTGGTAGCTCCTTTGTTCTTTCTACCTTGGAGCTCTTACCTTCCAAATATGACAGATTTAGTAAAATGCAATGTATAGCTTTACATGATGGTGTTTTACACAGAAAACAACAGCTTAGCATCATTTGAAGTGTATTAGATAGAATTGGAGATCTGCGTTTTAACTGGAAATATTTAATTACACTAGTACATGTAACAGGATAGTTTTCTTCTCATAAATAAGATCAAGAAAGTGAGAGAAAAAAGAAATAAAGCATGAAAGTAGCATGAATATTAATGGTAAAAGGCTAAAATCTAAAAAGTAATGGGGATGGATCATTGATGGGTGAATATGAAGAAAAAAACTAAATGCTTGAAACCTTCATGTGGTACAAGTAACATATACTAAAAAAGTAACTACACAGAGGTTTTCTATTTTATTTCCAGAATTAACACACTTTGATTCCTTAGAAGTAGCCAAGAAATGTGAAAAGTTTCTCCATTGAAGATGATACTGGAAAATGAAGTGACTAAGATAAAATGTAAAACAAGTAAAACAAATGGTAGCATGTAGGGTAGAAGTGATCATGCAAATAAAAAATGTCCATAAATCCTTGAAGGTATAACAGACAGGCTACATGTACGACTACTGAGAGAAGCAAAGCCATTATTATACCTCTGGAGGACACTTTTGCCAGGACCTGCATGGGATTGTGGATACTCTCCTGCTGTGTTCTGAGATATTGTGGCTAAATATAAGAATCATCAAAACAGATTTTGTGGTCAGTGAGGCTATGAAGTGCCTTTTCTGCCTTCTGAGATAGCTATTTATTAGAATAGCTTATTATACAGGTTATATAAGATTTCACTAAATACAAAGCAAAAGTTCATGAGAAAATCTCTATTATAGTAGTATGAGAGCAGCTAAACTTGTTCTAAGTTAAGAAGGGTATAACAAGTGTAACAAACTTTCCAGATGTGTACTTTGATGCATATTAAGAGGGAAGAGGATAGCTATTAGTACATTCCCAGAATTTTGGGATAGGGAAACAATTTTTTTTTTTTTGGTGAGCCCTTGTGTCAAAAATTTGGTATCAATAGTTTTCCAACATCCTAGGAGTGGATAATACAGGCATATTGCCCTTCAAGCCCTTGAATCAGCAAAGATTAGAGATGTGTGTAAGAACTTTCAGGACAGGGGATGGGCAGGGAGCTAAGGGTGAGAGATGACACATGTGCTCTATCATTCATATAAGCACAGGCATATAGTTACTGAGCACATTAAGTTTGATCTAAGATACTAATTATATCACTATAGAACCTGTTCATGATGAAATAATGATAGGGTATACACTTTACAGATACTGTGGAAGAGCCTTCTTTTTTTTATTTTTTTCAAATTTTTTCATTGTTTAATTTTTTTTTAATTTCAGCTCATACAAACTTATTAGGTACACCAGTTCCCTCCCTTCCTCCTCCTCCCCCCGTACCCCCTGCTCCTCCTCCCCATCCCTCTCCCTCCCCATCCCCCCGTGCGCCCCCCCCATTCCCAGAGAGTCCTTTCTTGTGCATGGGAAGAGCCTTCTTATATTTTTTTTTATTTTAACTTTTATTATCACTCTATTTTAGGCAAATTTAAAAAGCTGTTATCAAAATCACAATGTACAGTGATTTCAGAGGCATGTATAATTATGCTTGACTTTTGTCTCAGTCATTCTTCCTGTTGCTGGAGAAAATAGTCATACAATCAGCTTAAAGGGAGTAAAGGAGATTTATTTAGCTTACGGTTGCACTGGAGAGAAAAGGTCCTTTATGGTAGAAAAGGCATGGGTGGCTGGCAGAATTTAGAGGTGATTTCAATGACATCCTTCATCATTGAGTTAGTATGAAGTAAGCAGTTTTAGATCAGCTATGCTGAGATGGTCTCTGAAGGTCTTCAAAGATCATCCCTGAGGCTTGGATTACCCTGAAGTAACACACCCCATTGATCTTGAGGAACTGACTCTAATTATTCACAGAAGTAAAGTCATCAACTTCCCACAACTTTCTGTTCATGAAAGGATATGGAAATTACTTCTCCATTGTAAATAAGCCACACCATGAGGTTGAGCACAGGATCAGCTGGGTTGGCCAATAAGAACAGACCAATGAGATGTGGAGGACAAAAAGTTCAAATTAGGTTTGCAGAAAACTGGAGCTAACCAATGGTGAAAAGCCACTTTTTTCTGGGCCTCACTAAGGGTATAAATATTCAAGACCTTTGCAGCCATCTTTGGCTCCCTTCCTCTTCATGGGATTCCATGTCTGGAGTCCATGAGTTCCTACTTAACTTTTCTCTCACCCCTCATGAATTTGTTGCCTGGAGTTCATGAGTTCTGCAGGGAAATCTTGCCCTCATGGGTTTATATCTGTAAGTTTCATTCTTTCTGTCCTCTAATATCCTCTATGTATGGCTAGTTTCATCCTTCTATTCCTGAACACAAAAACCTGGGCACATACAGACCCCAGAGGGTCTGTAACAAGAATAACAAGAATAAGCAGCTAACTACTAGAGCATACTACTAGCATGAGTAGAGCAGGGCTACCTGAACTCACAATCTGTCTCTTGTGACTTCCTTCAAGAAGGCTCCACCTCCAAAAGATGCCACAACCCTCACAAATGTTAACCCTGGTAAAGAATGGAAACTCATGGGTCTATGGGGGACAATGCAAATTCAAACAATAACAGCTATTATTTCTGGATCTGAACTTACATGATTATTTGCTACTGAAACATTCTAATTTGACCATCTTTCCAGGACAAAGTAAATGTAAACATTATTAAAAATCAAAAAATAAGAAATTTCATTGCATGTGAAATCCAGGAAGCCTTAAAGTTACAGAATGTCAATATATAAGTCACTTTATTTGATTATTAAGTAAATGTTTTTATAAGAGTCTGAATTACAATAAATTCTCACCAGGCCTGGTTATATCCAGACAGGTAACCATCTTTGTAGCATTGATTTGCGGAGTGAGGAAAATAGAGATAAGTTGTCATTCATGACATGATTGTTGAGTGTAAATATGGATCAAGGTACATACTATGAAGTAGAATTATAGACAGCCAAGTTTTGGGGAATGGAAAGGGTGATCTTAAAATGTACAAGTTTAGTTTTGAGTACTCAATGCTAATGAAATAACATAAGACTTGGAAAGCATCACAATTAATTCTCTATTACACTTATTGGGAAATAAATGCCAGCAAATATTGGTTTGTTTGAATAAATTTACACAAAGTACACACTCTTTCTTCCAAATATTGTCAGCTTCATCAGTAGTTTCAGTGTCCCTTTACATTAATCCATGACATACATCTATGAACACAGCCAATGAGGAATAAACAATACTGTAAAAATCTTCTGAAATTGGGTTTTCACCATGGAGTATGCTGGTGCTCTGTGCTTCTGCACAAGAAAAAATAATCTTGCTAAGAAGATGACATTGTTGTTGCTGGCAGCTGTAGTCTTTTTGGCTTATGCTGTCCCAGAACCTCTGTCTCACCTGGTCTCTTCACAGGTAGTGTCATGGAGAGGTTGTCTTGGACTATGGTGCTGTGTGTGCATGTACATGTGTGAGTATGCCTTTGTGCATGTGAGCCTGTATGTTTATCAGTGTCAGGTATGATTTAATGAATAAACTTCTACACCACATTCAAGAAACAACCTTGTCATTGAACGTTTTCTATCTCAACACAATGTTTTTTCTTAGATAAGAATGTCAAGTCAAGCATTTCTAATTATGCTGTCTTTCAGATTGAAAATTAAATCATTTTTATGATAAACCTTAGACTTCAATTTTTGTATGTAGCTATAATTTGTAGGAAATGAAACAATCTTCAATAAGAGATCTGTGAGTGTACATATATTTTTCTGCATACATGTAGATATATGTATATGTACATAGATGTGCATGTGTGTATATGTACATATGTGGCTGGATATGTGTGTATATGTGTGTTTATGTATATGTGTGTGTATTCAAACATGTATGTATCTGTGTATATATACACATGTATATGTGTATAACATACATGTATGTACATGTATGTGTATATGTATAAATGTGCACATGCATAGATGTATATATGCATGTGCATGTGTGCATAAGTACGTGTATGTGTATATATGTGTGTATATGTATGCTTCTGATTGTGTATATATGTGTATATCTATGTATATATATGTATATGTGTATAAATGTGGGCTTATATGTTTATATGTATGCATATGTGTCCACACATGTGTATGCATACATATGTGTAGGTGTATATATGTGTCTGTATGTGTATAGTTGGGGATGTGTATACTATATACATATGTGAATGTGTATATATGCATATATATGTGTATACACGGACATATGTATGTGTATTTATGTATATATGTATATGTACATGTATATGCATATTAATTTATATGCATATTCACATGCATGTAATTGCATGCATATCCATATAAGTGTGTACATATATGTGTGTATTTTATGTACATGTATATTTATAAGTATGTATGTGTGTATACATATGAATACATATGTATGTGCATGTTCATTAGTGTATACATATGTGTGTCTCTGTGTATGGATGTTTGAACATCTATATGTATATAGGCATGTGTGTATGTGTGTATACATATATTTGTGTGCATGTGCATATATGTATGCATGCATAGCTTTTTGATAAAGGGTCCCAAAACTCAGTGGGAATCCCATCATAAACCTGGACTTCAACACAGGAAAAGAAGTGGGAATGGTAGGAGTTAATCAGGCATCAGTCTAAGGGAGCCTAGGATGTCCTATCATCTAAGCCAATTTTATTTGTAACACACAGGTGTATTTAAAGGGGGGGGGAAAGGAACAGCAGGGCCAAATTCTTTATAGGATTATGTTAAACATACATATTCTGGGATAGCAAGAAAAAGCAGAAGTGACATTTACTTGCTATGTGGGACCATATATGATGTCTCCAGGTAGTTGCTTAAAAAGCAGGCATGACACTTACTTGATATAAGGGGACAATGAATGTCTCAAAGCAGAGTTACCTGGTTACTGTGACTATGTACATAATCTTGTGATCCATACATAACATACATATTAATGGTCTCAAATGCACAGGGAAGAAACTGTGTGGAGAGGTTTTAGCATTGAAGTCCCAAGAAGAATAGAATCAATCTGATTGAGAAAAGACAGGAGACAAATTTATAAACTCTCAATAAAGAAAGGAATCTGTCTGCAATTGTCTATTCCAGATCTAATGCATCATTCTGTAGAGAGAAGGCTTAGGCCTTGGCGACCCCTACATATGGTTATATGTGTATGTATGTGTGAGTGTGTAGGTGCAGATATGATATATGTGTGTATTTGCATGCATGACTGCATATGTGTATACTATTTGTGTGCATGTGTGTATTTTATGTATATGTATATTTATATGATTTTTTGAATTAAGAGCAGATGTAATGTTTGCACATTCATTACTGAGAAAACAGAAAAGATAATCACTCACTTTCCTGACTCTGATCCTCCTGTTTAGATTTCAGGAGACTATTTAACCATTAATTTGGCAGATGATAACAAAGCAATAGTAGAAGAAATTTGGATACTAAGAACTTTTATGTGTCATATGCAATTTTCAGATGATTACAAGCAAAACACCATGATTTTTTATAGGAGTCAAGCAAACATTCTCAATTGAAACACTGAGTTATGAGATCTGACATATACATTTGGGAATGTGTTTTCACTTAGCAGAAATTGCCTTTGACCTAGATGCATGAGATGTCACTCTTAGCTTGTACTTTTAGGTCATACAAATAGGAACCTCATACATCATCTCTTGCAATTGGTATTGATGAGTGCTGAAGTTACTTTCTGTTGCTGTGACACAATTCATGCTCAAGTAAATTAAAGGGGAGAAAGGATAATTTATTTAACTTATGGTTTCATAGGGGAGGTATAGTTCATTATGGTAAAAAAGTCATGCCTGACTGGCAGAAGCTGGAGGCAACATAGACAATTGCACACATCATGGAGGCTGAAATAAAACTGCAAACTGCAAGAGCAGACTCCCAGTCACTGGCAGAACTAGAGATGGCTTCAGTGACATCATGGAGGCAATGAGATCAAGCAAATACAGCTAGAGCAAACTACTAGCACAAGTAGGGCAGGGCTACCAAACCTCAAGGCCTACCTATTGTGATGTGCCCTCCTCTAGCAAGGTCCTATCTCCTAAAAGTGCCATAACCTTCCCAAATACTAACAACAGCTAAGAATTCAAACATTTGAGTCTGTGGAGGACAAAGAGGTTGTAATGGAGGCACTGGTTGTGAATAGAGACCCAATGGACAAAAATTTCAAGAGCTGGCATAAGATACAGGTGGTAAAGTTCTGTATGTGTATTGAATTTATTATTATTATTATTATTATTATTATTATTATTTATTCAACTGTGTGCATATGCGTGTGTGTGTGTGTGTGTGTAGAACCACGGACAAATTCGCGAACCACCATGGACGCCTCCACCTCCTTCTGCCCCGGGATTCACAGGCTCTGCCCTACCAGGACCAGAAGCGCAGGCCACCCCCGCTTCTGCCTGGCGTCTAAATGTGGGATCGGGAATCCGAACTCAGGACCTTCTGCCTGCAAGGCAGAGGCTTAACCCCTGAACCACCTCTCCAGCCCTGAATTTCTTTTTATACTTCTGATGTAACATTGCTAAGCAACCTTAGGGTAACAAGGAGTTGTTTTCCTCCATTTTATCCACCTGTCAAAAGAATGGTCTAATCCACTCTGGGTTGAGTCCTCCCACTTCAATTAGACAATCTCCTGCAGGCTTGCTCAGAGCTTGACTTAACTATTATTTATTCGCTAATGTGTCCAAATCCTCAAACCTCAATCATTAACTTGGCACCTGTATCTAAACCGTTCACTGTATAAAACTGATTAACCTCATTCATTTTGAGGCATCTGTGCAGCCTCAACATAGGAAATTCATGAGTAATTCTATCAGAAATATCTTTTTAAGAAATTATTATATATAGTTATTATTCATATATTTTATTTTATTATTTATATTGTTATTTATCATTACATATTAGACACATACTGTAAATAATTATAATATATTCATTATATGTTTGTTATATATTGCTTTCACATACAAGTATAAAGTTAAAATAGCAATTAATTGCAATTTTTCTCATTTTAAAAATATGTGCTGAGCAAACACAACCCACAAAATTGGAGAAAATGTTCGTTAACCACATATCTGATAGAGCTCTATTATCCAGAGTACATAAAGAACATAGAAAACTAAACACCAAGAAAACAAACGGCCCAATTAAAAAATGGGCCCTGGAACTTAAAGGAAACTTTACCAGGGATGAAATTAAAATGTCTAACGAGTATCTTAAAAAATGCTCCACATCCTTAGCCATCAGGGAAATGCAAATCAAAACTTCCCTGAGATATCATCTCACCCGGGTTAGGATGGCAAAAATCCACAATACAAACAACAAAAAATGCTGGAGAGGATGTGGAGGGAGGGGAACTCTCCTACATTGCTGGTGGGAATGCAGGCTCATACAACCACTCTGGCAAGCCGTCTGGAGATTCTTAAAAAAATTAAAGATTGAAATGCCATATGACCCTGCTATTCCACGTTTGTGACTAACACCCCATACAGCAAAAATTCACCTCGATACCACAAGCACAACCATGTTAACAGCAGCACTGTTCACAACAGCAAAGTCATGGAATCAACCCAAATGTCTAACAGTTGACGAGTGGATAAGGGAAATGTGATACATCTATACAATGGAGTACGAGTCAGCCATCAAAAATGATGGATTAATGCAATTTGCTGGGAAATGGATGGAATTAGAAACAATTATATTGAGTGAAGTATCCCAGACAAAGAAAATTAAGCACCATGTGTATTCCCTAATAGGTGGATCCTAGTACCAAACCCACTTAGAGACACTCAAGGACAAATCTCTGTAATACCTACAGTAATTGCAAAGATTATGAACAGGAGGGATGGGGAAGGAGGGCCACACCAGAAACAAGGAAAGAGGGGACCATGTTATAGCAGAGAAAATAGGCCTCCATAAAGGACTGCAAGTAAGTAATGAGACATCTGGTTAAATTCATAGACTTTCCTTCCTGATCATTTGCAACTGATGGGGTATGTTCTTACCAGAAGGGGTGGGCATATAGTCTGGCACATAGAAAGTAACCATTTTGAAAATGGGTATTGACTTCTCCCTCACTGCGGTTTCCTACTTTTATTCCATCTACCCTTGAATATACTCTTATAACAAGACTCTAGCTTAACAGTTTTTTATCTCTGGCCAGGGGGTGACATTCAATACCCATCAGGATGGAGTGAAGGGCATTGCAGAAGCAGCAAAACTGAAAAAAAAAATCAACAAACCCATAATCCAGAACATCAGAGACTCTATATCAACCACCTGGAACTAGGCCAGCATAATCTCTCCCCATCCTGAAGCTGAGGAATTTTGCGGAAGAGGGGGCGGTAAGATTGTAAAAGCACAAGGATGGGAGGAGCAATGGTATGCAAGATACTCCACACAAGTTAGGGCCGAAGCAATCATAATTGGACTTTGCATACCCTGCGCAATGTCCAACATATTATTGACCCCACAAAGTCTAGCATGGGCTAAAGGCACTAGGATCCTTGGAGGCAAGGGTTTGACAGCCACAGTAATGTTCCTATGCTTAAGGGGAAGGGGTTCTGGGAAATGCCCCTGGGTCCTTGCACCTCATTGGAGAGGAGGACACAGAGGAGAATTTGGCATGCACATTAAAGGATGCTCTGGGGATTGGAGGGGGAGGCACTGGGGGATCGGAAGGGATGGGAGAGCGGAGGGGAGGTACAGGGGCGTGGGGGAGTGGAGGGAGGGAGGGGACCGGTGTACCTGTTACGTTTGTATGAGTGGAAATTTTAAAGAAATGTGCTGAGTATCCCCAATAAATACATAAAATTTTGCGTTACTATTTTATTTTTTAAAGACAATGAGCTATAATTTACATCAAAATGATTTAACTTTTATCTATGGATAGAAACATAAAATGGTAATAAAAATAATAAAAAGAAATGAATAAAAACCCAGTTTTCAACATTTGGTATGATTTTGTCTAACACAACTTATAGCTAGCACGGCGTATTTAGTTTAGATATTTTCTTTCTCAAAATAGTAGAAAGTACTGATGCTTATGATTGAAATTTTTTCACATTCCCTATATATTTTAACAACTAATTAATGATCAGTAACTACGATAACATAAAACCAGGAAATTGAAAAACTGATCTTAAGAAAGCTTGTTCTAGGGCCAGGAAATCAACTCAGGTTGTTAAAAAGTCAGTGTGCTTCTAAGACATTTACAACTTTAGCACATGAAACACAATGTAGTTCTTTAAATTACTCAGCTCATAATTAAAAATGTGAAATATTAATTTAACAATAATTTATCATGCCTTGTGTCTCTTTAGATTAAGTTCCTAACATCTATGATTTTTAGCAAATGAAACATAGTGTAATTAGTTCATTTCCTTAGGTTCTAAATAAAATGTGTATTAATGAGAAATAATGATGCTTTTAGTCTCTTTAGGATAAGTGGGAAATGCCAACACCACACAGTTGTGGCACATGAAAATGGACATGGGTATTATAGAGCAGTATGTGAGTTATACAATAATTAAGGATAAATATACAAAATAAATTTTAAATTAAGCCAAATCACATAATTGTATGCACTCCTTTTTCTCCTATATGTGACCAAATATTGAACAAAAGAAAAAAGAGAGAGAATGAGGGAAGATGTATTGTTTGTTATGTTTTCAGGGTATTTTAATGAATTAGAGAGTGAAAGTCTTATGAAGAGGATCTTTACTGTAACAGACGGTTTCAACAACTAATCTTTGAAATCTCAAAAATCTGGAAGCCAAAAGTCAAGCCCTCAAGATTGCATGAATGAAATATTTGAGGATGGTCACCAGAGAACTATGAAGATGAATAGAGCTTTATCACAGAGGAAAGACATATCATTTGCACAAAATATCCAAGAGGGTATAGTGCATTCCAATACAGGAGTTTGGGAGATTCTACAAATTTATTTCTCAAAAATGATCTTAATTTGTTAACTTATTTGATTAGATGTCTCAATTCTGTTTCTATTGATACAAAAGTGATCTTAGAAAACATCCTGGCAAGCTAAAGAATTCATATCAGATTCTTGTGGGAAAATACATTTGGTAACAAAGGAATTTGCAATTGTTGATATAGGTAAACTAGTTAAAGGGAAAAAAAATCCTGTCCCTCACATATGACAGGATTATTGAAGCCAAAAATTATCTACTATTCTTTCCGTATGTTCTGTGCTTTTGAATTTTGGCCATCATTAACAAGTTCATCTTTTGTAGAATAAAATATTTTGATTTTAAGAATAGTGAGGTACCTTTCTAGTCCTGTAATAAAAATATGCAGATAACAGAATAGTAGGGAGAAAAAGATAATTCTCTATTTTCATTCACAGAATTCAGTACTTGTTTGATAGAATCTGTGGCTCCACAGTTAGTGTCTCCATAGAAAGCCACAGAATCACTACTTCAGAAATCTCTTACATGTTAATATTTATAAAATAATAATACATTCCACTCCTTCCCAATAGGATATCAATACATGGTTGTTCATAGGCAACTGCCCTCTACAACTGTACCAAATGACATATTAAGATATTTGAGTGATGAAGAGATGGCTCAGAGTTTGAGCTTCTGTCTAATAAGCCAAAGGATCTGAGTTCAGACCTCAGATCCCAAATAAAAGTGCCAGGTAGAAATTTCAGTGGCCTGTAATTCTGGCCCTGGAAGGCAGACCCTGTGAAACAGTAGAGCAAAACAAAAAGGAGGCAGAGTAATTCAGGAAGATTCTTGAACTTCCTTTGAACTTCCACAGGAATATACAGTGCTATTTGATATAACTACATACACACATGCATATACACACACACATACACACACCAAAAAATAAATATATTTTGAAGGTTTCTGATCTCATTAAATTACCCATAACATATGAAAATTGAAATAGTATGCATTTAAATAAAATAATATATTTTTGTGTATTATGGCATGCATATACTGTTTGAAACTAGTCTGTTTAAATTATTGGCTACTAATGTGTGTAATAACAGTCAATATTTGCACACATTTATGATTTAGAACAATGAAGTAAAATAATTAAATATAAGTTTGGAAATAGTTATAAATAAATCTTAATCTCCAATTGGTATATTTTAATTTTGATGTGTTTGCAAAATAACATCATATTAGAAAACTAGTGTATGACAAATGTTTCTAGCAATTTCCAATACCATACAAATGTCATTTTGATTTCCTTCCTTACAAAGAACTGAAAAATTTAGATTTGAAATAATATATGTAAAATATGACTTATCCAAGAATATGTTTTCAATTTCCCTTCCAAAAATTGCTATGATCTCCAACTGATGTATTAAGAGACTGAAATGAATATGTTCTGTTTTCCTGATGGTGTTGGAAAGGTCAGAATATTTCCTTTGTTCACATCATGATATTGCCACATATATTTATATCTTCTATATCTGTAACTGTATCTATCTAGAGATAAATAAATGACACTTAGATGGTAGATAGCTACATGATAGATGACAGATAGATGATTAAAGGTAGATGGTAGAGATTGATAGATAAATGAGAGACAAGCATATAAGTGATAGAGATAGATAGATATGTACACACATACATACATACATATATAGATACATAGATAGATATATACATGGAAACAGGCGAGAGATACATATATCGATAGATAAAATAGGTATGTTGATTAATATAGACAGAAGAAAGATTATGATAGATAAATAGTAGATATAATATGTGACATGATGGAGAGAGATGATACAAAGATAGAGATATAAATAAATATTAACAGATGATAGATGATAGAGAGACAGGTGTGGTACGATATGATAAAGATAGACAATACATAAATATATATAAATGCTGCTAGATTGATGATAGATTATAGATAGACTTATAAACATGATATGATGCACAATGATAGATAATATATGGTAGATAGATAGGATATGATGGAGAGATATAGATGATAAAGATGGATTATATGTAGGATAATATGATATAATGAAAAGAGTGCAAGAGAGATAGATGATAGATGATGGATAGCTGCAAAATAAATGGATAGATGATAGAAATTTGTAGGTATGTAATAGATAACAGATAATTGATAGATAACAGAAAGGTTATAGATTATAAAGATGCAAATGTTAAATAGATGATAGACAGATATAAATTGATGACAGATGATAGGCATGATAGAGAGCTAGGTAGATACTTGAAGCAGACATAGACATACAGACAGATGTTGATAACTGGATGATAGCAAGCTTGTTGACAGATAATAGATAGATAGATAGATAGATAGATAGATAGATAGATAGATTGATAAACAGATAAACAGATAGATGGATGGATAGATGATAGACAATGAGATATATGCTATATTTTAGGTCCATAGATTCTCACAGAGTCTGTTCATTCTTGGGTAGCACTACAGTTGTACAAACCAGTTCTATTTTATGCTAGTAACACTCAGTTGCTTCCAAATCTCAGTACCTTTTTTCTCGATTGTGAAATATCAAGAGTTATTTTACAGAATCAGAGCTTGTTGTTCATAAACAGCCTAACAATCTTATATGAAAGATAACATAATTCCCTGATTTCATATTGTTGTTCATTTGATAAGCTGTGTTTTGTCCTCAGTGCCAGGAATAATTGAATTTATATTGGATTTCTATTCAATAAAATCATCTTATTGAAAAGCTTGTATTAGAATAAGGACTGTTGAAAAAAAAAAAGCTTGCTGCAGCCCTTGGTAAGTATAACATCCAGTGCTACTCAATCAAAAGCTTGTGTATATTTGCGTGCATGTGCATATGCGTGTGTGTGTGCATGTGCGTGTGCGTGTGCATGTGTGTGTGTGTGTGTGTAATAAGTATAGCATTCAGTGCTAGATAAAGAATGAGTGTTAAGTGTAATGCTATTGTACTGGTTACTCTTTTGATGTGAGACAACACTCAAAGTGAAGCAACTTAATGGAGAAAAGGCAGATTTATTCAGCTTATCAATCCAGAAGAGAGATACAGTCCATATGTGCATATGTGTATATGCGTGTGTGTGTGTGTGTGTAAGTATACCATCCAGTGGTATTTAAAAGAAAGCATATGTTTGAGAATGTCTCTATTTTATTTAAATTTTTTTATTATTATTATTATTTATTCAATTGTGCGTGTGTGTGTATGTATGTGCGTGCGCATGTGTGTATATGTGTGTGTGTAGAACCACGGACGAACTCGCAAACCACCATGGACGCCTCCACCTCCTTCTGCCCCGGGATTCACAGGCTCCGCCCTACCAGGACGAGAAGCGCAAGCTGCCCCTGCTTCCGCCTGGCGTCTATACATGGGATCTGGGATCCGAACTCAGGACCTTCCGCCTGCAAGGCGGAGGCTTAACCCCTGAGCCACCTCTCCAGCCCCTAGAATGTCTCTATTTTATTTAAATCCAATGTTATTTAAAAGAAACTGTGTGTGTGCATATTTGTGTGTGTGCATATGTGTGTGTGTGTGTGTATTACATGCATAACATTTAATTATATTTAGGAGAAAAATTTATGTGTCAAATACAACATCCAATGATAATTCAAAGAAAGTATGTTAAGTACAACATCCAGTGTGATTTAAAAGGAAGAAGTGTGTGTGAGTGTGTGTATGTGTGAAAGTATGATTGCATGTGTGTATTATTGAAATATGTGATTGACATTTAGAGTACCATGTAGAGATCCATGAATTATACATTTTTAATGTTCACCACTACTAATTGAAATACAGCACTTTTTTCATAAGCATAAATGTAATTTCTCTGTTGTACTATAAAATAACTTTAGAAATGCCATTCAAAAATGTATTATGAACAACAGAGTTATTCATGGAAATGAGAGTCACTGATATACTTGGGTTGTAAAACCTAATAAAGGGAAATATGTCTTTTATGTTGAAACAACTTAATGAGTTTCACTGTACAAGTAATGCCATATTTAACAATGATTGAATAAACATATTGCTTAAGAAATAAACTCCAGGGGGCTGGAGAGGTGGCTCAGGGGTTAAGCCTCTGCCTTGCAGGCAGAAGGTCCTGAGTTCAGATCCTAGACCCCACGTATAGACTCTGGGCGGAAACGGGGGCGGGGAGGAGGCAGGCCGGCCTGGCATTTCTGGTCCTGGTAGGGTGAAGCCTGTGAATCTGGGGGCAGATAAACAAGGAGGAGGTGGAGACATCCATGGTGGTTCCCCAATTCATCCGTGGTTCTACACACACACACACATACATACACACATACATACACACACATACATACACACACATACATACACACACATACACACACAATTGAATAAAAAATAATAAAAAATGAAAATATAAAAAAGAAATAAACTATAATTCATATTTATCTAATGTGACATAAGATGATGAATAACATAAATAATCTTACCCTAATAATAGCCACAAGGAATTCAGAAGAGTAGTTTGTTTATTCTGTTATTGAATCCACATTTCACATTCTAGGTCATTGATCTTTAAAAGATAAAGTAAAGGATTTATCTTCTGCAATTTTGTTTTATTCATGGACAGAAATGACTTGATTACTGTGATTGTTAAATAGTTCAAAACATTCAACACCTCCTTGGATTGACAATCAATACTGTCAATACTTTTATTATAGATAAAGGATACATAACAGGAAATAATCATAAAAGGAAGTGAAAACCTCACATTCAAACTTAATCATGTGCTATAGTTATGGTTCCTTTAATGTGAGAAAATAATATGACTCAAGGAACTTGAAGAAGAAAAGCTTGATTATTTGGCTTATGACTCCAGAGGAGATAGAATCACTATGGCAAGCATACTGGCAGAGATAGAAGACTAGCCACTGCCTTAAAGTCATACTTAGAAAGCAGAGACGCTGAAGAAGGCATGAAGTGGGGACAGATTGTCCAATATCTAATCTCAAGGTCCACCTACTCCAAGTGATAACTTCCTTCAACAAAGATCCACCTAATAAAAGCTTTACAACCTTCCTAAACAGTGCCATCTGCTTTAGATCTTGTGTTCATAAACATGAGCCTATGAGGGAGTGTTCACATTGAAACCAGGACATCAAATGTGGATCAGATTTGAGGATTCCACATTTTTGGATAAACTGAAGGTCTTTATGGGTACATTATTGCTGAGAAGTTAAAAAATTATAGGAGATTGGGAACTAGAGAGATTGTTTAAGCATTAAAGCTTTTGTCTCACAAACAAAAATACCTATGTTTCCCATGAAAAAAAAAAAGCCAGGCTGATAAAGCAGTGACCTACATTTCTGGCTTTGAAAGACAGAAGCTGGGTGTTACTGTTGTTCTGGATGGGTGCTGATAAATTCATGACAAATCAGCTTAAAGTAACAAGTTTTATTTAGACTTATGTTTGTCTAGTCACAGCACTTGTCCAGTTTTCAGGAGAGCTAATAATAGCACTAGAAGCAAAGGAAGAAAGTAATGTCTTATCCACAGGACTCCAGAGCGAGTGACAATCATCACTTGTCAGACCAGGATGTCTGGGCAAATATAAGAAGCATGCCAACTTCATAAATAGCTCCTTCCATTGTATTCACTTGCCCATGTGCTAGCTCCACCCGAAAGGGCAAGGCCTCTCCATCAATCAGACAATCTCCCATAGGCTTATTCCAGGATAAGCTTAAATATCAATTCTTTACAAATTTGTCCAGAGCTCTTGGACTGCACCCCACAAAATGATAAGAGGTTAGCTATTCAAGCTTCATCACATGCTTCTACGGCACTATGGGATTCTCAAGCAATATTGCATTATTTAAAATGTTAGAGGAGTGTGTGAGTGATGATATTGGGCTTTGTCATGGGACTGTGCAGTGTGTCCAACCCCCATTTTAGCAGTAGGCAGGCTTCTCATGGGTGTCCTGATTTTTCTCTTTAAATTGTAGATAAAGGAATTATAGCAGTTACTCTTTATTTGTTGCTGTGAGACAACACCCAAAGTCAAGCAAATTAAGGGAGAAAAGGGAGATTTATTCAGCTTACAGTTCCCGAGAGGAGAAACAGTCCTTTCATAGAAGAAAAGACATGGTGGGCTGGCAGAAGCTAGAGGCAGGCTAAGTCACTGTAGACATTTTGGAGGCCAAGAGCTGCTAGACTTCCCATTGTAAGAGCAGCCATCTCTTGGAGGTAAGGTGGACATTGCCTATCCCTTGTAGCTGCCTTCCTCCAGCAAGGCTCCATCTCCAAAAGATGTTATGACCTCCCCAAATACATGAATCTGTGGAAGACACATTTCAAATCATAACATTCTATTTCTGGCTCCCACAGACTTATTGCCATCTTATTTATGCCAATCACACTCAGTCAAACTGTAAAAGTCTCAAAAAAACTACATGTGTAGTTTGAACACAGTCAAATAGTTCAAAATTCAAAGCCTCCTACAAAATTAAAAGACAAGGTACATACTTTCAATATAAAATGTCACAGAAAAATTACTCACATTCCAAAAGGAAGGAATGAGGCATATCCAGAAAGATTGGTCAATAACAAGACTGAACGCCAGCATGGAAAACACCAAACTCTTTATCACCATGTGCAACAGGTGAGCCTCTTGTTGAAATTATCTCAGTTCCAAAGGACTTTGGCTCTACCTCTCCAGCACATCTGCCTATAGAACACAGCACTCTTTTTGACTGACTCTGCCTGTCATGGTTATGTACAGGTTTTAACTTGATGGTTGAAGGTTTGCACTCTGGGCACATTTGTAGAGAATTAGTAGTTGAGTTAAACTCAGAGCGAACCTGAAGGAGATTGTCTAGTTGATGGGGCAGACCCTACCAAATGGTGGGTGGGACTAGGCCCTGAACAGGTAAATAAAATACAGAGAGGTGGTTGAGGAAGTTGGCATCCTTCTGTTCACTTGGCCAGACATGCTGGTCTGGCAAGTAAGGATCATCACTCTCTCTGCCATTATGTTGAGATGGTGTGGCCAATTTCCTCAGCCTTGGTGTTGGTGTGAGCTCTCTTATCAAGCTGCACTGAGAACTGTAACTAGTAATCATAAGAAAATAAACCCCTTGTTCCCTTAAGCCATTTGATGGTCATTTATCAGCAACCATGCAGGCAAACTGCAACACTGCCCATGATGTATAGCTTTCCTTGGAAGATATCTCACCTTGTCTCTGGCATATCTAATGTCTTCACACTCGGTGACAAGCCAGGCTTTAACTCCACAACATAAACTGCCATTCTTGGGCTCTAAAATGTTGGCTTTCTGCCACCTGCTACCTGGCTTCTGCCATTTTTCTGAAACCTTGGAAGAAGGATCCAGGACTTCCTCTCTCGTACATCTTTGATGCATCTGAAGCTAATACTACATGCACAATGTTGCCAAGTTTTGCTATAGCCTTGATTTAGAGACTGATCCCCTCCACCATGGCAGATTCAGCTTTTCAGTGTTGACTGTAATAAAAATCTCTTTCCATCCTTGTCTGTTGTTTTAGAGGAGAAGCATACTTTTCTTTGGAACTCCATCATTTAGCTCATTTCTCTGAAAAAGATTTCCATTTTTATGTGTGGAATCTGTCTCTGAGGATCTAAGGACTCTCCTTTAATCGAAATTGAGAGCAGGCTTTGAATCTCTAATGGAAATAATCTCTTTAAAAACTGCTGACATTTTGATGTCTGCATTCTCTGTAGACTCACCCTCACATTGTTCTTCAAACTTCACAGTTTTTAAGTTATTTCTGCCCAATTCCTTGACTTTTTTTATAACTCTGAACAAAAGTGCTAAAAGTACCCAGTCCACACTCTGAAGGCCATTTTGCCTTAAAAGTTCTTCCACCAAACACTCAAATTTAGCTTTTGGCAAGCTTTCAGGATGGGGGTAAAACTTCATTAAACACTTTTCCAACACCTAGCAAATGGGATTCCATTTGCCATTGGCAAAATTTCTAAAAGAGTCTTTGTTCCTCTCTGGACCATCACAAGCTGTACTTCTACTGTCTGCATCTCTAACAACTTTATTCTCTTCCAAGCCATCACAACACAGACCCTTCTGGTCTGCTTGCCAAGAAGCAAAGATTTTCCCAGCACAAATCTCCAAAGTTTTCCATATTTCTCCCAAGAAACAATTCCAAAGGGATATTAACCATATTATAGCACTGATTATACTGCTGTGTATCAACTTGTCTCAGCTTCACAATCAACAACTTCACTTTTTGGTACAAGATTCTCCTATTCTCATACAGAAACACTCCACCTCTGGTATTAATTTCTGCAGCATATACTCTTATCTCTCATTGTGAGAGAACATCCAAAGTCAAGCAACTTAATGTCGAAAAGGAAGATTTATTCAGCTTACAGATCCAGAGTGGAGAAACAGTTCTTTCATGGTAGACATAGTGGGCTGACAGGAGTTGGAGGCTTGCTAAGTCACTGCAAATATATTGGAGGCTGAGAGTTGCTAGACTGTTTGTTGCAAAAACAACCCTCTCCTGGAGGTAGGATGGGATTAATCCACCTCAAGACCCATTCCCTGTGACTGCCTTCCTCCCACAAGTCTTCAGCTCCTAAAGGTGTCACAACTTCCCCAAAGACATGAGTCCAAGCAAGACATATTTCATAACATAAAAGGAAAATATCTGAGTAAAAGCTAATTTACTGAGTCAAGTTTATGATTTTCTCCATGGGCAGTCCAGAAGAAAACACACAACATGTCACTGATTCCAGTAAAATCACTGCATCTCTGCTGTGTATAGAACGTATATGCAATATATCCAGAAATAAAATTCAATCAATTGGATGCTTAGTTCAAATGTCATTTTCTGCCCTCCCTCCCTCCTTCCCTCCCTCCCTCTCACTCCCTCCTTCCCTCTCCCTCCCTCCCCCTCCCTCTCCTTCCATCCCCCTTTCTTTCTTTCTTTCTTTCTTTCTTTCTTTCTTTCTTTCTTTCTTTCTTTCTTTCTTTCTTTCTTTCTTTCTTCCTTTCTTTTCTATCTTTGTGTCTCTCTGTCTTTCCTCCCTGTCATCCACTTATCTATGATCAACATATATATGTAAATGAAAATAAATGAAAATCTATATATACATATTTATCACCTACATATATGTATGTTTTATGCATACATAAAATAATATGTATAATATGTATTTATTATATAATTTTTCTGCTATTAAAAGTCCTAAATTTAGGAACTGAATAAATATAACAACTTCTTAACTTCCCTCTCCTCTCTCTCTTTCACAAATGCATGTCCCAAAGGATAGAGTTGATTTGGTGAGTAGAAGCATGATAATTAAATATCTTAACACATTAGAATTGTATGGTATTTGCATAGAAAACAATATTACCTAATACCAAAAATATCACACTGGGTTTAAGGCAGGTGATTTAGTTACTTCAATCTATATATTTATTTACTCATTTGATTAAAAAATGCTTAGAGAGAAAAGGTACTTTCATAGATGGCATGATATATGTATGGAAGTCAAAGGATAACTTTCAAGAAACAGTTCTCTCTTTCTGCCATGTGGTTTTCCAGGGATTGCACTCAGATGACCAGGTGTATGCCTTGCCTGCTTAGATATCTCCAGAACTCATGGACTCCAGGTGTGGAGTACTCATGGATTCCAGCTTGAAGCTAGAAATAGACTCCTGGACCCCACATGTGCAGTGCCATGAGGAGCAGGCACCCAAAAACCCATACAACTTCAGGGACTGTAATTCACATGTCACCAAGGAAGTAAACCTAAAAAGTGCACTACCATACTAATTTTCAATCCCTGTCTACTAAACCCACCTTAATTGATGTACTAACAGTCCAATAGCCTCAGGTAGGGAATAACACCAACACTAGACAGGCATATCCAACTCCAATGCAATCACTAACAATAGCTGCTCAAGTGCAGTAATACTGTTGAATTCAGTTCAGTCCAAAACACACAACAACAAAAAGGACATAAAAGATAAAACAAGAATGCCCTGGTCACGGCAAAAAGCCAGGAGAAACAAAAACCAAGGCAACAAATCTCCTACCAAAACAATTAACCCCATGATGATGGAATGAAACCAAAACAACTCACGGAAAGTAGCCAAGAAAGCCATATCCAACATAATGATATTGAAAACCTGATTTTACTATGATCAAAATAATGAAAGAGGAAATCTGAGAGGAGTTAAATAACCACATCAACCACTTTGAACAGGAACAGGACAGGAACTTGGGGGAGGTGAGCAAAGAGTTGAAGAAAGAACAATAGGCATAGAGCAGTTAAAAACAATCTCAAGCAGAGTTTAAACTCAAAATAAAAGTCAAGCTAGGACTCAAAAGACAGTCTTATCAGCAGAAATAATGAACAAGAAATTAGAATATCAGATCTTGAAGACAAAGTGGAAGTACTAACCAGTTCAATCAAAGAGGTTGTTAAAACCAAGATGATACTTGACAAGAAATATTCAAGAGTTATGGGACACCTTGAACAAGTCAAGAAAGCACATTCATGGAATACCAGAAAAAGAATCCCAAATACCATACCTGAGGAAATTTTTCTAATTATCATAAAGAAAAACTTTCCATATCTTAAGAAACAGAGATTACTCCTTCAAATTTCTTATATGTTATAGGACTATTTAAATAATTCACAACTTCCTGATTCAATTTAGGTAAGTTGCGTTTACTTAGAAATTCATCCATCTCTTTTGTGTTGTCAAACTTCACAGAGTATAAGTTTTTAAATTGAAGAAGTAATCTTGAATCTTCCTACTAATAAATGTCCTGGACCAGATGGATTCAGCACAGAGTTCTACCAGACATTTAAGGACATAATAACACCAATACTCCTTAAACTGTTCCATCAAATAGCAAAGGAAGGAACACTACCAAATTCCTTCTATGAAGCTAATATCGTTTTAATCCCAAAACCTAATAAACATTCACTTGTAAAAGAAAACTATAGGCCGATCTCTCTGATGAACACAGATGCAAAGATTCTCAACAAAGTCTTAGCAAATTGGATTCAAAAACATATCAAAAAGATCATTCACAGGGACCAAGTAGGCTTTATCCCCGGCACACAAGGTTGGTTCAACATATGCAAATCAATAAATGGAATTCATCATGTAAACCAGTCCAAAGTCCAAGACCACATGATACTCTCGATAGATGCAGAAAAAGCTTTTGACAAGGTCCAACAGCCTTTTATTATCAAAACGCTAGAGACTGTAGGAATGGAAGGAACCTTTATCAATATAATAAAAGCTGTATACAACAAGCCCACAGCAAGGATTATGCTCAATGGGAAACAATTGGAAGCATTCCCACTTCGATCAGGAACTAGACAAGGCTGTCCACTCTCACCATTTCTATTCAATATTGTAATGGAAGTCTTAGCTGAAGCCATAAGACAAGAAAGGGACATAAGAGGGATTCAAACCGGCAAGGAAGAAGTCAAGCTATCCCTATTTGCAGATGACATGATCTTATACTTGAGGGATCCCAAAAACTCCACCAAGAAGCTTCTGGAACTAATTGAGAAGTTCAGCAGGGTGGCAGGATACAAAATAAATGTGCAAAAATCAGAGGCCTTCCTATATGCCCAGAATGAAAGAAGTGAAAAAGCCTTGAGAGAAACAATCCCATTTACTATAGCCCTTAAAAAAAATAAAATACCTTGGTATAAACCTAACCAAGGAGGTAAAGGACCTTTACAATGAAAACTTTAAAACCCAAAAGAAAGAAATAGCAGAAGACACCAGAAGGTGGAAAGACATCCCATGTTCCTGGATTGGCAGGATCAACATCGTAAAAATGACCATCCTACCAAAGGCAATATACAAATTCAATGCTATACCAATTAAAATCCCAAAGCAATTCTTTATAGAAGTTGACCAAACAATCTCAAAGTTCTTATGGAGGCACAAAAGACCCAGGATAGGAAAGACAATCCTGAATACCAAAAACATTGCTGGAGATATTACCACACCTAACCTTACGAATCCATAGTTATAAAAACAGCCTGGTACTGGCTCCAAAATAGACACACAGATGAATGGATAAGGATTGAAGACCCAGATATAAGCCCACAAAATTACAGCAACTTGGTCTTTGACAAAGGGGCCCAAAGAATCCAATGGAAAAAGAACAGCATCTTCAACAAATGGTGCTGGCAAAACTGGATCTCCACATGCAGAAGATTAAAGCTGGACCCATACTTGTCACCATGTATAAGACTTAATTCCAAATGGATCAAGGACCTTGATATCAGGCCAGAGACTATTAAAACCATAGTTGAAAGGATAGGGAACTCCCTCGAGCTGATTGGGCTAGGTCAATATTTCCTAAACAGACATCCAATGGCACAGTCATTGCTACCAACTCTCAGCAGTTGGGATCTTGTGAAATTAAAGAGCTTCTGTTCAGATAAAGTGATTGTAACATGAGCTCAAAGGCAACCCATAGAATGGGAGAAAATCTTCACTTACCACATATCTGATAGAGCTCTACTGTCCAGAGTGCACAAAGAACTTAGAAAATTAAACTCCAAGGAAAACAATGGCCCAGTTAAAAAATGGGCCCTGGAACGTAAAAGAAACTTTACCAGGGATGAAATTAAAATGTCTAACAAATATCTTAAAAAATGCTCCACTTCTTTAGCCATCAGGGAAATGCAAATCAAAACTTCCCTGAGATATCATCTCACCCCGATCAGGATGACAAAAATCTACAATACAAACAACACCAAATGCTGGAGAGGATGTGAAGAGAGGGAACTCTCCTACATTGCTGGTGGGAATTCAGGCTCATACAGCCACTCTGGCAAGCCATCTGGAGATTCTTAAAGAAATTAAAGATTGAAATGCCATATGACCCTGCTATTCCACTTTTGTGAATAACCCCTCATACAGCAGAGGTTCACCCCAATAGCACAAGCACGACCATGTTCATAGCAGCACTGCTTACAATAGCAAAGTCATGGAGTTAACCCAAATGTCCAACAGTTGACGAGTAGATAAGGAAAAGTGGTACATCTATACAATGGAGTATTACTCAGCCATCAAAAATGATGATTTACTGGAATTTGCTGGGAAATGGATGTCATTAAAAACAATTATATTAAGTGAAGTATCCCAAACCCAGAAAATTAAGCGCCATATGTAGTCCCTCATAGGTGGCTCCTAGTACCAAACACACCCAGCCCACCTTGAGACACTCAAAGGTAAATCTCTGTAATACGTACAGTAATTGCAAAGATTATGAACAGGAGGGATGGGGTTGGAGGGCCACACCAGAAACAAGGAGAGAAGTGACCATGTTACAGCAGAGAAAATAGGCCTTAATCAAGGACTGCAAGTAAGTAATGTGACACTTGGTTAAGTTCACAGACGTTGGTTCCTGATCATTTTAAACCTATTTTCATCAGAAGGGGAGGGCATGTAGTCTGGCAGATAAAAAGTAACCATTTTGCAAATGGGTGATTGACCCCTCCCTCACTGAGGTTTCCTACTTTTATTACATCTACCCTTGAATGTGCTCTTATAACAAGACTCCAGTTTAACAGCTTTTTGTCTCTGGCCAGGGGGTGACATCCAATACCCATCGGGATGAAGTGAAGGGCATTGCAGGAGCAGCAAAACCTCAAAAGAAAATCAACAAACCACAATCCAGAATTTCAGAGACTCTATATCAACCACCTAGAACTAGGCCAGACTAATCTCTCCCCATCCTGAAGCTCAGGGACATTTGCGGAAGAGGGGGTGGTAAGATTGTAAGAGCAAAATGATGGGAGGAGTAATGATATGCAAGATTCTCCACACAAGTAAGGGCCGAAGCAATCATAACAGGACTTTGAATGCCTGGCGCAATGTCCAACACACTATTGATCTCACAAAGTGTAGCATCTGCTAAAGGCACCAAGATCCTTGGAGGCAAGGGACTGACAGCCACAGCAGTGTTCCTATGCTTAAGGGGAACACAGGAAAGGTTTCAGGGAAATGCTACTGGGTCCTTGTACGTCATCGGAGAGGAGGGCCCAGAGGAGATTCAGGCATGCATAATAAAGGTCTCTCTGGGAATTGGGGCGGGAGGCACTGAGGGATGGGGAGAGAGGGGTGAAAGAAGGGGGAGCAGGGGGTTTGGGGGAGGAGGAGGGAGGGAGGAAACTGGTGTACCTATTAAGTTTGTATGAGTAGAAATAATGATAAAAATGTATTAAAAATAAAATAAAATATTGCACCAAAAAAAAGAAACAGAGGCCCATCCAAATACAAGAGGCATTCCACACACCAAACAGATATAACCAAAATAGAAACTTGCCATGGCAATAGTCAAAACACTGCATCTACAAGACAAAGAGAATGTGCTGAGAGCTTCAGGAGGAAAAAACCAAGTCACTTCTAAGGTAAATCTATTAAAATAATAAATGATTTTTCAAAGGAAGCAGTAAAATCCAGAAGAGCTTGGAGAGATGTATTTCAACTACTGAATGAGCAAAAATGTCAACCCAGGCTGATATACCCTGCAACACTATCAGTCATGATCGAGGATGAAAGAAAAATTTTCCACCATAAAGACAACTTGAAGGCCATGACCACGAAACCAGGCCTTCAAAAAATGCTAGAAAAGATACTCAAGCTTGAAGAAAAGAACAGGCATATCCAGGAGGAAGGAAGGGAATTATAATTCTATCACAACCTACAAGCTAAATAATAAATTTATGAAAGCCACTAAACAAAAAAAAATGTCAGGAATTGAGATAAATTTCTCCATTATAACATTAAATGTCAATAGAATTAACTCATCAATGGAAAGACACAGGTTAAAAAAATGGATTAGAAAGCCAAACTCATCCATCTACTTCCTTCAGGAAACACATCTCTCCACAAAAGATAGGCACATTCTAAAAGTAAACGGTGAGTGAAAAATTCTGCAAGCGAGTGAACAAGGAGTTGGTGGAGGCGTTCCATGGAGTTTCCCAAATTTGCCCATGGTTCTACACATACACGTGTGCACACACACACATGCACAATTGAATAAAATAATAATACAAAAATTTCTGCAAGCTAATGAAACCAGGAACCAAGCAGAGGTAATAATTATGCTATCTGACAAAGTGAACTTCAAACCAAAGAAAATCATAAGAGGTACAGAAGGATACTACATTTTAGACACAGGAAGAATTCACCAGGAGGACGTCACAATCCTGAACATATACACCCTGAATATGGGTTCCTCCACATTCATAAAGCAAACAATACAATGTCTGAAACAAGAAATCAATCCCCAAGGACACTTGAGGATTTCAATACTTCACTCTCAACATGGAATAGATCAACAGGCCAAAAACTCAACAGAGACACATTGGAACTAAATCAAACACTTACTGAAATGGATCTTACAGATCTCTTTTGAACCTTCCATCCAAGCACCAAGGAAGACACATTTTTCTTAACAGTCCATGGAACATTCTCCAAATTAGACCACATATTGGGATACAAAACAAATCTTCACAAATACAGGAAAGTTGAAATTTATAGTCTGTACCCTGTCAGACCACTATGGTCTAAAACTTGACATCCACAACACAACAAATAGAAAATACACTAACTCTTGGAAACTAAACACTATGATGCTGAATGAGAAATGGGTTCAGAAAGAAATCAGAAAGGAAATTCAAGATTTCCTAGAATTGAAAGATGAAAATACAAAATATCAAAAATCTCTGGGACACAATGAAAGCTGTCCTAAGATGTTAAATTTATAGCTCTTAATGCCTATATCAAAAGATGGAAACTTCAAAGTAGATGACTTAACAATGCAGCTTAAAGCTCTGGAGACATAACAGTAATCCAATCCCAAAAGCAGTAGAAGAGAGATGATTAGCAAAATTGGTGAAGAAATATGGGAAACTGAATAAGGAAAACGATAGAAGGAATCAACCAGATGAAGAGCTGGTTCTCTGAAAAAATCAATAAGATTGATACACCCTTAGGTAAATTAACCAAAATCAAGAGAGAGAAAAACTAAATTAACAAAATTAGAAATGAAAATAGAGTTATCACAACTGATACCCAAGAAATTCAGAGAATTATAAAGTCATATTTCAGAATCTTATACTCCATGAAAATTGATAACTCAAAAGAAATGGATGAATTCCTGAGTATGCACATCTTACCTAAATTCAATTCGATGTTTTGAGTTATTTAAATAGTCTTATAACTAATGAGGAAATTGATGAAATAATCTCAAATCTTCCCATCAAAAAATGTCCTGAACCTTATGGGTTCAGCCCAGAATTCTACCAGACATTTAAAGAACAATTAACACCACTACTTCTTAAACTGTTCCATAAAATAGCAAAAGAAGAAACACTTCCAATTCTTCCTACCAAGATGTATCATACTAATCCCAAAACCTAAGAAAGATACTCTTAAAAAAGAAAACTATAGGCCAATCTCTTTGATGAACACACCTGCAAAGGTTCTCAAAATCTTAGCAAATCGAATTCAAAAAGGTATCAAAAAGATCATTCACAGGGATCAAGTAGGCTTTATCCTAGGCACATGAGGTTGGTTCAACATATGCAAATCAATATATGTAATCCATCATATACACCAATCCAAAGTCCAAAACCACATAATATTCTCGATAGATGCAGAAAAAGCTTTTGACAAGATCCAGGATCCTTTTATGATCAAAACCCTAGAGACAGTTGGAATAGAAGGAACTTTATCAAAATAATAAAAGTTGTATACTGCAAGCCACCAGCAAGGATTGTATTCAATGGGGAAAAACTTGAAGCATTCCCACTTCCATCAGAAACTAGACAAGGCTATCCACTCTCACCACTTCTATTCAGTATTGTACTTGAAGTCTTAGCTAGAACAATAAGGCAATAGAGGGCAATAAAAGATTTTCATCAGGCATTTCCACGGGGCCCTTGTGTACAGTTATCTGGTGTTGTGTCCTGGGAGGGAGCATGTTATTGAGTTCCTTCTGGGACTTAAAATTCCCACGATTTGGGGGAAGTTCTATTTGTTTACTCTGAACTGATTACTTCAGATCCTATTTGTTGGGTGTCAATTTGTTTGTTTTCAAAATTTTTGCTTTTAGGTATACTTTTCTGGCTTTGAAATAATTTTTGTTTCCAACATATTTTATTGCTATTTCTATTGTTACATGTCTCCTTCCATACTTCTGAATGGATTTTGCTTCCCAAACAATCAACTTGTTAATTTTCAAGTGCTTAGTCTTTTTCTCTGTTTATTCTCCCAGTATCTAATTCAAGGAAGAGGAATTGTTTGTAGAAAAACAGGTATTTCATAGTCCTGCTTGTCTTATGTTCAGTAATCATGATAATTCAACATGCAAATATTTTTGAAACAATGGAAATATAACTAATGATATATTGGATTCACAGTTTCTGCAATGAGGAGCATTAAATATCTCTAAATTGGTTGTATGCACATTAAACTAAATATCGTAGGAAACAATTTAAAAAAATATATGTACCATGAATGTGCAATATGCTATGATTGGAATTTCATATCCTCTAATGTAAGGACATGATTAAATTGGTAATTGATAAATTAATTATAGGAGCTCAGAAAACTGCATATAAGTAAAAACGACCTGTCAAAGTTATGAAAAAAATTAATGACAAATTTTGAAAATTATGCTGAAATTAAAAAATATTTTCTATTTCATGAAGCTTTCTCTCCTGTGATAAATGCTAGACTTTGGAGGGTCATTGATATGTCAGCCATTTATGTCAGCCTGACCCGCACAATGGCTGACATGTCAATGCCCCCCCAATCTATCATGGATCACAGGAGAGAAAGCTCTAGGAAATAGGATCCTTAGAGGGAAGGGATTAATCAGTCATAGTAGTGTTCCCATACTAATGGTGAGCCTAAGAAAGGGCTCTTGGCTATGCTACTGAGTCATGAACCCTCACTAGGGTGGAGGATTCAGAGGGAGTTTGGACATTCACACAAAAAGATGCTCCAGGGGATGGGAGGGAGGAAGGGGGAGGCATTGAGAGAGAGGGAGGGAGGGAGAGAGGGTGGTGAAAGGAGGGGGGAAGGGAGGACAGTGCAAGGGGGGATGACTAGAGAATAAAGGAGGGAGAGAGGATGGAGGTACCGATTGAGGTAATATTAGAAAAAAATAAAATGTGGGAGAAAATAAAAGATTTTTAAAGAAGAAAAATGTCAAAATCCGACCTAGTATTTTATTTCACTTTTAATTCTTTGACAGCTTCATATAGAAATACAATGCAATTCAGTTGTATTCATTCCATATTATCTATCTCTTTTTATGCATATTCTTTTTATTACATTTTTGCCTAGTTATACAAGTTCAGTAGATATCCCCTTTCTTTGCCTTCTCCCTTCCCTTCTTCCCTGTTGTCCCCCATTACACTCTCCCCCACTTCTAACTCTCCCCCTCCCTCTCAACCCTTTTCCTTCCCACCTCCTCTCTTGGTGCTTCCTGCTTTCTCCCTCCCAACCTTCAGAGCATCTATTTATGTGGGCCCTGAATTTCTTTCTGAGTCTTTTATACTAGCGAGGGTTCAGGACACAATAGCATAGCTTGGGGCCCCTTCATGGGTTGCCTGCTAGTATGATAAATCTATTATGACTGTTAATCCTTTGCCTCTAAGGATCCTACTACCTGAAACCTTCTCCCCTGTGATCCTTGCTAGACTTTGGTGGAGTTGTTGACATGTCAGCCATTGTGCAGGTCAGACAAGGTTCAATCACATTGTGCCTATATCTTTGCTGTTGCAGCCCTGACTTGTGTGAAGTGCCTTGCATATTGTTGGTTCTCCCCTTCTTTAGGCTCTTTTGATCTTGCCACCCCTTCTTTAACAAGGTTCCCTGATCTTTAGGATAGGGAGAGATTTGGCTGGTCTTGTTCCAGGTGATTATTGTAGGGTCCTTGGTGTTCTGAATTATGGTTTGTTGTTGTTTTCAAGTTTTGCTGTTCCTGTACTGCCCTTGGCTGCATCCTCATTGGTTGTCTAGGGCATCTTCTAACCAAACACAAAAGACTATTTAAATGAAGATCTTACAGAAGAGTCTCAAAGGTAGATGGAAGAATAGGAGTGGGACACAGCAGTGAGAGAGGTTAGTTTCCTGTTTCAGGTTGGTTACTGTAATGGTTACTCTTAACTATTGCAGTGAGAGAATACCCAAAGTTAAATAAGTTAAGTGAGAAAAGGAAATTTTTTCACCTTATGGTTCCAGAGAGGAGAAATGGTCTTTCATGTCAGAGGCTGTATGTCTGACTGGACAATGCTGGAGGCATGCTAAGTCATTCCCATCCCTGAGGCTAGTGGGTGATGATTCCTGGAGAATCGCCTGTTCTATGGTTCCTTTTATTTGGTCCCCTACTGAGAGGTTGCAGTGAGATCTAATGAACTTCTAATTGGATCTAGGGCTGGTCTTTGTGTCGGAAATGTATTGACCCAGAAAATCTCTTCAGGTAATCTCAGCTTATCTTAGTTAATGCCAGATATGTCCAGATGACACCCAGGATTAACTATCACAGTTATCTAACTGCCAGTCCCCCAGTGGCCATTCTCTCCACATTTGAGGCAGGCCGCAGATAACCCTTGAGGTAAATTTGGCTTCTTTGAAGGAATACCAAGAGCGACTCCCAGAAGCTGACACATTTGTCAGTCCGGGGCAAATTGATCTTTACAACTATTAAAAACATTAAATGCCTGTAATAGTTACTTTTTTGTGTTGCTGTGAGAGAGCACTTAAAATCAATAAACTTAAGGGAGAGAGATTTATTCAGCTTATGGTTACAGAAAGAAGAAACAGTTTTTCATGGCAGAGATAGCATGACTGGCTGGCCAAAGCTGGAGATACCCATTGGAGAGGCTGAGAGCTACCAGACTGCTTTCTGCAAAGGCAGACTTCTCCTGGAGGTTGGGTGGAAATAATCCACCTCAAGGCCACCCCTTGTGACCACTTTCCTACAGGAAGGGTCTATATTTCAAACCAGCCATGGCCTTCCCAAGCACACGAGAGTATGAGGTACACATTTCAAACCATGACAATGCCATATCTAACAGATCTGTTTGAGTGGTGTGAATGCCATGGTTTAGCTTTCTAAATCTCTTTTCAATGTCAGGAACTGCTTGGGAAATTAATCGACAGCTTAAAATCACAATGACCTTTGTGAAAGATGGGTCTAGTTTGGTATAATGTATGAGACCATCAATGAAATGGGAAAGGAACCTTGTAGAGCTTTCTTTGCCTCTGAGTGATCTATCAGAGTGTTTTTGTAGTTTGCTGCCTTATGGACAGACTTATGGAGACCAGTGAGGATACAGACTAGCAAGTCGCCTGAAAAGTCCTCCCCAGAGAAAAACCCTCTGATATATCCAGTGGGAATGCCTGTCTTAAACAGCAACTGTACTCAGAGGGTGTTAGCTGTTCATGAGATGAATCTCATCAGCATGAGCCTGAGCCATGTGCAGACCCACTGATTATCATTGATGGTGTGCATAGAGAAGAGAATTACATAAATATCATGCCAGGTGAGATTAAAAAACTGAACAAGATATTTAATTTTAAAAGAAAAATTCATTATTTATTTAAAAAATAAAGAATCATCAACAAACAAGCCAAGAAATTTTGATCTGGGATAGGTCACTAATACAGATGGGGACATGGATGTTAATGATCCTTTGGGAGCCAGTAACTTCATGCAGGGGGTAGATGCCAACTGTGGGAATGTACCTGTATCAGTGGTATGGGATTGGGAATTAGAAGGGAGAGGGATGAAGGATTGAACACCAATGTCAGGACTGGAAGAGTAAGACCAGAAGTATCATGAGAGAAGAGTAAAATGATGGCTAGAAATAGTGTGTGTGGGGGGGAGTGCCTGGCAGCAGAGTTGGGTATAAAGCAGGGTCAGGTCAGGTTGGAATCAGGGTGGTGGCAGGAGATGAAGAGTAAGGGGAAGATGGAGGAAGGGCAGGAGATTCTAAGGAGTGTGGGGAAGGTGGGAACAAAGAATGGGAGGCATAAGCCATGTCTGCATTCCAGAAGAAGGAAAGGTCTTGGTATGGAGGAGGGAGAGAAAGTGAGAGAACAATTTTAACTACCTAGATTTGGAAGAATTTGCAGGATTCAGAGAGGGGTGTGTACAGAAGGCAAAAAGGCTTGGGACTAGAGTAATTCAGACCACCTACTATTGCAGTGACAAGAAGTATCAATGTTAGGCTACTATACCACATAGTGACCCTTCCCTCCCAGACAAAAACAGCCCCAATCTCATAAAATGGCATCTCTGGGAATGTATATTGGGTATACATGCTCTTCCTACAACCTGAAATGGAACCCTAGGCCCCTTCCACCTCCTGTGCTTCTTTCTGATTGCGGGCTCCAGCTCTCTTGGAAGTTCCTCAGTAGCAGAGCATTTTCCCTTATAAGGTAAAATCCAGAGAGTCCATTGTTCCTGCCAAGACCCCCTAGTGCCTTCTGGGTTTTACTCTATATAAGCGGAGAGAAAATGAAAACTTGCTGCTGCTCCATACATTCATCATGAGACAGCCACTCTATTCACTCCCGCCATAAATCTCTTGCGCACAACCAGTCTGTGGTCTTTGTTCGCACAAGACATTGAGGGGATCCCACCACCCCTTAAACCAAGTTCCCTAAGAATTCAAAAATCCAATGTGCCACTCTAGTTATCTAAGGGGAAATGAGCTCAAATGGAATTACAATAAGAAATGAGATGGCAGGGAGAGAGAAAAAAAGGAGAAAGAGAGAAAGTTACAGAGACAGGGAGAGAAAGGAAGAGAGGAAGAGAAAAGAAAGAAAGAGAGAAAAAAGAGAAAGAGAGAAAGATTTGGGACAACCTAACAAATGAGACTAACCTGATGGTAAATGATGAATCAGCAAAGGAGATGGTTGAGTCTGTGGGGGCTGGGGATGGTGGTTCTGCTAAGGTTTGGACCTAAGCAAGGTCTGGCACCTCGAGGACAGAAAGGTATAAATAAGGGACAGTGGGGGGGGGCGACTGTAACTTCAGAGTTCATAGCTGGGTTAAAGAGGCAGGGTCTCGAAGAAGTTTATCCCTTTGTCGTGGGCATTAAGAGCTATGAACTTACCTCTTAGAACAGCTTTCATTGTGTCCCAGAGATTTTGGTAAGTTGTATTTTCGTTATCATTCACTTTCAGGAAATCTTGAATTTCCTTTTTAATTTCTTCCTGAATCCAGTTCTCATTCAGCATCATAGTGTTAAGTTTCCAGGAGTTAGTGCATTTTCTCTTGTTTGATGTGTTGTGGATGTCCAGCTTTAGGCCGTGGTGGTCTGATAGGGCACAGGTTAGAATTTCAACTTTCTTGTATATGTGTAGATTCATTTTGTGGCCCAATATGTGATCTATTTTGGAGAAAGTTCCATGTGCTGCTGAGAAAAATGTGTATTCTTTGGTGCGTGGGTGAAAAGTTCGATAGAGATCTGTGAGGTCCATTTCTTTCAGGGTTTGATTAAGTTCCAAAGTGTCTCTGTTAAGCTTTTGACCTGTTGATCTATCCCATGTAGAGAGGGCGGTGTTGAAGTCCCCAAGAATTATCGTTTGGGGGTTGATTTCTTGCTTTAGACGCTGTAGGGTTTTCTTAATGAATGTGGGGGGGCCCGTATTGGGTGCATATATGTTCAGTATTGTGAAATCTTCCTGGTGAATTGTACCTCTGACTAAAATGTAGTATCCATCCGTGTCTCTTATAATTTTTTTTGGTTTGAAATCCACTTTGTCTGATAGCATAATGGCTACCCCTGCCTGTTTTCTGCTTCCATTTGCTTGTAGAATTGTTGACCAGCCTTTTATTTTTAGAGCGTGCCTATCTTTTGTGGTGAGATGGGTTTCCTGCAGGCAACAGATTGATGGATTGTGATTTTTAATCCAAGTTTGTAATCTGTGTCTCTTGATCGGTGAATTAAGTCCATTAACATTTAGTGTTATAATGGAGAAACTATTGTTAATTCCAGACATTTATTATGTTTAGTAGCTTTTATAAGTATATTGCTTCGCTTTTAATGGTGTTATATTTGCCTTCTGTTCTCCTGGATATGCCTGTTTTTTTCTTCACGCTTGAGTATCATTTCTAGCAGTTTTGAAGGCCTGGTTTGGTGGCCATGTATCCCTTAAAGTTGTCTTTGTGCTGGAAAATTTTTCTTTCTCCCTAGATCATGACGGATAGTTTTGCAGGGTAAATCAGCCTGGGTTGACATTTTTGCTCATTCAATACTTGAAGTATGTCTCTCCAAGCTCTTCTTGCTTTTACTGTTTCGACTGAGAAGTCATTAGTTATTTTAATAGGTTTGCCTTTAAAAGTGACTTGTTTTTTCTCCCTTGAAGCTCTCATCACCAGTTCTTTATCTTGAATGTGGAGTGTTTTAACTATTATTTGCCGCGGTGTGCTTCTATTTTGGTCGTATCTGTTTGGGGTGCAGAATGCCTCTTGTATATGAATGGGCCTCTCTTTTTTTAGATGAGGAAAGTTTTCCTTGATGATCGTTTGAAAAATTTCCTCAGGGGTGGTATTTTGAGATTCTTGCTCCGGTATTCCATGAATACGCATGTTAGGCTTCTTCAGGGTGTCCCATATCTCTTGGATATTTCTCTCAAGTATCTTTTTGGCTTTAACAACCTCTTCCATTGAGCTGGTTAGTACTCCCACTTTATCTTCAAGGTCTGAAATTCTGTTTTCTGCTTCATTAGTTCTGTTGATAAGACTCTCTGTGGCGTTCTGGGTTGAAGATAACTTGTCTTTTAGCTCAGTTTTAAACTCTGCTTGGGTTTGTTTTAACTGTTCTATGCCACTTTTTGTTTCTTGCACTGTTTTCTCAACTCCTCCAGATGTCTGTTGTGTTGCTCTTCAAAGCGATTGATTCGATTATGTAATTCCTCCCGGATTTCCTCTTTCATAGTATTGAACATGGTAATGATCATATTTTGAAAGTCTTTATCCTGGGTGGGGCTTTCTTGGCCTTTTTCCGCTGGTTTGTTCTTGTTGGAGTCTAACATTATGGGATTAATTTCTTCAGTGGGAAATTTGTTTACTTGAGTGTTGCTTCTCATGGATTTGCACTTTGACTTTGGCATTGTCATTTTAACTCTTAAGATCTCTCAATTTCACTAAACTGAATTATTTGGCCTGGGGTACTGGTGGGCAGGGCCTGAACGGGGACTTACCTAGGGCGCGGGGTGAGGCCCGGGTGGACCGCGCGCGTGTCCTGACTGGCGGAGCGGGGTGGGGCGAAAAGGGAGGATGGGCGCGTCGGCGTGGAGCTATTTAACCCGAGGGCAGCTGGGGCGGGGCCCGGGCGCAGGGGGAGGTGCTCCTCGTCCCTCGGCCCCCGCGTGGCTCCGGCTGGATGGTGGGAGTCGGACCCGGGTCCCCGTGGGCTGACCTGGGGGTCCTAGAGCGCGCGTTGAGGCCCGGCTGGATCTCGCGCAGGCGGCCCGACCGGCGGAGCGGGGGCGGGGCGAAGAAGGGAAGGATGGGCGCGTCGGCGTGGAGCTATTTAACCCGAGGGCAGCTGGGGCGTGGCCCGGGCGCAGGGGGAGGTGCTCCTCGTCCCTCGGCCCCCCGCGCGGCTCCGGCTGGATGGTGGGAGTCGGAGCCGGGTCCCCGTGGGCTGACCTGGGGGTCCTAGAGCGCGCGTTGAGGCCCGGCTGGATCTCGCGCAGGAAGTTTATCCCTTTGTAAGGTGATATCCTGGTCTTCTGTCAGTCCCAGAAGTGTGGTTAGGTCAGTCCTTGACCTTGATCCCACTATCACTATGGATCAGGTAAGGATGGGCGGATGGAGGACAGAGAATTCTATCAATTATAAGCCTTATATAGAAAGCCAGGAGGAGCTAGAACAAGACATCTTCCAAGATGTCTGAGGTAACACTCATTTTCAGTGGCAGCTTTAAATGATGGGCACACTCTAATCATTTGAAGGGAGACAGTTTTTGTGGAGGTTAAAGAGAATCTAAGATTGTTAGTGGGCAAAGAGTCAATTTTAAGTTTTGAGTGGTAAAGTCAGTGAGAAATGCCCTTTACTTTTGCCACTGTAGTAGTTAATATTATCTGACTTGGCTCTTGACATTTAGGGACCGTGAAACCTGAGCAGAGATCCAATGAGACTGGAAGAGATGTTTGGGGAGGTATATATATATGGGAAAGTCTAATGTTTGTCTGTCCAGATATTGGTTTTGTCATATATCAGGAAAAGGGGGTGAAATATAGCAGGGAGTAACCAGATGGTGATAGGTCTACATACCTATCAAAAGGGTTAATGTTAAGGGGGTATTCCTGTTAAATCGACAAATGGAAGAGTGTAATTGGCAGGAAAGCAAATCAGGACAGCTTAAGTTCAAGCAGTAACTTAGTTAAAAGATTTTTAAGGAAATTATTGGCATGATCCTCTTCACCAGAACACTGGGTTTCCAAGACCATGAAAACAGTACCAATACATAAAGAGGCAGCCAGGTGCTGAATCATCTAAGAAACAAAGACAGATCTGTTACCATTACATAGGGAGGAAAGTACTACAAAATGAGAAATGATCTGAGATAGAAGAATGTGAGAGCATTACTGAGCCTGCTCAGACATGGGAGGGAAAGCCTTTACTGAACCCATTAGAGTGTCTACCCGTGTGAGAACATAAGGGAGTTTCTGAGGGTGTGGCATGTGAATTAAGTTGATCTTCCCTGATGTATTCTGACTTCCCTGATGTTCCTGGACTTGATGGGTAGAGAAGCAAGTGGACTTATAATCACCATGAAGAAACTTGGGTACAGATAGCACAATAAGAGGTGATTATCTGGAGAGTCTATGATAAGGTAGAATAGTAAATAGTCTTAAGTAAGATGAGGTAAATATCTAGTGTAGAATATGTCGTGTAGTGTGGAAAGGAGTGCATAGTTCTGAATTTATTTCTTTTTTAAAATTCAATAATAGTCTATAACATATACTACATTTCTTCTCCCATTTATCTATCAGTGAAAAATTGAGTTGTTTTTACTTTTTGACTTACTTGAATAATAATTCTATGCATATTTACATATGCTATGACCCACACAGCACTCAGATCAACAAAATTGTTTATAATATAGAAAAGCCAATAATAGGGCTTCAGCAGGTATCACAGGACATGAAGAATGAAGATACTGCAGCTTTTAGGAACATATCTGGTGCTTCTATATAAGGTCAATTACGCATCAACAACTTTTATCTGAGGAATGAGAGACATAGGTTCTTGCCTTTAATCAGCTTCCATATGAAACAGCCTTGGTTATGTCAATTTGCCAACATGGCCATGCAGATGCTAAATATTTCTATTTCATTGTATTTATATTTCTACTTCATTTGTCTTATATTTCTACTTCACTAGTCCTTTTCAGTTCTCGTATGCATACGCACAGAAGGGTACTTGCCAGGAGATATAGAAATTCTGAATCAAAACTTTTGAGGAATTTCCTTGCTGTATTCCAAATAACTTTACCATTTTGTATTTTATCATCAGTATACAGATTCTAGATTTTTCATATTGCTGAAAATATTTATTTTCTGTGAATATGTTTATGGCGTGTGTGTGTGTGTATCTGTATGTGTTTGCGTGTGTGCCTATCCTAATGATTAGAAAGTTATATTGTGGTTTTTATTTAACTTCTTCTCACAAGTAATATGATTATTTCCACACAAGTGATGGTCATACATGCATGTTTATAAAACTGTCAATTGTAGTCTATCACACATTTTTTCTGTTGGAACCAAAGTTCCCTTTGGGCCCCTTACCCAGATCCCGAAGGAGACACGAGAACCGCTGGGTTGCTGTAAAGGCACGAGGCAAGATTTATTAATCTAGCTAGCTAGGACCGCCTCCCTGCTCAGGCAAAAGAGAACGGCCCCGACTGAATTTCGGGCAAGGTTTTTATAGGAAAGCAACTGCCTTGAGCAAATACATTCTGTAAATATTTTCACTATACACAAGGAAGTTGAGTCAGTTTACAAATGTTCTGGCCGATAACCTTGCCCTGGGCAGTTCCCGGCACGCAGTGAGTTGGCGCCCGGGGAGAGTTTGGCGCCGGCGGGAGATTTGAATTTTGCGCCGGCGGGAACTTGGGCTTCACAGCAGGAACCTGGGTTCCACATTCCCCCCTTTTCTTTAGGCACACTCCAATCATGGAGTGTCAGTTACAGTTCTTGTGGTAAATTTCTGGGAGGATTGGAGTCAGTTCCTCAGCAGGGGTGTTCCTTCCAGGTGATTCCAGCAGTAGAGGACGTCTCTTCAGAATTCTAAAGACCTTGAGAGACCCATCCCAGCATAGCTGCTCTAATCCTGCCTCACTTTCCCATAAACCTATATGAGAATCAGACTGCTCTGGGGATAAAGGGCGGTGATTCGATCTGGCTGCTTCCTGCTGAATCGGGGTGAAGGAAATAAGAGCAGTCTGACATTCTCATCTATGAAATGCTGGGTTGGTCTAGAGGTCTTTGATAGATGGCTTTATTACCTCAAGGTTGGTCTAAAAGAGACAAAATACAGGCAAATTGAGTCTCCAGAATCCATAGAAGGACCAGATCATTGTAATTGGGAAGGCACATGAGATAAACCGAACAAGCTCAGCAGTCTTGCTGTGGGTAAGTCCCTGCGTGAGCTTAAGCAATATAAAAGAATAATTTCTCCTAGGATAGCATCTTTTCATCCAAATATGCCCTGAATGGGTGGCCTTCATCTGATTTCTGGATTGCTTGGATCATACCCTTCTAAAGCTGATAGTCACAGAGAGCAGGGCCAAGGCAATGTAGGCCGTCACACTCACGATGCTGAATACTGACAAGGAAAGCAGCAGGAACAAGCTGGCGTCTAGTAGAGGAGGTCAACAACCATGGAGCCCAAACCCCTGTGGCCAGGTTACAGTGACCTTCCCCAAGGAACAGGCTTTAGGCCTGAACTGGGAAGAAACACCAAGACCTGACAATTTTTATATTTATTTTTCCTAGATAAAGCCATGTCTTTTCTCCAGAAAATGTTTCCTTGAAATAATATCTTATCAGGTTGGAATCTTTTCCCTCAGAATGGTTGGATTGAACTAATATCTTATCAGGTTGGAATCTTTTCCATCAGAATGGTTGGATAAGGATGCAGCATTTAGGGTCTTTAAACTGCAGACTTTTGTTACATGCTATCTGACATTTTCTGTAATCCATGATTTTCTCTTCTAATACCTTTGGTGTGTCTAAAACCAATTTTATAACAGTGCTAAAATATTTTATTCTATTAAGCCTAAACCTTGAATATTCGAGCACTAAGGCATGTCTCAGTAGTTACCTTGTGAGTGCAATGAGCCTGTCATTTTCTTGATCTTAAATATTTTAGTAAAATCAAAAGTTGACAAAAGCCTAGGAAGGAAGTTGAGCACTAGAATTTTGTGCTCCCTTGTCTATTAACATAGAAACAAAGAGGCTTCCCATTTGCACGTTAAACCCAAGGTTCTCACGAGATGCTCAACCTGGCACTCTTGGGCTTCCTTTTGCTGGATATCAGTGGCAAACTCTTTTTCCATCGGAGGGAAGCTATGAGCTTCAGGCCATTACATTGATCTCCACCGGGGTGTTCGACCCCTGGGCCCTGGGGTTCAGGGGGCAATCTTCCTCCATTGGAAATTCCCATAGTTGGGACATAGGCCACATGAAAGCTTTCTGTGCTCACAACAGTCTCAAAGCGCCCAGTCTGGTCATATTCGAAGCATCTTTTTCCACCTTTCCCCTGTCGGGAGGGGTCCTGGGTTGATCTGCTTGGGGTGCCTATTTAACCTATCCCCTAAGGCAAATGTCAAGTTCTGATTTCTTTGCTTTCTGGTTCTTTCTCTTTCTTTTCTTTTTTTATACTAAGTCCTAGGTCACCTGTCCTATTTTTAAAGTCCTAGGACAAACAGAAACAAAGGATTCTACCTCCAAGACAGAAATGAAAGCTTCCTGATGGTGCCAACCTCTCCCTTACAGATGATGGGGACCTATTTCCCTCAACAGATGAGAGCCCTGTTGTCCTCCACATGAGAGTTTACTTCCCCCTGACAGATGAGGACTTTGGCTGACATGGAAGCTAAATGAAATTACTGTCTGTTTCACCTTAGTCTTGAGGGCATTGAGAGGCAAAGCTTTTCCTGAGTTACTAGCTGGTACTTTTGGTCCAGCTCTATAGTCTCTCAACTTTCTGGCATTTGTTTGTCTAGTTGGATGGTAGTATAACTTAAAGATCTTCCTGGGATCATCTCTTGTCTAAGATGTATACAGGGCATGTCTGAGAATATGCTATGACTTGACCCTCTTTTAGGTTGGTAGAACTAAGCATTCACAATTTCTAGATAGTCCCTGGACACAGGAAGGGGAAATCTCTCTCTTTTGGCTTCAATTAGTGAACCTGGACTTGAGGAAAGGACGCGTGGCTTAGCAGAGTTCTGATAATCACTATATACACAGTGTTGTCAGCAAAGACATCCGTTGACACTGCCCATGGTGTGGTCCCGGGAGGCCAGCACTCCACCCAGTGCCACCAGAGCCCCACCCGATGACACTAAAAGGGGAGAGTCCATGGTCCACACATGCCTGAAGCTTCCTGTATTCCCTATGCTATTTAAACAGCATAGTCATTGTCTCAGACTTGAAACACTTTCCTTCAGGGCAAACATTTTTAGGAATTTCCTTTCATTGATTAACAAGAGCTAAAGTCACATTGATCCCCACTGTACTACGTAGACCAAGAGCTAGAGTCACATTGATCCCCACCACACGATGCAGACAGACAAAGGTTGGGAATCCCTCCAGGAGAGATCATTCAAGTACCAGTCTGGCCACACTCTTTGCAGAGTCATGGGTGATAACTTAGCCATAGTGGGTTCAGCTGTTTCGTGACTTGCGATCGGATTCTAATCCGATCCCACCCTAGACCATATGTTATCACCATGGAAACGCAGAACTGGCCCAATCGAATCCCGTGGCTTTAAGAGATCTTAGGGATCTCGCCGTGGGACTACAAACTCGAGCACAGAGGTGTTACAGGTTTCCCACCTCAGGCCGACATTCACTCACACATTCATACAGAGGTTAAAACATTCCCTCCCTCATTTTGCAGGTGCCCTTTTCCTCCCCCTCCCGGAGAGACCTGTTCCAAAAGGTGAGCAGAGGTTGGTCTAGCACAGTCTCTTTTACCGTAAAGTCCAAGATTTAGAGAAACTCCCTAGTTGGCCTTGAGTCTGTTCCAAGCTGCAGCTGAGGTGGGGCCTCAGTTTCTCCTGCTGGCCACCTCCCTGGGGGCAGGGAGGGCCCTGGTCTCAGACTTCTCATTTATGACCCCACTGTTAAGATTCCTACTGTCCTTGAGAAGTTGGGATTTTAGAAGTAACCAATTTTCTGCTTTAAACAGACAACTGAAATACATTTGAATACATGAAGCTTAATTCTTAATTTCTAATTTCTGAGGCTCAATATCTTTTGTTTTATAACATGGAAGAAACATAACAAATAATATTTTCTTTAACCATCATCTCTTATTTTCAGTCTTCTCATAACTCTAACATCCCACAAACCTTCATGACATACTTTAACATTTTTTTTAAGTAACCAACTCATAAACCTCTTGCACATCTAACTACCATACATATTTTCTTTCATACTTGATGGTTTTCTGTTGTTTACCCTTTAAAAAATGTCCTTTAAAAGAGGCAATAACAGTAGACCTCATCTTAAAAATCATTATATCCCAATTAAGTTAGCAAGATTGTAACAGAACACAGGAGTACACCTGGAAACAGGAAATTAGCATACATACCAGGAGAATGAAGAAATTCCAATGAATTTCTCAGAAATCAGTTTTCCTTTCTGGTTGCTAGATATGTTGGTATTACATATGGAAAAACAAACTTTTAAAGGAATTACAAAAGTGATGTTATTAGATCCTAGGTAAAAACACAATATCATCTTTTGTGAAGCTTCATAGAAATCAAGATAAAACAAAATATTTTAATCAGTACGTACTCAGGCCTTTTATGTTGTTCTTAAGTGTGCACGTGCATTTAAATTGAGCATGCCAAATAATAAAAAGTCAAAAAAAAAAAACCAAGATGTAATCATAAGTGCGCAATAATTTGAAATGGCCATAGCTGTGTTATTTTGAAACATAAAACACACCTATTATGGAAAACCCAGATAACTAAACAAAGTAACTCTTAAAATGAGATCATCATAAACACAGCACAAAAAAACGACAGACAGTTCCCCGTCTTCCCTAGTCAGATTCTTCCCCCAGGGTTAGCACTCGAGAGGAGTTACCTGGCAGGCGTTTGTGGAACGGGGGCTTCTTGGGGCAGTCCCTCACCCAATGCCCCTTTTCTCTACAATAGCGGCATTGGTCTCGGTCAGCTCTCTTGTCACCTTTATTGTTCAGGTATCCCTTTCTCTCTTCCTGCCTGTTTTGCCCGTCCTGCTTGTCCTGTACTATTGTAGCCAGGATTTGAGTAAGCCTCCGTTCATTCCTTCCTTCCCTAACGTCCATCCGAAGGTTGATAATCAAGTCAAGGGGCGTTGATCGAGTCTGTCCCATTATATATTGAATTTCTTGAACACAGAAATACCCCAGAAACACAGAGAATGACACAAAGACGAACCCAACAAATATTTCACAAAGACGAACCCAACACATATTTGCAGCACCAGGTCCTTAAGCGCTCGCTCGAGCAGCTTCTCTCCCGGGAAGAAAGTGAAAGTAAAAGAAGCCGGCAAGAGAGGAGTTCGGAGGCCCGCTGCAGTTCGGGTATGCCCTCCTTCTCCAAAAAGTCTACAGGGTTGGGTACAATTGGGAATACCGTCCAATTGCCCAAGCCTTATGGGGGAGTTCAGCTGGGAATACCGTCCAACTGAGCCTAGTTGGGAATACCATCCAACTGCGGCTTACCCCCTGTCGACAGGGTTGGGTTCAATTGGGAATACCGTCCAATTGCCCAAGCCTTATGGGGGAGTTCAGCTGGGAATACCGTCCAACTGAGCCTAGTTGGGAATACCATCCAACTGCGGCTTACCCCCTGTCGACAGGGTTGGGTTCAATTGGGAATACCGTCCAATTGCCCAAGCCTTATGGGGGAGTTCAGCTGGGAATACCGTCCAACTGAGCCTAGTTGGGAATACCATCCAACTGCGGCTTACCCCCTGTCGACAGGGTTGGGTTCAATTGGGAATACCGTCCAATTGCCCAAGCCTTATGGGGGAGTTCAGCTGGGAATACCGTCCAACTGAGCCTAGTTGGGAATACCATCCAACTGCGGCTTACCCTCTGTCGACAGGGTTGGGTTCAATTGGGAATACCGTCCAATTGCCCAAGCCTTATGGGGGAGTTCAGCTGGGAATACCGTCCAACTGAGCCTAGTTGGGAATACCATCCAACTGCGGCTTACCCCCTGTCGACAGGGTTGGGTTCAATTGGGAATACCGTCCAATTGCCCAAGCCTTATGGGGAGTTCAGCTGGGAATACCGTCCAACTGAGCCTAGTTGGGAATACCATCCACTGCGGCTTACCCCCTGTCGACAGGGTTGGGTTCAATTGGGAATACCGTCCAATTGCCCAAGCCTTATGGGGGAGTTCAGCTGGGAATACCGTCCAACTGAGCCTAGTTGGGAATACCATCCAACTGCGGCTTACCCCCTGCTGCCCCCGGGGTCAGGGCGTTCCCTTTGCCCCCCTGCGAGGTCTCGGACACGTCTGCCCACCTCTCGACGGGTACAGCCCCAATTTCGTCCCACCTAGGTGGCCTGGAAAAGAAACTGACACAAGAGACCATAGACACAATACACAATGCACAATGCACAAGACACAAGACAATTCAGGAGCTCCACTTACCTCCAACCCTGGTCGTCGGCTCCTCCGAGTTGGGTCAGGGGCATCCCGGACGAGCCCCCATATGTTGGAACCGAAGTTCCCTTTGGGCCCCTTACCCAGATCCCGAAGGAGACACGAGAACCGCTGGGTTGCTGTAAAGGCACGAGGCAAGATTTATTAATCTAGCTAGCTAGGACCGCCTCCCTGCTCAGGCATAGGAGAACGGCCCCGACTGAATTTCGGGCAAGGTTTTTATAGGAAAGCAACTGCCTTGAGCAAATACATTCTGTAAATATTTTCACTATACACAAGGAAGTTGAGTCAGTTTACAGATGTTCTGGCCGATAACCTTGCCCTGGGCAGTTCCCGGCACGCAGTGAGTTGGCGCCCGGGGAGAGTTTGGCGCCGGCGGGAGATTTGAATTTTGCGCCGGCGGGAACTTGGGCTTCACAGCGGGAACCTGGGTTCCACATTTTCATTACAATATCTTGGGATGGTTGATTTGCAATTTGAAAATACACTCTGCATATTATACATTTACTAAAAATATGATGAAGATATTTTCTCACATTCTCTATGCTGTATTTTTGCTGCATTTTCTATTTAGTGTTCAAATGTTTTAGAGTTTGGTGTTCCTTTTTTGTTCTTTTCTTTGTTTCCCGTATTTTGGTATCATAATCAGGAAAGGGTTAAGACTGGGCCTTTTGGACATTGGACTGAGAAACAAGAAAATGTTAGGATTAATTGTCAACATTACTTGATGTTGCCTTTAGATTTGGCCAGTGTCAGGCAGTTAAGATGACTTATTCTATAACTTTCAGGGACAAAATATAATCAGGATATACTTATTTTGGGGGGCTGGGATGTGTTTCCAGAATTTTTTAAACCTAAGAAAATGCTGCAGATTAAAGGATCCCATCTTAGATATTTGAAAATCATACATCCCATGTTCTGTGTGTGATTATGTATTAAATGTGCATTTGTACTCACATATACACATAGTAAATAAAAGAAAGTGAAATGCTTTATGATACTTATTTTGATATTTTTCTACTTGCAAAAAATAGAAAATGAAATTTGCAAGGACTCTATAGAAAGTAATTTTTTTTCAAAATATTATGTATGGGAAAGAGAAGAGAGAAAGGATCAACATATATTCCATGGGTATAAGTAACTGTACAACATTCAGGAGGTGGTTCTCTCCTTTTACCATGCAGGCTCCTCAATTTCTCAGGTTTGTGTGCAGCTACCCTTATCCACTGAACCATCTTGTCAGTCTTTAACATTTTAATATTATAATAGAACTCAAAGGAAAGAAGGGGGTGAACCCAAATATTCCATTAATAAATCAACTCAATTTTACACTCTTGATCATGGCCACCAGAGTTCAGTAGTGAGTCTACCAATGAAAAGTCTCTTTTATTTAATGTGCTGGTAATAAATACATTTTTCTCATAGGATTATATTATAGGACAGTTGTTTTCTGTTGTTCTACTTTGTAAATTAAAATTGTATCCTTTATATATATAACCCAAGGTATCATGTTTATATTGTAGATGAGGAAACTGAGACCCTGAAATCTGAAACAATTGGCCTAAGGTCACACATTTTCTTAAATTCATGCACTATTGAAATATGATGAAATATTAGTAAGATTTTCTTTCTTAAGATTTTCCCTCCCTTCCCCCAATACTGAGATAAGAGGTTCCTGTGAAGAAGCTCACAGAAGTTGAAAGTCCAAGACCTAAAACAATGGTTTCTGCTCTCCACAAATATCAGTCCTTAGGGCATCTTATTATCTCAGTATGTTTCCTGATTCCCTTCTTTAGAAAATACAGTAGATAGCCATCTGGGAAGCTATCACATTCTTTAGATAGAACATTGACAAGACATGGCTCCCCTTTTCTCTCTTTTTTCTATTTCTTCTCTCTTCTGCTTAAAAAGATGTATATAGAATGTGTGTATCCTCTCTTTTTTTGTTTCTGGCTCATGGTTTTTGACCAGAGAGCTGGGGTTCTCTAGCTAGAGTAATAAATCCACTTTTCTCATTAGTATTTGCATGTGAAACTTCTGTTCCCAGCAGGCAAATACCAAAATAAGAAAATAACATTTGGGGGCTCATGTTGGATTACCCAAGGAAGCTACCTCAAATGCTAGTGGAAGGTTTGTTGGTCCAGAACAAAGGCAGGTGAAGGAAAGGACTTCTTATTAAGAGAGATATCACCTAGGAGTTCCAGGACTCTGATATTGAAGCCTTACCCAAGAACCTGCCTTACCCTGGATCTCAACTTCTTCACATAAATTAGGGAGCAAAAAAGTCATCCAGTTTCATGTTTTGATCACCTCCACAAGTAAGTCAGGGATGACGCCTTTAGGGGATATCTGGCGAGGTTGTACACTGCCATTGAACCCAGTGTCCAAGAGTCAATTTTGGGGAGATGCCCACAACCCTTTGGAAGTGTGTGTCTCAAAGCACTCAGTAAGTCTGGCATCCTTTGGCAATACAGGTGGCCAGATTGCTTGAAATGACATTCTGGTTTTGAGGGTATGAATGCGTGAAAGTGTGGTGGTCACTAAGGGTTCTTTCTGTCTGTCTGATTCCTGTTCATTGTACAGTCACTGTGTCTTGTTTGTGTTCATCTGTTTACTCAATAGTCCTTGTGTTCTGTTACCTGTAAACATGGGAGAAGGTTTGAGTCATCCAAAACCTGCTCTCAAATGCATGTTTAAGTACTTCAGAGAAGGTTTTTCTAAAGAGAGCAATTTTGGTGTTACTCTCTCACCTACAAAGTCTTTTGTGAGAGTGACTGGTTGTCCTTCAATATAGGTTTGCTAGGAGAGGGCTCCTTAGACATCCAAATGGGCCAAGCTAACTGGAATGTGGTCATGGGTGACGTTGGTCAGCCAGATAAATTTCCCTACATTGACTGGTGGATGGCCCTTCTCCACCAGCCCCTACCATGGCTGAGGTCTTATGCTCTTTCTCTCAGCTCTTGGATATTTGTTATCAGATCCTCTGCTAGAGAAAGAATAATACTCCATGCTATCTGTCAGGCTGGACCTCAGGACTCTATCTTCCCCCACTTTATATCCTTACCAGAACAGGCAAACAGAAGGAACAGGAAAATTCAGTCACTTCTTCTTCAGACCTGCTCTCCCCACTCCATACATGGGTCAGAGGGTATAGTCTATAATGAAGCTAGGATTTGGAAAATGTCATTGCAGCATCTATTCTTCCATTATGAGAAACAATACCAGCGAATTGTGGTAGTTCAGGGTCTGCTGTGAAGGGGCAAAAGATCACCAACAAACTCAGTGCCTCTTCATGATTTATGTTCCCTTCTCTACTAGTGATTGGTGGATATAAAGACAGTCTTGAGAATCCCAAGCACTCCTTGGTTATTCAGTTCATGGCTGAAGAATGTGACAGGGTCATATTTCTCTTCCAAATTGCAATGCCTCCGTAGACTGAGTCTTCTCATCTGAGAGACTAGACTTGGATCCTAACGCTGAATGAGGTAAGCAGGACCTAGAAAAATATTACCAAGTTCTGTTAGGAGGAATCAGAGTAGCTGCCGGGAAACCCACTGTTAACAGTTACTCTTAACTATACTGCTGTGAGAGAGCATTCTAAGTCAAACAAGGAAGCTGGGAGGCTAAGTCACTCCCATATGGGTGGCTGAAGGCTGGAGGATTCCTGGAGAGTCTCTCTTCTCTTGCTCTCCTGTTCAATAGTCCCTTTTATCTGATCTGCTACTAGGAGGTTCCAATGAGGTCTAGGAGGGATTCAATGGTATCTAGGGCTGTTCTTTGTATTGTAAATGTATTGATCCAGATAATCTCTTTAGTGGTCTCAGCTGATTTTAGTTAATTCCAGGTGTGTCAAGTTGAAACCCAAGATTAACTATCACACTCTGGAACATCTCTAAGATAAGGAAGGTTATTCAAGGACCTCAAAAATTTCCAACTATGTTTCTGGGATATCACAAGGGATGCCACAAGGGAGATTCCACAAGGATCAGGGAAATAGACCAAGTGGTGAGAGATGTGGCCCAAGAACCAGTAGGACCACTCCAGATTACAGTGACTGTTCCAGAGATGAGTTTTCCAACAGGCACAGTTTATATTGCTGAGGAGGAAGAATGAGCAAAACAAAGTAGCCTCAAAAGAAGCAGAATGGAGGTCACTACCACATGTAAGGTCTATCATCTTTCTGGCTACAAGAAGGGACATGGTAAGGCAGCTTCCACCAATCCGCTCACCAAGGGGCCACAAAAATGACTGAGCTTCTCTGACCTCAATGCTATATTCCTCAGCTAGATAAGATATACAGAGATTTGTTCTCCAAATGTGTTGCCTCTACTCAAGTAAACCAAAAGGAAAGTAAGAAAGCCCCAGAGGGAATCCAAGTTCACTGCTTGTTCCTGGAGAACAAACACTGTGAACTGGACATTATGTGTGTGGTGTCCCCAAGGATCCCAGTGCAAGAAAAGAAATTTTTAAGACCTAAAGACAGGCAAAAACTGTCACAAACAGTTCTCAGAAAAGGAGCCCTTTCACCACAACCCCAGGATTCTAGGGAAAAGGCCCAGTACATGCGGTTAGGCCAGATACCAGGAAATACCCCCACCCTCAGAGTTCCAGGAAACACTCTCAACCCCAGGTTTCTAGGTAAAACCGCTAATATATGCAGATGTGCTCATTGCCACGGAGTCCTTCGCGCCATTCTCCATCGGGCCATGACATAAGCCAATCAGTTTAAAAGTTAAGTGTTTTGGCCAATCATTTTGTAACAACATGTAACCTCCCTGGGAGGATGGTATAATAGGTGTGTGCTTCTTAGGCTCGGGGTCGACTGTCTTCCTCAGGTGGAGTGACCCCAGCACGCTGGAATAAAATCCTCTTGCTTTTGCATTGAACCTGGGTCCATGAGTGTTTCTGTGGGGGCCTGCTTCCAGGCATAGGGCCTTTTGGGTCTTACACCAGCTCCATCCTGAAGGCTGGTCCAACGTGTCCTCCACAAGGAGGGGGGGGAGTAATGAGTGTGCCATCTGCCCACTTCCAGCCCTCCTTCCTGAGGACAAACAGATGCAACAGGGAGTCTAAACTAATTCTATGACCTTGAGTCTTTTTTCTCTTTTCGTTAGTTTTGTTAAAGGTTTGTTGATCTCACCTAAATTTTATTTTGTGTGCTCATATTTATGTGGGGGGGGGTTTGTACGTGTGTCAGAGGGCACTATGTGTCCCTATGGAGGACCAAAGGTTGTGGAGGTCCCCAGGTATCATCACTCCTGGAGACTGGTCCTTCGGGTCCTCCACAAGAGGGATCGGGGAAAGGTGAGTGCACTGTCTGCCCACTCAAAGCCCTCTTTCCTAAGGATAATCAAACACAACAAAAGTCTAGTCAAGCAGGAACTCAATTTATTGCAAGTCTTCAGCCATTTTATAAAAGCAGAAATCGCAAGGGGAATTCCAGGGTGGGGAAACAGGCAACCAATCATCTTAAAGGTCAAGCCAGCACCCAGGCAATATGTAGCAAAATTTCTTCAAAACATCCTGAGCTACGCCCTCCTGACTTCCTCCATCAAAATCATCCTGAGCTGTTCAAAACGTCCTGATCTGTTCAAAACATCCTGAGCCACCCCCTCCTGACTTCCTCCATTAAAACATTTTTGTCTAAGCTTGCCAGATTATTTAGATCACCTAGACTGAGGCCCCCACAATTATGGAGGTAAAAACAACTACACTCAATTTCTAATATTTATTAGTGTTTATGGACACACTCTCAGGATGGGTAGAAGCCTTCTCCACCAAGTCAGAGACAATTTCTATGGTAACAAAAACGTTATTACAGGAACTAGTTCCAAGGTTTGGGCTGTCTCTTTCTTTGGGGTCTGCTAATGACCCAACCTTCACAGTTAAGATTATCTCACATTGTGACAAAAGTATTAAATATAAATTGGAAACTACATTGTGCTTGCTGACTGCAGAGTTCAGGGCAAGTAGAGAGGATGAATTGAACACTTAAGGGAACTGTGACTAGACTAGTTCTCGAAACTGGTGAAAATTGGACCAACTTTCTTTCCTATGTATTTCTAAAGACCATATGTATCTCATACAGGGAAGGTTTTACTTTTTATGTAACTATGTTTGGGAGACTCCCACTTACCCTCCCAAAATTGAAGGATGGACCACAAGCTGAAATAGCTAATCATTCCTCCTGAAATCACTACAGGCCATTCAACAGACACAGAAGGCCATCTAGTGCACTGTTCATGAGGCAGAACCATGGTCTAACTCTGAACCAATGCAGTAGTTGCAGCCCATTAACAAAGTCTGAGTGAGTAGGATTCCTACTCAAACTTTGGAAAAGCCCTCCTGTAACCTGGCAACATCCACTTCTGTAAAAGTGGCAGGACTTGCCTCTTGGATACACCCAGCTGAATCCAGCTTCAAGGAACAAAAAGTAGTAAACATGGACGGACACCTTAACCAAGATCCACTGAAGATAAGACTAAGGTGCTGTATTGGTTTGAAATGTGTCTCCCACAGTCTCATGTGTCTGGTAAGGTCATGGCACCTTTAAGAAGTGGATCCTTGGTAGAGGAAGGCAGTCACAAGGGGTGGGCCTTGAGATGGATTAGTCACACTCTACCTCCAGGAGAAGTCTGCCTTCTCAGCAAACAGTCTGGTAGCTCTCAGCCTCTCGGATGGCAGTGATATAGCCTGTCTCTATCTTTAGCCATCCAGTCATGCTGCCTCTGCCATGAAAGACTGTTTCTACCCTCTGGAACCATAAGCTAAATAAATTTACTTTTCTCCCTTAAGTTATTTGACTTTGAATGTTCTCTCACAGCAGTAGTTAATAGTAAGCCCATTACAGATGGGCTTTCTAATTGTTATCTTGTCCTAACAATTACTCTAACCCTGACTGAGATGTGGGCTCACCCTTATTAGCCTCAAAACTTGGGATGGGAATTAAGAAAAAAAAAAGGGTTGCTAATGTCACTACTGATGGAGAGGTCTTTTTTAGGATAGATCTTTGTTCTTTGATGTTCATATATGTTAGAATGTAAAGTTGAGCAGGTATAAGGCCATATGCTGTAGGAGTGTATCCTCAGAAAAGCAACTGACTCCAAGGTCTTCAGTTCTATGTCTGTCCTGCAGATGTGAAAACAGAATGTCAAGGGGACAGTCAATATAATTGTGCCATATGGAGTTGTGAGACTTAGGACTCTTGGAAGTATGTGGACCTGTATATCAGCATCACTAGAAAGGAGATACCCAAGTCCTGTTCACCAAGGACATGCAACCTCATAATCATCAACATTAAAGTCTGGACCCCAGTAACACACCAGTATTTTGTAACTGGGTGAACTTGGGGAATTAGACTAAATATCATTGGGAAGGACCCAGAAGACCAGTTTAGTATACAGAAAAAGCAGTCTTTCTGAATATCCCAACCTATTGGCCCAAATAGTAATCTTTTGTAGGGTCTGTATATAGCTGACCTTCTCAGAACTCCTTGAGTATAGATCAAGCTGGTGCAAAACAGACAGCAGTAGAGACTTATTTCCTGGTCTTTGGCCTTTCTTGTGTCTGTTATTTGTCCTGTGATCTAATCTCAGAATGGGAATATTGATACCACACAGCTCAACATGGTTTTCCCTTAAAACTACATTTTAGGTGCACATTGTTCCCAGCATTGTGAAAGAAAATGTGTTCTTTTAGATAATGCTAACTATATACATTTATGGACCACCTGAGGATACAGTAAGTCACATATGTCTTTATGTACTTCCTTGCACTTCCCTGTGCTGTTGTTGATTGTTTAGGATTACTGACGTCTATATGTATTTCCTTGCACACTTTCCTGTTATTTACTTATATATTGCTTGTTCCCATGATATTTCACTGTTCCTTATTATAATTTTTTTTGTTTGTTTATTCAATTGTGTGTGTGTGTGTGTGTGTGTGTGTGTGTGTGTGTGTGTGTGCACGTGTGTGTAGAACCACGGACGAATTCAGGAACCACCATGGATGCCTCCACCTCCTTGTTACTCTGTCCTGGGATTCACAGACTCCACCCTACCAGGACCAGAAACTCAGGCCGCCCCGCTTCCACCCAGCATCTATATGTGGGGTCTAGGATCCGAACTCGGGACCTTCTGCCTGCAAGGCAGAGGCTTAATGCCTGAGCCACCTCTCCAGCCCCCCCTTATTATAATCTTTATAGTCACTAATTCCAGATGATTCCCTATGTGAAACACTTATAAGCACATCTAGCTGAGAATAAACTTGTCTCAGTACAGTCTCACGTTGGGCTGTCTGGAGACCCCTCTGGTCCCTGCATGGAGTCAATTCCTGTCACTCCCTTTACCTACCAGTCCCTAAGAAAGTTCTTAATCAGACACTTGCACTGAAGGGCAAGCCCATTGCCAGCACAGTAACCCCAGATCAGTTTTTAACTCTTAGTCCTCTACCTGCACTAGACCCAGACCCAGAGTCTGGTCCTTCAATAATAGTAACTTTCTCCAGAATTCACATGCTGTTAACCTTACCTTGCCAGAATTGTATCGAGATTGCTGGCTATATTTATACCCCTATTCCCCTTATAATGTAGAGGTAGGAGTTAATTAGACTCTAATTCCCTCATTGAGTCAAGATGGATGTAAATGGGGGCAACCACGAATTACTTTAGGACACCTACAAGGTCAAGGGACCTGTATACTGTCTTCTTATTATAAGCTAGATAACCCTCCTTCCCCTCACCACGGTGTTTGTAGTAACATTTAGCTACAGTAATTATAGCTTGAGCCAGAGAGACGTTTTTAAGACTTTAGAGACTACCTGGTTAGCATGCACAAAGGGGCTAACTGAATGCATGGCCTCAGACAAATTGTAGATAGAACAAGGAATCCTATGTGTATTAGTTCATGTTGTCCTCCAAGTAAATGCTTACAATGGGCCTGAAAGATAAGGTCACTTTGAGCTGGACTCAGGAATATATAGAAAAAAGAGAGCACATCCTTTACTATTTTTGCTTCTAGTAGGGGATGGCTTAGGAGAGTCAGATGCCATTAGGTCATAAGCATTAATAGTCGGAAACCAGAATTTCAAGGAACTTAGCTTTCAAATAGATGTAGACTTAGGACACCTAGAAAATCCCTGTCCAGATTAGAAAGCCAAGTTGATTCCCTGCTAAAGAAGTCCTAAACAGAAGGGGTCTTGATTTCCTGCTTATGAAACAATGGGGTCTCTGTATGGCATGAGGCAAGACCTATTTTTTTCTATGTGAATGACTCAGGACTTATACATCAGAGCTTGCAATTAGTAAGAAACAATTTTAGGAAAGAGAAAGGGAAAGATCTGAGATTGCTAAATTGTACCAGCCTTTATTCTCCTGGTCACCTTGGCTAACCACTTTGATTTCAACCATAGAGGACCCTTTGGTTTTACTGTTCTTAGGCCTCAATATAGGGCCACACATTAAAAATGGCCTCAGTGTTATATTAGGAACAGATGAGTTCAGTAAACACAAGATTTTAAGAGAAAAAAAACATACCCCTAGAACAAGTCAATGATTTGACTCAATGTACAAGAGCTGGTGGGAAATGAAATATGATGAAATAGTAAGAAAACTGTCTTAAGCTGCTCCCCCTCCCTTCCCCCACTACTAAGATAGGTTCCTGTGAAGAAGTTCACAGGAGTTGAAAGTCCAAGACTTAAAACAATGGTTTCTGCCCTCCATAAACATCAGTCCTTAGAGCATCTAATTATCTCTTTTTAAATCAGTATTTGCACCTGAAGCTTCTGTTTCTGGTTGGCCGTTATCCCATAAAATTATAATAGTTTTTCTTAAAGTTCAACCTGTCTCTGTAAACGAGACAAGATTTGAATAAGAAAGGGAAATAATTTTGTCCAGGATCTCTTAGTTAACTTGCAATACTTTTCTGTTATTGCTTAGGCTATAAAATATTGACCTAGTTTACATTTTACATTCAGTATTTTCTAAAACTTGAGTGCCTTGAAGAATTTCAGAATATTTAAGGTATACTCTTCTATGTGTATCATTGATAACTGTTTACTATATGTCCTATTTTAGATTTTTCTACATATTTAAATATAGGTCTTTCATATTTTGAGTAGTTTAAGAATCCAAGATGAACCATCTAGTCTACTGCAATGTTTTTCAAATTTTAGCATATCAACATACCTTTATCTATCATCTAGCTATATATAATTTAGGCACTTTTAGAGCATCCATGTTGGGATGGTCTGTAAAGGTCTTTGAAGGTCATCCCCAGGGCTGGGATTATCCTGAAGGAACACGCCCTTCGCCAACCCTCTGTTTATGAAAGGATGAATAGTTCTCCTTTATAGATAAGCCCATTAAGCAAAAGATCAATTGGATTGGGCCCCAATATGAACAGACCAATGAGATGTAGAACACCAAAATTTCCCATCAGAAACTGGAGCTCACCAATGAGAAAAACCTATTTTCCCAGGTCTGCCCAAGGATAAAAATAATCCAGAGGAGCAGTTATCTTTGTCTCTCTTGCCCTTCATGGTAGTCCACATCTGGAGTCTATGAGTTCTTGGCAGCTCTCTTGCCCTCATGGATTCACGTCTGTGAGTTCTATTCTTTCTTTTTTTCTCATAAACTGTCTTAATCTGCTATGTGTGCTCTGATTTAATCTTTTACTCCCAAATACAAGAGTTTAGACAGATGTGTGTATGTTTGCATGTATGTGTGCATATATACCCAGTCTCCTATACTGAACACCATTTACTTGGAGGAATATATTTTTGTTTGGTGAATAACCACAAGTAAAACAATGACACAATATGATGAACTAAGCAGGCACAGAAATAATTGCCTGTTATTCTACCACTTGGAAGATGGAAACAAGAGGATCGAGAATCTTTCAACAACCTGTACTACAAAGCAGAACAAATGTAAATGAAACTTTCAAATATTTCCAAAAAAAGACAACGAATTTAAGTATTTTATTGTATTTCCCGTCCTACTTAAAACAGTATTAGATATTGAGGATTAAAAAATCATTTAGACTTTCAGAAGAAAGAACGAAATGTAAAGGAAATGTTCCACTTATTTTCCTTTTTTATTATAGTTTATTTATTGACTTAGAAAGAAATAAGAGTGTGTGTTTATGTGTGTGTGTGTGTATGTGTGTGTGTGTTTACTTCAGAAGGCACTGTGTGTGCCTGCAGATGTTGAGAAATGACTTTGGTAATCATCCTTGATTGTTTCTACTTCCTTTATGTTTCACTCTGGGGTTTCCCAGGCTCAGCCTTCCAGAGGTGGACATGTAGGTCTCCACCAATTCCTCCTGCAATTTTTCACTTGGGATCCCAGATGGGAACTAAGGAGCTTTTGTTTGGGAGGCAGAGTTTTAACACCTGAGCCATCTCTCCAGCTGTTTACCTTTTTGAAAAATTTAAAAGACCATAGAGGTCATTTGCATGCTATAACAACAGTATCACCTGTATCTTAAAAAAAAATGAGTAGCGTGTAATATGTCAATTAAAATTTATAGCATTACCTTTTTAAAGCAATTGTTAGCTACTAGAGTCAGAATATTCAGTATCAATGATTATTTCAAAGCAATGTGTGTGTGTGTGTTTCATTTCGATGAAAGAAGTATACACCATTTGTACAGATCTCGACTGGACAAAAATACTGAGACTTACTAATTTTTGTCACCATAACATAACTTAGAAATGTTTTAAAGCCCACATTTCTTCTTTCCTCAGCACATGTTGTAACATTTTTTTGTTTTGAAAAGCAAGATATCCTCCCATATAAATGGTAGGTGTGGTTAAGAGGTTTGGAAATGTAAAAAAGTACATAATAAAAATGTGTCATGTTTATTGCTTTAATAAGTTCCTAGCTGTTTCTGAATATTTTCTTTGGGCAGCTGTTATGTTTCTAGCTCAAAATAATGCTAATGTATATTAGTGAGTAAAGTATTACATAGTATGAACAAAGTCTTTTTTCAACCCACAGCATTACATAAAGCCAGGCATGGTGACAAATGTAACCTCAACACTCAGAAAGTAGAATCAAGTGCTAGGTTCTCCTCTTTCATTTCAAACAGCTCCCACTGTGAAGACAGTAAGTGACAGTTTATTTTGTAGTCACGTTGAGAGAAGGCTCCCTTTACCCTCACCCCAAATGGAGAAACAGAGTTGTTCAGGTGCAGAGCCCAACAAGATTTATTAGACTCAGAAACGAAAGACAAAAAGGAAAAAAGGCATGCACATATGGACAGACTCAGTGAAAGCTCTGTGAAATCTGGCCTCATTCCCTAAGTTGCAAACTTCTTTATAGGAAACCCTCAATCAAGGATGCAAAGAGCATAGGTGAGATGTACATTTTCAACTATGTACAACTCAGGTCAGTGTGTCACCCTGGTTCAGGTGTACCATTCCTTTTATCTTAAAGATGTGGGGAATTATCCAGACTGTTTGGCACCAGCGATTGTTTGAAAGGCCAAGGGTATGATGCCCCCAGGCATAGCTGCTTTTGGCTGACAACAGCTTTAACTCTTTTTCTGCTTCAGTTGCATACATGTAATCATGGCATAAGAACACAGATTCAGGTTGCCAAAAACCCATATTTCAGCAGAGTAACAATTTCATGAAGTTTTTACAGTAACAGAACAAAGTCATAAATCAAAATGTTTTTCAGATGCATTGTTGGGTACATCAGTTAAGTGGGTTGCAGCAAAACAGAGAAACCATTGCTTATGTGCCTAAGATAACATTTCATAGCCTAATTAATTTTGTGTTGGAAACTAATAATCTGTTAATACATCACAAACAATTTCATACAATAGTTATAAATATGTTAGATCACATACAGAGGTGGGTAATAAATGGTTATAGGTGGATAATAAATAGATAAAGGAAATTTGATCATGTATCTGCAACATTCCAACAACCAAAACCACTAAAGTTCCAATCAGTTAATCAGTCTTGTAGAATGTTCTGTATAGGTTGGCTATTTTTATTGAGGATCTCAGTTATTAATTCCACTAGTGGTTATCCAAACATAATATTTCGTACGCATAGAAGTCAAATATTATTTCACCTATCCCATTGATAAGTTTATTCCTAGGAAGTGATAAAAGTGAAATTTGAATAAGTAGTCTTGAGAGAGAGAGAGCGAAATAGTTGGTAAAGCACTGAAGAAGAAACTCATGAAATATTTAAAATCTATTACAAATTATCTGGGTTTGATTTTTTTCACATTTTAAAACAATCTTTATTTTACATTACCTGTAAATGTTACATATAATAGACACATTAATGAACATTATGCTTAAAATAATCAAGAGCACAGTATAAACTCTGCAAATGAAATTATTAGATAAGGTATGAAGATATTTTACCCCAATTAAAAAAAGTTTCAAACTAACTTGACTATATTTTTTTCTTTATCCTATATTTATTTTTACTGTATGACTGTACAACATTAGTTGATGTTTGGAGTACTTACAAGTATTTCTTTTTTCCTTGACATGCATTCCTTTAAGGCTTTACACATGAATATATGTCATATCCATAATTTATTACCCAATCCCAATCCCTCTTACTACAAATTTTTTCTTCCCTATCAATCTCCTTCCTACTCTGTGTATATAGCTTAATAATTCTCATTAAAGTTACTATTAATGAATTGGGCACTTGCTGGAGCAAGAACAATGTGCCAGTGGGCATTCTATTGGAGAGGTTAGTTTGCCTTCTCTCACATCCAACAATAACCTTTAAAAGATTTGTGGTTAGTTTGAGGTATAATGCCTCTTGATCTCTTTCTTCATGTTATAAGGTTGATAGGCCAAATCTTATGAATGGTTATCTTTCAATTTTAGATTATTTGCTTTTTTTAACTTATTTTTTGCTATTTCACTTATATTTGTCATTATATCATGCAAATATTTAGTTCTAATCTTAGTAAAGATTAGTCTCTAATCTATAAATCTTAGTAAATCTTGATTGTGAAAATTAATTTGTCTATTATGCTATATGATATTGTGCTAGATATTTTTCTGAGGTATTAAATAGAAAGTTACTTGTAGAAGAATTCAGATAATATATTGCTACTAAAGTTTTTAAAATAAAAGTGTCTTTTCACATACACCAAATGTGTTTAGTGATAGGAATACAAAGATTTGATCTGTTGAAAGCGGTTTTTAAAGTTTTGTTAAGCTAACCTAATTTTCTTTTTTATTTTATGATCAGAGAGGCAAGTTGACTTCAGTAGGAATACAATTATAATATTGCCCATTTACATTTTATCAGGAAAATATGAATATTGACTAACTTTAATCCTTGATGATAGTACTATAGTAAAAAAATAAAATACCATTAATGTTTATATTTTATAGACTTTTGTATTGTACATCACGTGTGGGGGGGTGCAGTTTGGATAATTTTGATCTTATCCAAATCAAAATCTTGGATAACTCAAATTAGAGTTAACAGACATTAACTTATTATAAGTTTGTTATAAATTTGGATCTTTAATCTGTTATATTGCAACATTTTAATATCATTATAGACATACTTATCCAACTTATTGGATTTAGTTAAAAATTTTTTGTTAGTAGAAAATTGTGACCCAGATTAGAATTTTAATCAGAATTATATTGGACAACGAAAGATTTAATTTGCTTTACAATGGTACTATAAAAGAGAAATCATTTTAAATATGAAAATTATCTCAAATACATTAGGTACTTTGAGTATGAAGAAAGCCATAACAAAATCATGATTAACAAAAGGACTAAATATCTTCATTTATAATTCAACTAAAGCCAAAATTAGCATTATTTTTTTGCATTTCAGCAACACATTTTCATTTTTATTTGAAAATAACCTATCAGTGTAGACAAATGGTTTTAACATATAAATTTGAATTTTTATACAGAATACAAAGATTTCCCTCATTAATTTTCCATGTGAAGGAGAGTACAGGCCAGAAGGAAGATACATTCTTTTTTCTTTTAAATTTCATTATCATCTTTATTCTACAAGTTGTAGCAATCTTGTCTGCACGTTCCTAATAATTACTTTTTTAACATTTTTTATTATTATTTCCGCTCATACAAACTTAATAGGTACACCAGTTCCCTCCCTCCTTCCTCCTCCTCCCGACCTCCCTGCTCCCCCTCCCCTCACCCCTCCCTTTCCATCTCCCAGTACCCCCCCCATCCCCGGAGAATCCTTTAATGTGCATGCCTGACTCTCCTCTGGGTCCTCCTCTCCGATGACGAACAAGGACCCAGTGGCATTTCCCTGAACCCTTCCCTGTGTTCCCCTTAAGCATAGGAACACTACTGTGGCTGTCAATCCCTTGCCTCCAAGGATCTTGGTACCTTTACCAAATGCTAGGCTTTGTGGGGTCAATAGTGTGTTGGACATTGCACAGGGCATGCAAAGTCCAATTATGATTGCTTCCGCCCTAACTTAGGTGGAGTATCTTGCAAATCATTGCTCCTCCCATTCTTGTGCTCTTACAATCTTACCGCTCCCTCTTCCATGAATTTCCCGAGCTTCAGGATGGGGAGAGATTAGGCTGGCCTAGTTCTAGGTCGTTGATATAGAGTCACTGAAGTTCTGGATTATGGTTTGTTGATTTTCTTTTGAGGTTTTGCTGCTCCTGCAATACCCTTCACTCCATCCTGATGGGTATTGTATGTCACCCCCTGGCCAGAGATAAAAAGCTGTTAAACTAGAGTCTTGTCATAAGAGTATATTCAAAAGTAGATGTAATAAAAGTAGGAAACTACAGTGAGAGAGGGGTCAATCACCCATTTGCAAAATGGTTACTTTTTATCTGCCAGACTATATGCCCTTCCCTTCTGGTGAGATCATACCCCCTCAGTTGTAAATGATCAGGAACGAAAGTCTGTGAACTTAACCAGATGTCTCATTACTTACGTGCAGTCCTTTATGGAGGCCTGTTTTCTCTGCTGTAACATGGTCTCCTCTTTCCTTGTTTCTGGTGTGGATACATTCTACATACAAGGATGCATGGTATAGTGTTCTTATACACATATCAGTTTCAATGGTGAACACATTGAAAGGGGGAGAGAAATATTCTGCTTAATCAGATCTAAGAAGTAAACATGACATAAAAACTGAGCAAATAAGACCAAGTCAGCAATTTTGGTTAGGCTACTACAGATTATATGGGCAGGCTTGTGAATCTATAGTGTGCATATTAAAATAGCAAGGAATGCTATTCAGAAAGACTGAATGAGGGATTTATCACAAAAGCAAATTAAATTCTTGTCAACTGTCAAAACAAAATGAAGCTAAACAAAAAGGATCATGAGTGTTAGTATACCAAGCAAGATATACCAGTAAACCTTGTTTACAAACTGCTCCAGCCTTGCTTCCTTTCTTCAATAAAATAGTCATCAAATATTACATCATCTCATCATCTCTCTAAAAGGAAGTTGGCACAAAAATGCTTTCCCTGGGAGGGGGGGAATTACTACATTGCTCTCTATTTCTAGCTCACTTTGTAGCCACTTGAAGTCACTGTATCTTCTTCTAACAGTAAATCCTTTAGCTTGAAGATAGGAAGATTTGTCTTGACCCTGATCTTGTAGGTAGTGAAGTGGGTCAGGTGTACCCCACACTCACCTTGATCTCCAGGAAGTTGATGGGCAACCCATAGGCATTATTCAGGTTCTGGGGCTTGGTGATTAGCTTACAGGTGTCTGCTAAGGTCTCCACCATTTCACTGTAAAGCCACGGTCACTATGGGCTCTCACCACCCCTTCCTCATTTTGCCGCCTGCTGTGGGGACCCAGGGTTTGCACGTGCAGAATTTAGCATTTTTAATAACTTAGCAAGATACAAAGGAAAATATCAAATACCTTTGACAATTAAAAATATCTGTATATAAAGTACATAAGTTATAAAATATGAAAGAAACATTCAGTTACTTGGAGACCCCAATTATTGAATGCAGCTAGAGATAAGTACTATCTACGCTTTTGAAGCCCATGTTAATGTGATTTCAGAAGTTAAAACAAGTTTGAGGTAAGAAGCAATAAATATAAGAGTTTATCTCCTGGGTTAGATAGATGGCTCAGGGGTTAAGATTGTCTTGCAAACAGAACAACCTGAGCTCCAATCCTGAATCCTACCTAAAAAATCCCAGAAAGAAATGGCAGCAGCCTGCACTTCTGCCACTGGAAGGTGGAGCCTGGGAAATCCCAGAGTGAAACAAAACAGAGTCAGAAGCAATACACAATGATTTCTGAAGTCACCCTTGGTCCTCCACAAAGACCCACATTGTCCTCTGACATGCATGTGTGCACGCACATACACACACATGCACACACACGCACACGCACACACACACACACACAAATATAATACATTTTAAAAAAGAGTTTTATCTCCTGAGATTTGGCAGTACAGAAGGTGATTTGAAAGTTTTGCAATCACCCGGAAAATGCTCCCGGGTGCGGCGCGAGCTCGGTGAGCGCGTGGGCTATGCGGCCCAGGCGGCGCGTGGGTGCTCGAGGGCATCTGTGCAGGAATCAGAGTGGTGTATTCTTTTGAAAAGTGATACAGATTCGCTCCCTTCTGCACGCTGCTCCTCCGGCCGGGAGGCACGCACGGTCCAGCCTGGCCTCATACTGCGACCTAGGTAAGCTCCGCCCGCGCCCACCCACCAGAACCCCAGGTCAGCCAAAGGGACCCAGCTCCTACCCCACCATCCAGCCTGGAACTGCGCCCAGGGTCAAGGGACAAGGAGGACCTCCCCCTGCGCCCGGCCCGCCCCAGCTCCCCTCCGGTTAAATAGATCCACACCGACACCCCTATCCTCCCTTCTGCACCCTGTTCCTCCGGCCGGGACTCGCGCGGTCCAGGCGGGCCTCATCCCCGACCTAGGTAAGCTCCATCCCTGCCCACCCCCAGAACCCCAGGCCAAATAATTCAGTTTAGTGAAATTGAAAGATCTTAAGAGTTAAAACGACAATGCCAAAGTCAAAGTGCAAATCCATGAGAAGCAACACTCAAGTAAACAAATTTCCCACTGAAGGAATTAATCCCATAATGTTGGACTCCAACAAGAACAAACCCATGGAAAATGTCCCAGAAATCCTGACCCAGGATAACGACTTTCAAAATATGATCATTACATGTTCAATACTATGAAAGAGGAAATCTGGGAGGAATTACATAATTGAATCAATCGCTTTGAAGAGAAACACAACAGACACTTGGAGGAGTTGAGATAAACAGTGCAAGAAACAAAAACTGGCATAGAGCAGTTAAAACAGACTCAAGCAGAGTTTAAAACTGAGCTACAAGGCAAGTTATCTTCAACCCAGAACTCCACAGAGAGTCTTATCAATAGAACAAGCAGAAAACAGAATTTCAGACCTTGAAGATAAAGTGGGAGTATTAACCAGCTCAATGGAAGAGGTTGTTAAAGCCAAAAAGATACTTGAGAGAAATATCCAAGAGGTATGGGACACCCTGAAAAAGCCTAACATGCGTATTCATGGAATACCAGAGCAAGAATCTCAAGATACCACCCACCCCTGAGAAAAATTTTCAAACAATCATCAAGGAAAACTTTCCTCATCTAAAAAAAGAGAGGCCCATCCATATACAAGAGGCATTCCGCACCCCAAACAGATACAACCAAAACAGAAGCACGCCACGGCAAATAATAGTTAAAATACTCCACATTCAAGATAAAGAAGTGGTGCTGAGAGCTTCAAGGGAGAAAAAACAAGTCACTTTTAAAGGTAAGCCTATTAAAATAACAAATGACTTCTCAGTCAAAACAGTAAAAGCAAGAAGAGCTTGGAGAGACATACTTCAAGTATTGAATGAGCAAAAATGTCAACCCAGGCTGATTTACCCTGCAAAACTATCCATCATGATCGAGGGAGAAAGAAAAATCTTCCAGCACAAAGACAACTTGAAGGGATACATGTCCACCAAACCAGGCCTTCAAAAAATGCTAGAAATGATACTCAAGCGTGAAGAAAACAACAGGCATATCCACACGAGCAAAAGGCAAGTATAACAACAATAAGAGTGAAGCAATATACTTATGAAAACTACTAAAAATAATAATTGTCTGGAAATAAAAATAGTTTCTCCATTATAACACTAAATGTTAATGGAATTAACTCACCGATCAAGAGACACAGATTACAAACTTGGATTAAAAATCACAATCCATCAATCTGCTGCCTTCAGGAAAACCATCTCACCACAAAAGATAGGCATGCCCTAAAAATAAAAGGCTGGTCAACAATTCTACAAGCAAATGGAAGCAGAAAACAGGCAGGGGTAGCCATTATGCTATCAGACAAAGTGGACTTCAAACCAAAGAAAATTATAAGAGACACGGATGGATACTATATTTTAGTTACAGATACAATTCACCAGGAAGACTTCACAATACTGAACATATATGCACCCAATTCGGGCCCCTCCACATTCATTAAGAAAACCCTACAGGTTCTAAAGAAAGAAATCAACCCCCAAACGATAATTCTTGGGGACTTCAACATCGCCCTCTCAACATGGGATAGATCAACAGGTCAAAAGCTTAACAGAGATACTTTGGAACTTAATCAAACCCTGAAAGAAATGGACCTTACAGACGTCTATCAAACTTTTCACCCATGCACCAAAGAATACACATTTTTCTCAGCAGCACATGGAACTTTCTCCAAAATAGATCACATACTGGGCCACAAAACGAATCTACACATATACAAAAAAGTTGAAATTCTAACCTGTGCCCTGTCAGACCACCATGGCCTAAAGCTGGACATCCACAACACAACAAACAAGAGAAAATACACTAACTCCTGGAAACTTAACACTATGATGCTGAATGAGAACTGGATTCAGGAAGAAATTAAAAAGGAAATTCAAGATTCCTGAAAATGAATGATAATGAAAATACAACTTACCAAAATCTCTGGGACACAATGAAAGCTGTTCTAAGAGGTAAGTTCATAGCTCTTAATGCCTACATCAAAAAAATGGAAACATCAGAAATAAACAACTTAAAATGCAACTTAAAGCTTTAGATAAACTAGAGCAATCTGATCCCAAAAGTAGTAGAAGATAGAAGATTAGCAAAATAAGGGGAGAAATATCTGAAATTGAGATTAAGAAAACAATAGAAAAAATCAACCAGTCAAAAAGCTGGTTCTTTGAAAAAATCAATAAGATTGATACACCCCTAGCTAAATTAACCAAAAGCAGGAGAGAGAAAACCCAAATTAACAAAATTAGAAATGAACATGGAGTTATCATTACTGATACCCAAGAAATCCAGAGAATTATAACATCATATTTCAAAAACTTATACTCTGTGACGTTTGACAACACAAAAGAGATTGATGAATTTCTAAGTAAACACAACTTACCTAAATTGAATCAGGAAGTTGTGAATTATTTAAATAATCCTATAACATATAAGGAAATTGAGGAAGTAAACTTGAATCTTCCCACCAAAAAATGTCCTGGACCAGATGGATTCAGCACAGAGTTCTACCAGACATTTAAGGAGTTAATAATACCAATACTCCTTAAACTGTTCCATCAAATAGCAAAGGAAGGAACACTACCAAATTCCTTCTATGAAGCTAATATCGTTTTAATCCCAAACCTAATAAAGACACACTTAAAAAAGAAAACTATAGGCCGATCTCTCTGATGAACACAGACGCAAAGATTCTCAACAAAGTTTTAGCAAATCAGATTAAAAAACATACTAAAAAGATTATTCACGGGGACCAAGTAGGCTTCATCCTCAGCACACAAGGTTGGTTCAACATACGCAAATCAATAAATGTAATTCATCATGTAAACCAGTCCAAAGTCTAAGACCACATGATACTCTCCAAAGATGCAGAAAAAGCTTTTGACAAGATCCAACAACCTTTTGGGCTGGAGAGGTGGCTCAGGGGTTAAGCCTCTGCCTTGCAGGTGGAAGGTCCTTAGTTCGGATCCCAGATCCCACGTATAGACGCCAGGCAGAAGCGGGGGTGGCCTGCACTTCTGGTCCTGGTAGGGCGGAGCCTGTGAATCCCCGGGCAGAAGGAGATGGAGGAGTCCATGGTGGTTCGCGAATTCATCCGTGGTTCTATAATATACACAGACACACACAGACACACACACGTGCACGCACATGCACACGCACATGCACACAGTTGAATAAATAATAATAATAAAAAAATTTTTTAAAAAAAGATCCAACAGCCTTTTATGATCAAAACGCTAGAGACAGTAGGAATGGAAGGAACCTTTATCAATATAATAAAAGCTGTATACAAAAAGCACACACCAAGGATTATGCTCAATGGGAAACAATTGGAAGCATTCCCACTTCGATCAGGAACTAGACAAGGCTGTCCACTCTCACCTCTTCTATTCAATATTGTACTTGAAGTCTTAGCTGAAGCCATAAGACAAGAAAGGGACATAGGAGGGATTCAAATTGGTAAGGAAGAAGTCAAGCTATTCCTATTTGCAGATGACATGATCTTATAGCTGAGGGATCCCAAAAACTCCACCAGGAAGCTCCTGCAACTAATTGAGAAATTCAGCAGGGTGGGAGGATACAAAATAAATGTGCAAAAATCAGAGGCCTTCCTATATGCCCAGAATGAAAGAAGTGAAAAAGCCTTGAGAAAAACAATCCCATTTACTATAGCCCCTAAAAAAATGAAATACCTTGGTATAAACCTAACCAAGGTGGTAAAAGACCTTTACAATGAAAACTTTAAAACCCAAAAGAAAGAAATTGCAGGAGACACCAGAAGGTGGAAAAATATCTCGTTCCTGGATTGGAAGGATCAACATTGTAAAAATGACCATCCTACCAAAGGCAATATATAAATTCAGTGCTATACCAATTAAAATCCCAAAGCAATTCTTTAAAGAAATTGACCAAACATTCTCAAAATTCATATGGGGGCACAAAAGACCCAGGATAGCAATGACAATCCTGAGTAACAAAAACACTGCTGGAGGTATCACCATACCGAACCTTAGTCATTATTACAAATCCATAGTTATAAAAACAGCCTGGTACTGGCTCCAAAATAGACACACAGATCAATGGATAAGGATTGAAGACCCAGATATAAGCCCACAAAATTACAGCCATTTGGTTTTTGACAAAGGGGCCCAAAGAATCCAATGGAAAAAGAACAGCATCTTCAACAAATGGTGCTGGCAATACTGGATCTCCACATGCAGAAGATTAAAGCTGGACACATACTTGTCACCATGTACAAGACTAAACTCCAAATGGATCAAGGACCTTGATATAAGGCCAGAGACTATCAAAACCATAGTTGAAATGATAGGGAACTCCCTAGAGCTGATTGGCCTAGGCCAACATTTCCTAAAAAGACATCCAATGGCACAGTCACTGCTACCAACTCTCAACAGTTGTGATCTTGTGAAATTAAAGAGCTTCTGTTCAGATAAAGAGATTGTAACAGGAGCTCAACGGCAACCCACAGAATGGGAGAAAATGTTCACTAACCACATATCTGATAAGCTCTACTGTCCAGAGTGAACAAAGAACTTAGAAAACTAAACATCAAGGAAACCAATGGCCCAATTAAAAAATGGGCCCTGTAACTTGAAAGAAATTTTACCAGGGATGAAATTAAAATGTCTGACAAATATCTTATAAAATGCTCCACTTCGTTAGCCATCAGGGAAATGCAAATCAAAACTTCCCTGAGATATCATCTCACCCGATCAGGATGGCAAAAATCCACAATACAAACAAAAACAAATGCTGGAGAAGATGTGGAGAGAGGGGAACCCTCCTACATTGCTGGTGGGAGTGCAGGCTCATACAGCCACTCTGGTGAGCTGTCTGCAGATTCTTAAAGAAATTAAAGATTGAAATGCCATATGACCCTGCTATTCCACTTTTGGGTATAACAGCCCATACAGCAGAAGTTCATCTCGATAGCACAAGCAGGACCATGTTCATAGCAGCACTGTTTACAATAGCAAAGACATGGAATCAACCCAAATGTCCAACAGTTGACGAGTGCATAAGGCAACTGTGGTACATCTATACAATGGAGTACTACTCAGCCATCAAAAATGATGAATTACTGGAATTTGCCAGGAAATGGATGTCATTAGAAACAATTATATTAAGTGAAGTTTCCCAGACCCAGAAAATTAAGCACCGTATGTACTCCCTAATAGGTGGCTCCTAATACCAAACACACCCAGCCCATCTTGAGACACTCATAGGTAAATCTATGTATTACCTACAGTAATTGCAAGGATTATGAACAGGAGGGATGGGGTTGGATGGCCACACCAGAAACAAGGAGAGAAGTGACCAGGTTACAGTAGAGAAAATAGGCCTCCATCAAGGACTTGCAAAAAAGCAATGTGACACCTAGTTAAGTTCACAGACATTTGTTCCTGATCATTTACAACTAAGGGGGTATGAACTCACCAGAAGGAGGGGGCATATAGTCTGGCAGATTAAAAAGTAACCATTTTGCAAATGGGTGATTGACCCCTCCCATTGCCAAATGCCATATGACCCTGCGATTCCACTTTTGGGTATAAGTATTACATCTACCCTTGAATGTGCTCTTATAATAAGACTGCAGTTTAAAAGCTTTCTGTCTCTGGCCAGGGGGTGACATACAGTGCCCATCACGATGGAGTGAAGGGCATTGCAGGAGCAACAAAGCTGCAAAAGGAAATCAACAAATCACTATCCAGAACTTCAGAGACTGTATATCAACCACCTAGAAGTAGGCCAGACTAATCATTCCCCATCCTGAAACTCAGGGACATTTGCGGAAGAGGGGGCGCTAAGAGTGTAAGAGCAAAAGGATGGGAGGAGCAATGATTTGCAAGATACTCCACACAAGTTAGGGCCGAAGCAATCATAATTGGACATTGCATACCCTGCGCAATGTCCAACACACTATTGACCTCACAAAGTCTAGCATCTGCTAAAGGCACCAAGATCCTTGGAGGCAAGGGATTGGCAGCCACAGTAGTGTTCCTATGCTTAAGGGGAACACGAGAAAGGGTTCAGGGAAATGCCACTAGGTCCTTGTACGTCATCGGAGAGGAGGGCCCAGAGGAGAGTCAGGCATGCTCAAGAAAGGACTCTGGGAATCAGGGCGGGAGGCACGTGGGAATGGGGTGGGAGGGGTGAGGGGAGGGGGAGCAGGTGGTTCGGGGGGAGGAGGAGGGAGGGAGGGGACTGGTGTACCTATTAAGTTTGTATGAGCTGAAATAATAAAAAAATGTATTATAAAAAAAAGAAAGGTGATACAGATTCTTCTAGTGGACATTAATGTTACTGTTTAAAATTTTAAAATATTCAAGATCATATTTGACCTTGTGGGTTATTTTACAAATTGCAGTAGCTGTTTCTTATGGATTTACTATGTTTAGTACTATGTTTTAATCTGGAGAGGAATAGATTTTGTGGATCTTCTGCTTCCATTTTATAATAAACAGGAACACTTCTGACTTCAAAAGGTAGTAATAGGTTTTTTCCCCATTAGCAAGCAAACAATTCTGTAGTGAATAGCAGCTAGTGTCACCCACTTTAATTTATTACACTACAGGAAATAGAGTCATTTTCCACAGATTGCAGTTCAGTCCCCAAACTGCTCCAACTACAAATCCAATCACAACCGTAAACCTGCAGAACTTATTCAGAAGTTTCTGCTTAAAATAATTTTTCTAACGTAGTACCTTTTTGTTTTTCTGGAAAGAATGATTAAAAATGATAACTGTAATTTTTGTCTTGAGTTGATTCCTTTTTAATTTTGTATTTTCAAGCATACCAGTTTAGTAGTTTTTGAACTTGCTAATATTTGTTAGTAAGTAGTAAAACCAACAGTGTAAATTCAGTTAGGTTACTGTCTTTGTAAAAACAGTGAGTTGCTTTTACTTTTCATTCTCTTCTCCCTTTTTATGTTGGCAGTGCTCCCATGGTAAATGTTTTAGAAATAGATAAACCAGTTTGAAGGAAAAATGGCTCTCAATTCATCTATATTTCTTCAAGAAAGTGAAGAAAATAATTCAAAATTGGTGGAAACAAAACAGTTACCAATGACTTTCGTAACTCCAGGAGCTCCCCTTCAAAACTTATGCTTAGCATCTCAAGAGGTTCTTGAAAAAGCTCAGCAAAGTGGGAGGTCCCGGTGTCTGCAGTGTGGTGGCTCAAGGATGTTCTACTGCTACACATGTTAAGTCCCAGTTGAAAATGTTCCCGTTGAGCAGATTCTACTTGTGAAGCTTCCTTTGAAGATTGATATCATAAAGCATCCAAATGAGACAGATGGAAAAAGTACTGCAATTCATTCAAAAATCTTAGCACCTGAATTTGTAAACATTTATACGTATCCTTGTATTCCAGAATATGAAGAGAAGGACCATGAGGTTGCTCATGTTTTTCCTGGACCTGAATCTATTTCAATAGAAGATATTCCTTTTCATCTGCAAAAAAGAATTGAAAATAAAAGTAGAAGCAGAAGTGAAGACCCTAATAAACCATCTTTTAAATGCAAGAAGATGGAAGAAGGGGAGGACTATAATTTGAATGAGAGCACACCACTTAAAAGAATTATCTTCATTGACAGCATCTGGAACCAAACAAACAAGATTTCCACTGATGAGCATCTTCAGGGGTTATTACAAGTTGAATTGAAAACAAGAAAAACTTGCTTTTGGCGTCATCAAAAAAGAAAGCCAGATACTTTTCTTTCTACAATTGAAGCCATTTACTACTTTCTGGTAGACTACCATACTGATATATTAAAAGAAAAGTACAAAGGACAATATGACAATCTTTTATTTTTCTATTCTTTTATGCACCAATTGATAAGAAAAGCCAAATGTTTTGGAGATAAGGAAATAACGAAATGTGTCCATTAGTTTTACATAAGCTACTTACTGGTTCTTTTATTTTGCTAAAATTAATAAATTGATAGTTGTTCTTTATTCTTGAGAAATAATCATGCATAATGCCTGCAAGAGTACTTGGAAAACTTCTAGTTTCATTCATATTTTTAAAATACATTTTAAAAAAGGAAATGCATCTTAACCATTTTATTCAGAGAGTGTTGGTTAATGTTCAGAAGTTAGTTATTTAGGTTTGCCATATTTAAATTGTGTACATTTTAATGTATGTGTTACACTATATGTAACAATAATTGGATATCTCTTTGGGGAGTCTTACATTTTCATTTATACTCACTTCCACTTTTGGATTTAGATGAGATCTGAATATTTTAAGTGATTAAAAAGAAACATGAAGCATAATTTGCTTTAGGTTTTTGAAAAAAAAAAAAGAAAGTTTTGCAATCAGGGCTGGTAAGATTGCTCAGCAGGTAAGGTGCCTGCTTGGAACTCCACGAGTTCAATTCCTAGAAGCCCACATAGTGCATGTGTGTATCTTCTCTCTCTCTCTCTCTCTCTTTCTCTCACACACACACACCCACAAACATACACAAACATATACAAACACACAAACAAAAATATTAATAAAATTTTATAATCAGATTTCTTTTCATTTAATAGAGACAACTCATAGTTTTTGCTTAATTTTTCAATGGATAGCAAATACGTATTTTATAAGGAGATAATGTATGCTTTCTGAAAGGGGTAGGTCTTAGAATTAGAAGAACAAATGAGAGAAGCTTAACTAAAAATGCCAAATATTTTAGTTAGTTTTGGCAATTTATTGGTGCCACTTGTCTAATTGCTATGGTAGTTAATGTTTAACTGTCAAATTGACCCCTATGAGACTGACCTAAAAGTATACTATTGAGGATGATCTAGATTATGTTAATTAATGTGGAAAAACATCTTAACTGTGGGCAAGAACATTCTTTGGACAGTAGATATAGAACTATATTAATTTAGAAAAGGAAATAAGTATAAGCATGAAATCAAGTCTCTCTGTGTTCTGGCTATAGATGTGATATGACCAGATATTTCAAGATCCTGCTGTTTGACTTCTCTTTAATGAATGACTATAAACAGTGAGACAATAAATTCTCTCTCTTAAGTTGCTTCTGTCAGAACATGTTATCATAGCAGGAAAAGAAAATTAACATGGAGTTGCTTTTTCTTTCTTTTTTTGTTACTTTAAGGGTTCATATACACTACAAATATCCTGGATCATAGTTATTGCTTATTAACAGTGTGATCAATAGTTTTAAGAAGGAAACCACGATAGACAGTGGAACTTGTAGCTACAAGGACGTGCGGAGATTTTACTGTCTGCTCTTTTCTGTAAATACCTTGAAACTGCAACTTAAATCATTTTTATTGCTAGAAAATGTAGTGTACTTACTAAAACCTACACAGCACATTTCTTGAGAGACAGTCTGTGTCTAATACGAAGACATTAATGAAAATTGGAGAAGATAAGAGTTTGGAGGGGCCACTGTAAAAGCAATTTTTTAACTTATAAAAACCAAATAAATGTAAAACATCCTATAGTGTTAAAAAAAAGAGTATAAGGGATATTTTCACAATTTTATACAAGCACTTAACTCATAAACAAGTTTGGTATGAAGAATATACTATAAAAACATAACCACATGTTAACAATGCAAACATACAAATAGTTATATGGAATTTTTAAAAGAAAACTCAAGATTTTATGCCTTTCACTTAGATTTATCAATTGATTTTGAATGAATTATTTTTATTTGTTGACCACACGTAAAAGAAAAGAATGTAAGTCACTTTCACCCCATATTACCTGATCCCAACACCCCCCCGAAAGCCTCTTCCTAACCACTTTCCTGTTCACCTTCATGTCTTTTTGCAAATGTGAGTCACCGAGTTCCATCTGAGTTGCACTATTGGCATGTGCCTGAGTACTTAGTAGAGTATCGATGATATAGTGAGTACTTGTTATATTTAAGTTAAGACCATTTATTTCTAACATAAAATTATGTAAGCCTTAATCTTAAATCTATGCTATTAATGGTATGACTAGGAAAAGGTTGCATGTTTTTACATTTCCAGGTCACTTTACCAAGGAGTTGTCCTACCCATTGTTGAAGTGCATCTTCCCTTGTAAGTTAGTGCAATGAAAAGGGGGGAGGGAACAAGGGGGTCTGGGGAGGGATGGAGGGAGGGAGGAGACTGGGGTACCTATTAAGTTTATATTAGTGGAAAAAAAAGAAATCTAAAGTTATCTCCAGACCACTATATGTGTTGTGTGGCATGCATGTGCAAAGGCTTTCCCCTCCCTCTCTCTCCTCATAAATATTAAAAAAATATTTCACTTTTTCTGTGTATTTATGTGATTTAAATTTTGTCCATGAATTCGAAGATTCCACTAAACTATAAGTATTATCTTTTATTGATATTCTAAGATATAATGGTGTCATCTCTGAATTTATTCTGTTTAAAAGATTTTTCATTTTCTTTTTTTAAAATGTGTTAAACTTTTATTATTTTATTTTTCTAAATTTACAAGCATATTGAGTTCTTCCCTTCATCTTTTCTCCTTCCCATCCCTTCTTCAATCCATCCCACTTCCTGCCACCCCTGTTTCTGTCTGCTTCTATGAACCCCAGGTTTCCCTCTGGTTTGTCTACTCTTGTGAGGGTTTAGGCTTCTTTGGCACACCAAATTGCCTCTCTTTGGGCCATCCCACTGATAGGGGCATTTCCCTTCACTCATCCAACTTTAATCCTGAAGGTTTCCACTGTATGTTTTTTTTTTTTTTACTTTTTTTTCCATTTATCTTTTTTTTTATTTCCACTCATACAAACTTAACATCCCCCTGTGCCTCCCACCTCCCTTTTCCTCCCCAACCCCCATACCTCCCCCTTCCATCCCCAGAGCCTCCTTTAATGAGCATGCCAAATGTAATAATGTTCATTATTTAGCAGTCTCCTATATATTTTCATGGTGTATTTGCTTCTTTAACTTACTCATTTCTAATTTTTTGCCCTATGTTTTGTGCTCTCATATCTGAGTGCCTTTGTTTTCTTTCATCTTTAAATTTATGTCAACTACTTGTCTAAATCGTTTTTTAAATTTTTTCCGCTCATACAAACTTGATAGTTACCCCATTCCCCTTCCTGCCTCCACCTCCCTGGATCTCCGTGCTCCACCCCCCTTTTTTCTCTTCCTTCCCCCCTCCCTTTCTCCCAGTGCCCTCTCCCCCTCCCCCATTCCTGGAGCATCCTTTAGTGTGCATGTCAAACTTTCTTCTGGGACCTCCTCTCTGAGGAGGTGTAAGAACTCAGTAGCATTGCCTAGAGCTCTTTCTTGTGTTCCCCTTTAGTATAGGAACACTATTGTGGCTGTTAATCCCTTGCCTCTAAGGATCCTAGTGCCTGTGATCCATGCTAGACTTTGGGGGGGTCAATGATATGTTGGTAATTGCACAAGTCATGCAAAGTCCTATTATGATTACTTACTTGTCTAAATCTTGATAGATGGGTAAGCCGATTCTGGCATAGGGAACATATGAACATCTAGGTTAGCTTATTCATTGTGAAGTCAGCATCCCTCAAAATTCTGTTGCCATGGGACTGTTTCTCTAAACTCAGCAACTCTGCGCTGAGTTTAGTCTGGTAGTTCACTCTTTCAAGGTAAATTGTTTGTTAAATTTCTCTGGCTTTTTATTAGGAACTAACTTATCCTTCATTTTCAAATGTTGTAGTATGTCTTTGAGGTAAATGTTTGATTCCTATCTCTGTAGTAATTGCTTTTTTTCATTTTAGCAGTTTGGGCAGTTTGATCTATTTTTTGTAGTCATTCATATGTAATTACCAGTCTGTTTTCATTTTAATCATATTTTAACCAATAATAAGAATACATTCTTTTCTATATACATTAAAGTTTATTATTGTAACCAATACCCATGCTGAGGCTCAGAACTTGGACACATTTTTGTTTTCTTTTTCATAGTGAAGTTCAACCTTCTAATTATTATTTTTCCTAGTCATCTTTCATATGAACAGACTTTCAGTGCTATCTAATATTAATTTGGTACTTCAGATTCTCCTTATTTTTCTATTGTCTAAATGTATATGCATTTACTCTTCCCTCATTTTAAACCTAGCAGATTTTGGTCCAATATTTGCTTTTCTGTGTTCTTCTTATTTTTTATGTGTTAGCCTTATTATGTCTTCAGGTATGAAAAGTATTTTGAGTTTAATATAGTTGTAATGAAGCATGTACTCCGTAATTTCTTATGCACAACTATGAAGTTATGTTTTTCATAGTCAGTCTTTATTTAGTATAATTTTTATGTACATTTCTTATTCTTTATTTTTCATCATGGATTGGATGTAAGTTTCCCCCACAGGCTCACGTGTTTAAAAATCTTTCCTGATGTTAATGTTTGGGAAGATTGAATCAACTCTGAGGGATGAAGCTTTGGTAAAGGAAGACCCACTGGGTTACGTGGAATTATAGCTTACATTACTGTAGAGACATGAGGATATTAGAGATGCCAGAGCAAACATGGGATATCTACCAAGGAAGGATATATTTATTATACTACAGGAGGAGCCAGTCTAAGACAGAGATGTGTGCTGCAGATAGCTGCAGGTATTGGAGGGGAGGAAAAGAAGTTCTTTAAAACTGAGATGATACAACAGTTAGTTCATGTGCTATATTTAGTGTTGCAGGATTTGAAGTTTACCCTGCAGATTTTAGTTGTTTTAATGAATTTTCTTCCCTGGGATGGGGATGTTTACCCTGTGCTATTGTACATTGGAAATATATATGCATTGTGTTTTGATTTTACAGGATGTTACAATTAAGAAACTGAATTGAGTCTTAAAGGAGGTTTTAGACATTGGATTTTTTAACTGTTGGGACTGCTACAGCCTATTGGAAACTTTAAAAATGGACAAATGTGAAGGCCAAGGAGCAGAAAACCACAGTTTTCATATGTTGTCCCTCACAAACTCATATACTTAAATCCTGGATCCATATTAATATTTGGGAAGGTTATAGCACATTTTGAAATGGAACCTTGCTAAAAGAAGGCAGGTCACAAGAGCTGGGCCTTGTAATTTTTGGTTCATACCTGATTCCCCTTCAGTTTTCTATGACTCTCTCTTCCTCCAGGATTATGGTGCTGATCTGAACTGCCTTCCTGCTTTTGCCTCCCAGCTATGCCTTCTGCTATGAGATTTCTCTAGAACCATGAGCCAAATAAGTCTTCCTTAAGTTTATGTCTGAGTATTGTCTCAAAGCAACAAAAATGAATAATGCAACAATTCTCAAAATTTTATATTTATAAGTTATATATATATATATACACACATATTAATTTTACAAAGACCAATACTAGTATTATACGTGACATGGTTTGTAGAGTATTGAGATTCCTCACAATTTTGAATTGTCTTACTAATATTCATAAACTAAGTGTTTTCAGGTCAATCAGGTACGTCACTGTTTGGAAAATAACATAGTTTTACATATTACTCCATTTTTACTTAATGCACAAACCTTGTGTAACAGTTAATCTTAACTATTTTTGTGAGAGAGCATTCAAAGTCAAGCAACATAAAGGAGAAAGGGAGATTTTTTCAGCTAACCTTTCCAAAGGGGAGATAGTCTTTCACGAGAGGCAGCATGCTGGCTAGCTGAAGCTGAAGTTAGGTTAAGTTACTCTTATCTGTGAGGCTGGAAGACAGCTTGCTGCACAGGCAGACTTCCCCTGGAGGTAGGGTGGGACTAATCTACCTCAAGGCCCAACCCTTGTGAATGCTTTCCTTGAGCCAAGCTCCAACTCTCAAAGGTGCCATGACCTTCCCAAACACATGAGACTGTTAGGGACACACTTCAAACCATGGTACTCCACCTCTGGCCTCCACAAGCTCATTGCCATCACTTTATGTAAATCATATTAAGTCCAACTTTAAAAGTCTTCATAGACAACAACAATAGTCCCAGTAGAGAATGTGTAGAAAAAGATAAAGATGAAATTTGAAGTGTTAAAAATAAATAAGTACAGGGCCTATGAGCCCAAGTTTGGAGTGTTTAAGTATTGAAGCAGATGAAGTGAGGGATCTGTGAGCCCAAGCAAGTGTGCAGTGAAAAGGTAAGAATGTGAATGTGTGCCCACAAGTGCAGTGATGCATGGTGTGCTAATCTGTTTGAAACACTGGGTGATGACCTATGTGCGGATCTCCCCCTATGTGGTATTGATAAGCAATAAAGTTGGTACTTTAGGAGCAGGCCCGGGCCACACCGGCAGTCTGGTAGGGAGACAAGAGTAGCCCAACACTCTGTCTCCATAGGGTCCAGACTCTCCGGTTTCCTACACCTGCCGGAGAGCTGAAGCCTGACTTGGCAAAGTACTCTGAAGGCCATCCCAGACAGTGACCGTTGAGCATCTGGCACCCCTGGCTTTGACTTCCCAAGGAAACCCTGAGAGGGCAGCAGCCTCCGAAGCCTCTGGAGCCTCCTAGGTGTGACCTCAGGAACCTGTCTCCATGAGAACCTTGGAACTGGTAAGAGAGACTCCATGTCTGTTTCTTGATATCCATGATATAGTGAAAGTGTGTGGGTGGGGGCTGCTTGGCACACAGTCTGAAAGCCCAAAGCCCCCTGTAAAATCAAAAGACATGTTACATACTTTCAACATAAAATGGCACAGAATAAACATTTCCATTCCAAAAGGAAGGAATGGGGGCATATCCAGGAAAGATTGGCCCATAACAAGACCTAAAATCAGCAGGACAATCTCTAAATCCTGCAGTTCAAAGTCCAACAGGTGAGCCTCTCATTGAAATCATTTCAGTTCCAAAGGGCTTCAGTTCCACCACTCCAATGCAGCTGAACTTGGGCCAACTCCTCCCAGGGTATAAAGCTCTCCTTGGCAGATGTCCCATGTTGTCTCTGGTATCTCCAACATCTTTCATTCTCAGTGGCAAACCAGGCTTTAATAACATCACAAAGTGCCCTTCTTGGGACTCTAAACTGAAGGCTTCTTGCTTCAGGCTGGCTGGATTCCACCATTTTCTGAAATTTTCGAGGAGGAAACACAACCTCCTCCCTCTTCCAAACTTGATGCCTCTAAAACCACGTGGATGATTTTATAAAGACTGGCCTCTAAAACAACATGGAAGATTTTATAAAGACTGGCCCCCTTGAATCACAGCTGATTCAGCTTTTCTGTGCCAACAGTGGGAAAATATCTTTCATTCCTGAGCAGTTGCTTTGTGGGAGAAACAGACCCTTGCTTTGGAACTCCACCCTTTAGCTCATTTCTTCCAAAAGGATTTGCATTCTTATGCCTGGGAGACTTCTCTGAGAATCTTGCCCTTAAGTTAGGTCCTTCTCTGTTATCCAAAATGAGAGCAGTCTTTGATTTACTAATGGAGCTAATCTCTTTTTCAGCCATTTTCTTCTCTGCTTCTTCCTGGTTCAACTCTTCAAGTTTTTCATTATCATTGCATTTTTCATTATCAGATCTTACAATTACTGCTTTTTCCTGCCTTATTCCTTCTACTTTTTCATAACTCTGCAGTCAATTAAAAAGTAACCATGTCACATTGTCAAGAATACATTGCTTTGAAATTTTCTCTGCAAAGCACTGCAGTTTAACTTCAGGCAAGCTTTCAGGAGGAGAGCAAAACTCTCTGTCAACACATGGCTCCATTTGTTATTCATCCATTTGCAAAAATAGTCTCTGTTCCCCTCTGGACCATCACAAGCTGGGCTTCCACTGCCTGCATCTCTCACAGCATTGCTGTCTTCGGAGCTCTCACAAGAAATGCCCATTAGGCCCCATCACCAAGATGCAAACAATTTCCCAGCACAAAGTCCCAAAGTTCTCCATATTTCTCCCAACAAACGGTTCCAAAGGCAATGCTGGCCACATAATAGCATTGGACATACTGCTGGGTACCAATTTCTCTCAGTTTCGCAAACAGCTTCGCGTTGTGGTACCACATTCTCTTAATCTCACAGCAATACCCCACCATTTCTGTAACTGATACTTTTAACTATTGCTGTGAAAGAGCACCCAAAATCAATCAACTTAAGGGAGAAATTGAGATTTATTCAGCTTATCATTCCAGAGGGGAGATACAGTCTTTTATGGTGGAGGCAGCATGGCTGACTGGCCGAAGCTGAAGTCAAGCTGAATCACCCCCCTCCATGAAGCTGAGAGCTGCAAGACTGCTTGCTGCAAAAGCAATCCATCTAGAGTCCCATCCCTTGTGACTGCTTTACTTCAGCAAGGCTCCACCTCTCAAAGGTGCCATGGACTTCCAAAACACATGAGACTGTGGGAGACATACTTCAAACCATGACACCTTGGCTAGTCTAATACAATATAAGTATTATATACAGTATTCAAAGTTCATATTTTTGCTTCCCTTTCATTGTGATTGGTATGATATAATGTATGATATCACTTCATTTACAGCTTCATTTTTGGACTCCTTTCTTGTTTAATATACTTTATCTTGTGTGTGTGTGCGTGTGTGTGTGTGTGTGTGTGTGTGTGTGTGTGCATCTTTGTGTGCCTATGTATGTGTCAGTTATGAAATTTCAGGTTCATATGCTGAACCACATGCCCTGTGAAATAACAAAATTTCACTTAATTAAGTAATAAATTTAACCTATAGAATGTTGTTTTTGAAACATTTCTTTAATTACTTGTCAAATTACATCTTTTTATAACATTTGCCAAAATTCTTTATGAAATTTGTGTGTGCTGTATCCTTTATTCTTGATGGAAATTGCATTATTAAAAATGATAAATGCTATGGCATCTACTTAAATATACAAAGCCAATGGAATTTTTGATAATGATGATACATTTGAAAATAAGGAATTAAAAAACAGTCAAATCTACCAAGAAATTCTACTAAGTGTGCACACTAGCTTCTGCTTTATATTATACTATGGCTTTACATTCTCTGAGAATATCTTATACTTTATGAGTCACAATTGTCCTCTTTATTTTGACATTGTATTTTCACATTTTGATGACACTATGAATTGTGGAGATATTTTAGCTTCTAATTTATTTTGTATTCTGCACTTTGCTTGGGAAAATGGCCTTTTATAACTTAACCTCATATATATATATATATATATATATATATATATATACACACATATATGTGCTTGTGTGTATGTGTGTGTGTATATATATATGTATCAAATGTCCACACATTTTGATTATAGTTATCTTTTTATGAGAACACTGTATTTTAAATATAGTTACCCTATGCTTCACATAATGGAACATTAATAACTATTTTCAGTTTTTCAATTTTTACAGAGGAAATTCAACAGTTACAAGAAGCTGTTATTTTAAATTGTTTGGGAATCTTGAAAGGTAATATTGTATTGTCAGAAGTTTATAATAAGAGGAACATTGAAAACTGGAGAAGGAGAAAATTTTAGGTAGACAAGCAAATATCATTTGGAGTAACTTTCTATTATTCTGTGCAAATATTTCTGATTAAAACAATATTGAGAAAACTACACTAATTTCTGACTGACAGACTCAAACATGATGATCATTTAAAAAATCATATAGAGCTAGAGGGAAGACTCAATGGTTAAGATTCTCTGCCTTGCAAGCAGAAGGTCCTGAGTTCAGATCACTGGTCCCATATAAGAACCCAAAATGGAAACAGAGGCAGACTGCACTTCTGGACCTGGTGAGCAGAGTATGGGAAATTCCAGAGCAAAGCAAAAAGAGGTAGAAGTCATCTAGGATGATTCCAAAAACCACCCTTAGGTGTCCACAGGGACACCCAGTGCCCTGAGATACATAGACACACACACACACACACACACACACACACACACACACACACACACAAACACAGGCAAAATACACACATGAATAAAAATCAACAAACCACTATCCAGAACTTCAGAGACTCTATATCAACCACCTAGAACTAGGCCAGACTAATCTCTCCCCATCCTGAAGTTCAGGGACATTTGCGGAAGAGGGGGTGGTAAGAGTGTAAGAGCAAAGGATGGGAGGAGCAATGATTCGCAAGATACTCCACACAAGTTAGGGCCGAAGCAATCGTAATTGGACATTGCATGTCCGACACAATGTCCAACACACTATTGACCTCACAAAGTCTAGCATCTGCTAAAGGCACCAAGATCCTTGGAGGCAAGGGATTGACAGCCACAGTATTGTTCCTATGCTTAAGGGGAACACAGAAAAGGGTTCAGGGAAATGCCACTGGGTCCTTATACCTCATCAGAGAGGAGGGCCCAGAGGAGAGTCAGGCATGCATAAGAAAGGACTCTGGGAATTGGGGCGGGAGGCACAGGGGGATGGGGAGGGAGGGGTGAGGGGAGGGGGAGCAAGGGGTTCGGGGGGGCGAGGGAGGGAGGGAACTGGTGTACCTATTAAGTTTGTATGAGCTGAAATAATAATAAAAATGTATTATAAAAATACAAAAATCAAATAGAAGTGTCAATCACCACTGAGTAGCCTTTTACACAAACACAATGAATTTAGTCTTTTCATAGTGGTGAAATGTTAAATTTGGAGGAGAATATCTGGAACATAGTAAAGTATTTAAATAGTTTTTCCTCTTCATTGTCAGGTATACTTGACTGAATAGTAAATAGCAGAGTTAGTGCTCAGGTATTTTTCATGGAAAAGAAACTGATGTTGCAGTTTACCTGCATAGTTACTGATAAATGACCATCAAATAACTTAAAAGCAAAGGGTTATTGCCTCTTAGGATTATCTGGTTACAGTTCTCAGTCCAGCATGACAGGAGAGCTTATGCCAACACCAAGGCTGGGGGAAGTGGTCATACAATCTCTGTGTAATGACTGAGAGAGACACAATCCTTATTTGCCAAACCAGCATATTTGGCCAAGTGTGCAAAAGGACGCCATGTCTCTCAACCAGCTGTCTGTATTTTATTCCAGTATTTTATTCCCAGGCCTAATCCCACCCACCATAGGCTGGACCTTCCTTATCAGCTAGAAAAGATCCTTCAGGTTCACTGTGGGCTTAACTCAACTATTAATTCTCCACAAATGTACCATAGGCTAGACTTTCCCATCAGCTAGACAATCTCCTTCAGGTTCACTGTGGGCTTAACTCAACTATTAATTCTCCACACATGTACCATAGGCTAGACTTTCCCATCAGCTAGACAATCTCCTTCAGGTTCACTGTGGGCTTAACTCAACTATTAATTCTCCCCAAATGTACCCAGAGCTCAAACCCTCAACTGTCAAGTTGCCACCTGTGCCTAATCATAACACTTGAAAATGTATTTTTTTAAAAAAATTCTGATAATAGTGTACACGTGCATTATATTATATTGTATTATTATATATACATATACATGTGTATATATATTTATCTATGTATCAATAGATAGATAGATAGATAGATATGTAGTACTTTGGATCAATACCAAGAAATCATTCTTGTTAATTAGCTAATAAATATTTTGATATCTAGTAAAATAAGAGGGATACATACATATATATGTATAATTTTCAGAGTTGTTTTGAGATGACCTGAAAAAATTGTAAAATTATAAAATTTTTCTTTCTAAATTTGTATAATTTGTGTAATAGATCAGTATGCTTTTAGGTATAATACAAAACAGCTAGTAGAGGCAGACTTATTCAAAGTCATACTGCCTTAAAAATGAGTTGTAAAATACGCCTTTTTTTGGTATATAAAGAATTTCTTTCATGTCCTCTATTTTGGGACTGCTCTTGGCAATTAATTTCTTCATTTTAAGTTCAATTATACCAACTAGAGTGTAATTATTCCTAAATTGATTTTATGGATTGTCATTTTTTTATTTTAGAAATTTTATACATGAGTACAATGAATTGAGCACATTTACTATTCTCACTGTCCTCTGTTATTCCTGTCTCATTCCTAGTGACTAACTTCCAGTCTCCTTTTGATTTTCATGTCTTCATGTGAAGGTCTTGTCCAGCAAGTGCCAGCCTCTGTGACTGTGACTGCAGTGACTGTCATATTAGAACACAGCATTTTATAACAGTGTCTGCTTCTTCTGACTCTTACAACATGTAAGTCCCATTTTCTATGATCTCTGGGTCTTAGAGAGGGTGTCACCAAAAGCCCTATTTATTACTGAGTATTCAATAGTCACTTATCTTCACTTGGATGAGTTATGATCCTCTGTATTAATCCTCACCCAGAGCATGAAATACCTCTGACCAATGATGAAAATAGTACTAGTCTGTAAGTATGAATATAAATACTTAGAAGACAGCTTGATTATATGTCCTTTAGCAGAATTCCAAAAGTGAGTTTTCCACTAGGGCCGATGATCTCCACAGACACATGATTCTTTTTTCTTATGAGCAATTTTTTCTCTGTCAGAATATTCTTTTTTAAAATTTTTTCTCTCTCCAATCATACAAGCTCACTAGGTACCCCAGTCCTCTCCCTCCCTTCACCCCTTCCCAGTCCCCTTTACACTCTCCCCCTCCTTTTCCCCTTTCTTTCAACCTCCTCCTTCCCCTTCTTCCAGTGCCTCCCCTTTCCCCCCTTTCATCCCCTGGAGCATCTCTTTGTGTGAATGCCAAAACTCCCTCTGAGTCTTCCAAACTAGTGAGATGTAAGGACTCAGTGGCATAGCCGGCAGCCCTTTCCTAGGCTCCCCATTAGTATGGAAACACTGGCCATGACTGTTAATCCCTTGCCTCTAAGGATCTCATTGCCTGTGATCCATGCTAGACTTTGGAGGTTGTTGACATGTCAGTCATTGTGCAAGACATTCAAGGTCTGAAAATAGCTACTGCAGCCCTAACGTGTGTGGAATATCTTGCACATGTTGGTCCTCCCCATCTTTAAGCTCTTACAATCTTGCTGCCCCCTTTTCTGCAAGTTTCCCTGAGCTTTAGGATGGGGAAAGATTTAGCTGGTCTGGATCCAGGTGATTAAGGTAGGGTCTTTGGTGTTCTGAATTATGGTTTGTTGTTGATTTCAGTTTTGCTTTTCCTGCACCACCCTTGGCTACATCCTGATTGGTATTGAAGGTCACCTCCTAAACAACCTAAAAGGTTGTTTAAATGAAGATCTTACTATAAGAGGATACTCAACGGTAGATGGAATAGGAGTAGGACACCACAGTTAGGGAGTGTCAGTGTCCCATTTGCAGGATGGTGGCCATCTATCTGCCAGTTCCTATATCCTCCCTGATTGGTGAGATCAAACCTCTTTGGTCGCAAGTGACCAGGAAGGGAAGCGGGAGTGAGCCTCACTGGATGTCTAGCTATTAACATGCAATACTTGATGGTGACCTATTTTCTCTACTGAAGCATGATCATCTTCTGGGGTGCGGGGGGCTCCTTCTCCTTCCCTTCCATTCACAATCTCCATGATTACAGTAGGTATTACAGAGATTCATTTCTGAATATGTCATTAAATGAGTTTGGTACTAGGATCTATCTATTTGGGAATATATACAGTATCTAACTTTCTGTTTCTGCGATACTTCACTCAATATAATTTTTTCTAATTCCATCCATTTCCTGGCAATTTTCATTAATTCATCTTTTTTGATGACTGAGGAGTGTTCCATTGTGTAAATGTACCACATTTTCCTTATCCAGTTGTCAACTGTTGGGCATTTTGGTTGATTTCATGACCTTGCTATTGTAAATAGTGCTGCTATGAACATGGCTGTGCTTGAAGACACATGATTTTGATCAGGTTTTCAGTACCAATTATGGAGAATATCTACAATGTAGAATCCAAAGCCATAGCATAAGATATCTGGACCAGCAACATTGCAGCAGGAAATTATGACCTGGCAAAGCCCACCTGCCCTAAAGCTGCAACAGGGAAGTATAACTGTGGCAAAGCAAGGTCAGCATATTTGTAAGCTGGAGGAAGTTATGATTTGGGCAGAGCCCTGTCTGCCTAGTCTCTTCTAGATAAGATTACGCTGCTGGTTTGGATTTCTTTTTAAAGTACATTGTATGCTGGATAGAAATCCAGTCACCCTGTTTTCTTATTCCCTTGGAAACTGCTGGTGTAGTGTTTTAGTTTGTCTATAAATAATTAATGTTTGGGAAAGTGACTGCTGTCAGTCCTCATCAGGATCTGTAGAGACCACATGATCCAGCTCATTTTCTGTAATTTTTGCCTGAATTTTATTGATACCTGTTTCATTATTTCTATTTTCACTAATTTCACTTCTAATTCTATGATCTTGAGTCTTTTCTCTCTTTTGGTTAGTTTTGTTAAAGGTTTGTTGATCTCACCTAAATTTTATTCTGTGTGCTCATGTTTATGTGGGGGGGGATTTGTACGTGTGTCAGAGGGCACTATGTGTCTCTATGGAGGACCAACGGTTGTGGAGGTCCCCAGAGATCACCACTCCTGCAGACTGGTCCCTCCGGTCCTCCACAAGAGGGATCAAGGAAAGGTAAGTGTACCGTCTGCCCACTAAAAGCCCTCCTTCCTAAGGATAATCAAACACAACAAAAGTCTAGTCAAGCAGGAACTCATTTATTGCAAGTCCTCAGCCATCTTATAAAAGCAGAAACTGCAAGGAGAATTCCAGGGTGGGGAAACAGGCAACCAATCATCTTAAAGGTCAAGCCAGCACCCAGGCAATATATAGCAAAATTTCTTCAAAACATCCTCAGCTACGCCCTCCTGACTTCCTCCATCAAAATCATCCTAAGCTGTTCAAAACATCCTGAGCCGCTCCCTCCTGACTTCTTCCATTAAAACATCTTTGTCTAAGCTTGCCAGACTATTTAGATCACCTAGACTGAGGCCCCCACAATTATGGAGGTTAAAAACAACTACACTCAATTTCTAATATTTATTAGTGTTTATGGACACACTCTCAGAATGGGTAGAAGTCTTCTCCACCAAGTCAGAGACAATTTCTATGGTAACAAAAACATTATTACAGGAACTAGTTCCTAGTTTTGGGCTGTTCCTTTCTTTGGGGACTGTTAATGGCCCAACCTTCACAGTTATCTCACATTGTGAAAATTCTTGAAAGCATCCTGAGCTACACCCTCCTGACTTCCTCCATCAAAACATCCTGAGCTATTCAAAATATCCTGAGCTGCTCCCTCTGACTTCCTCCATCAAAACATCTTTGTCTAAGCTTGGCAGATTATTGAGGTCACCTAGACTGAGGCCCCACAAAGGGTGACTTCAGGAATCATCCTAGATTGTTTTGCTTTGCCCTATAGTTTCCCAGGCTCTACCCATCACGATCAGAAGTTCAGGCCACAACCATTTCCGCCTGATATTTTTACATGGATTGTGGTATCTGAACTCAAGACCTGCTTGCAAGGCCTAATCTTAACTCTTGAGCCATCTCTTTATTCTCTCCTCTAACTTTTAAAAGACCCAACTCTTTATTTCATCAATATTTTTATCATTTACTTTGTTTCTATTTTGTGCATCTCTGCCCTGATCTTAATTATTTGTTCCATTTATTAGCTTAGATTTTGGTTTGTTCTTTTTTTTTCTCAGTCCTTTAGATGAATCCTTAAATTTTTTGAGATCTCTTTGATTTTGTGTTGAATTAACTCAGAACTCTGTTCTATAGGTTACAGTATGTTGCATTTTCATTTATTCACAATTTAAAGAATATTTTTATCACTCTATTGATTGTTGCTGGATAAATGACCATCAAACAGCTTAAGGGAATAAGGTGTTTATTGTATCTTATGATTATCTGGTTTCAGTTCTCAGTCGAACTAGACAGGAGAGCTCGCGCCAACACCAAGGCCAAGCAAACTGGCCACACTATCTCTTTGTAATGGCTGAGAGAGGGATGGTCCTTATTTGCCAGACCAGCATGTCTGGCAAGTGTACAAAAGGATGCCAAGTCTCTCAACCAGCTGCCTGCATTTTATTCCAGGGCCTAATCCCACCCACATGGGCTGGTCCTTCCCCATCATCTAGACAATCTCTTGCAGGTCTGTTCTTGGCCTAACTCAACCACTAATTCTCTGCAAATGTGGCCAGAGCTCAAATCCTCAACTGTCAAGTTTACACCAGTGAATAACTATGACACTCGACCCCTTGTCAACTTCACACAAAAACGTAGCACTTTTAAACTGCAACTTCAATTCTTGTCCCGACAGATGTTAAAAGTTACATTAAAAATATAAATATATTTCATAGATAAATTTAAAATGTTCTATCATTAAAAGTTCAGTTCTAGAGGCTGGAGAGGTGGCTCAGGCGTTAAGCCTCTGCCTTGCAGGTGGAAGGTCCTGAGTTTGGATCCTAGACCCCACGTATAGACTCCGGGCGGAAGCGGGTACGGCCTTCCTTTCTGGTCCTGGTAGGGCGGAACCTGTGAATCCCGGGGCGGAACCTGTGAATCCCGGGGCAGAGTAAACAAGGAGGATGTGGAGGCGTCCAGGGTGGTTCCCAAATTCATCCGTGGTTCTACACACACATACACACACACACACACACACACACACACACACATGCATACACGCACAATTGAATAAATAATAAAATTTTTTTAAATATAAAAAAATTCAGTTCTAACATTTTAAAACTTCAAAGTTTCTTAACCTTGAGAATTTATTAAATCAAAATAAGTTAAGTACTTTAAAACAGATAAAACATTAAAAGTATCTTGATGTAATAAGAAAACATTAAATTAAGATCAAAGTTCATCAAATCAAATACCACATCCTTTACTTCAGTATCCATCTTTTGTTGCTCATCATGTAGTCAAGGTGGCTAAAGATTCTAGGCATTCCCAGTCCCTGTTTACAGATCGAAATTATTTGAAATCGTCCTCAGCAGCACTCCCATGGTTCTGGCATCTCCAACAGTACTTTGGGTTTGCCTCTGCAGCTGTAAGCTTCACCTTCTCTTGCAAGAACTCTATGACTGGACTTGGCGTCAAGCTTTTGCTGCTCTCTCCATGAACCCTGTAATCATACATCAAAACCAGTATCACCTGGGGGACGCTGACAGATTCTGAAGTAAGGTTAAAACATAGCTTGTTCCACTCCAGCTATAGCTGTACCATCTTTAGTGTGCTGACTCTGGAAAAGCCTCTTTCTAGGCAGCCAAACTTGCAAAGGGCAAGAAACAGCTTTAACTTGGGTTTTCCGCGTGAAGGACTCTGGATTTTCAAATCACGAACCCACCATATGGTGGTTTTCATGTCTTCCATCATCCCAATGTAAGTCACTAAGTTTTCCTTCACTGATACTCATTTCTCCAACAGCAGCAGATATTCTGCTGACTGCCCTTTCCACATCCAGAACTTCATGGCCACCAATACAGCTCTCCTCTGTCAAGCAAACCAGTCTGTTGTGTTTAAATTCAACTTCACTAATTTCCTTTCTCCCCTCATCACAAACTGGGCCCAAACAATTCACAACTTTCTTAGCTTCACTGTTTTCCAAATGGCCCACCAAACTGTGCAGAATGGTACTGGTAATCCATAGTCAAAATCTTCAAGTGTTTCAAACTTTGTCCAGCAAAAGTGTTCAGAAGTCCCAAAATCCACATAGTCAGATTTATCAGCAACACCCCACTTCCCAGGTACCAAATTCTGTTGCAGTTTGCCTGCATGGTTGCTGATAAATGACCATCAAACAGTTTACGGAAACAAGGGGTTTATTTTCTCTTACAATTATCTGGTTACAGTTCTCAGACCAGCTTGACAGGAGAGCTCATGCCAAGACCAAGGCCAAGAGAAGTGGCCACACCATTTCTATGCAATGGGCTGAGAGAAGGATGATCCTTATTTGCCAGACCAGCATGTCTGGCCAAGTTTACAAAAGGATGCCAAGTCTCTTAACCAGCTGCCTGCATTTTATTCCAGGGCCTAATCCCACCATGGGCTGGTCCTTCCCCATCATCTAGACAATCTCCTGCAGGTCTGTTCTTGGCTTAACTCAACCACTAATTCTCTGCAAATATGCCAAGAGCTTAAACCCTCAACTGTCAAGTTGACACCTGTACCTAACTATGACATCTTTCAATAATTCATTGTTTAACCTCCATGGACTTTTGTGTTTAATAATAATATATCATATTATTCATTTCTAGCTTTATCCCACTGTAGTCATATAGATTGTGAGAAGTTGTTTCATATTTCCTGCACATATTGACATCTGCTTTGTATTCTATTTATTTATTTATTTATTTATTCTTTTTTTAGTGTGTGTGTGTGTGTGTGTGTGTGTGTGTGTGTGTATGTATGTATGTATCAGAGGGTACTGTGTATCCGTGTTGTTTAACCAATGGAAATCATCCTGCCCACCAGATCTGGAAGTGCAAGCCACTGCAATTTCCGCCTGGCGTTTTTGACATGGGACCTGGGATCTGAATTCAGGATATTCTGCTTGTGAGACAGATTCGTAACCCCTGAGCCATCTCTCAAGCCCTGCTTTGTTTTCTAATGTGTAATATATTTAGAAGAAGGTCCCTAGATTGTTGAGATGAATATTTTGTAGTCCTTGGATAGAGAGTTTGGTTAATTTCTATTAAGTTCATTTGATTTACATGCAATTTAATTCTGTATGGAATATTTTACTCATCTTCCAATTCTGTCCATTTACCAACAAAATTCCGTAATTTCATTTTTGAGAGTAAATAGTGTTACATGTCTCTTTTTGTGCCAGCACAATGCTATTTTTTTCTGATGAAGAACTTCTGATTTATTTTATTTTTAGTGAGAACTTTTATTTTATTTTTTTTTGAAACTTTAACATTTTTTATTATCTCCGCTCATACAAACTTAATAGGTTTACCGGTGTACCTATTAAGAGAACTTTTATTTTTAATTTACAAACAAAATGGGTTTATTTAAATGTCCTGACTCCTTCCTCACCCCCTCTCCACCTCTCTCACACTCCCTCTGTGAGGATCATAGGACTTCCTTAGGAGTGCCTGTGTTGTTAAAGGATTAAAATGTCTTCTATAGGGGCTGGAGAGGTGGCACAGGGGTTAAGCCTCTGCCTTGTAGGCGGAAGGTCCTGAGTTCAGATCCTAGATCCCATGTATAGACACCGGACGAAAGCGGGGGCGGCCTGCGTTTCTGGTCCTGGTAGGGCGGAGTCTGTGAATCCCAGGCTGAGTAAACAAGGAGGAGGTGGAGGCAGTCCATGGTGGTTCCTGAATTCAAACACGTGCATACATGCATACACACTCAATTGAATGAATAATTAAAAATAAATAAATAAATAAATAAATAATAAAATGCCTTCTATAGTATATGTGGCTCTTGGGTTCAAAAATCATGAAAAGAATGTTCCTCTTCCTTGTCCTGTACCCGCCCCCAGGGTCGCTCTGAGTGCAGTTGTTTCTTCTTAGATCCTCATTAATCCTTGGGTGAATGTTGTCTTTATGTAGATCTGGAGGTAGAAGTTCTTACTGCAGTGATCTCCTGAGTACAACAGCCCTATCATGGCTGGAGTGTGTTGGTCAGAAGTACAACCCCCACACCATTAGGCTCTTACAATCTTATTGTTCCCTCTTATACAAGATTCACTGAGCTTTAGTATGGGGAGATATTTTGATGGACTGATTATGAATGAACATTCCTGGTTTGCCAATATTCTACACTCTGTTCAGATATGGTTTTCTACCTCACTAGTCTTCAATTGTAATACACTGCATCTTGGTTGATCTCTGAGACCTTTTCTTATCTGTGGGTTAAGTAAGAGGTGTTCAGTTTTTTTACTATCTAGTTTTTATAGTTAACACTAAGAAATCTGTTCTGGTCTATGTACTACTCTTCCATTGCTATTGGATAGGTTTATAATATAAAGCATGAGTTCTCTGAAAATAAAGGATTTAGAACTCATTGAGAGAGTAATTGCTTAACCATGGGTCTTATGTGCCACTGTTGCTCACCTAGGTTCTTCTTATCAGAGTGTAGTAGCTTGTAATGTTCATAACTAATAACAAACCTTGAACTCCTTTTTCCTTGAGCTACTTGTCTCTTTTATTTTTATCCTTATCCCTTATTAGCACCTGTCACCTCCCTCCCAATTCCAAGCTTTTCTTCCAAAATGACCATATTCATTTATTTGCTTATGTTCCTTTTTTTAATTAAAAATTTAATTATACATTTTAAAATTTTTTTACCAGTTCCCTCCCTCCCCCCTCCTCTCCCCGAACCCCCTACTCCCCCTCCGCTCCCTCCCCATCCCCCAGTGCCTCCCCCCCCAATTCCCAGAGAGTCCTTTATTGTGTACGCCTAACTCTCCACTGGTCCTCCTCTCCGATGACATATAAGGACCCAGTGGCATTTCCATAAGCCCTTTCTCTTGTTCCCCTTAAGCATAGGATCACTACTATGGCTGTCAATCCCTTGCCTCCAGGGGTCTCGGTGCCCTTAACAGATGCTAGACTTTATGAGGGCAACAGTGCACTGGACATAGCGCAGGGCACGCAAAGTCCCATTATGATTGCTTTGGCCCCAACTATTGTTGAGAATCTTGCATATCGTTGCTCCTCCCATCCTTTTGCTCTTACAATCTTACCGCCCCCTCTTCTGCAAATGTCCCTGAGCTCCAGGATGGGGAGAGATTAGGCTGGCCTAGTTCTATGGGATTGATATAGAGTCTCTGAAGTTCCGGTTTGTGGTTTGTTGATTTTCTTTTGCAGTTTTGCTGCTCCTGCAATGCCCTTCACTCCATCGTGCTGGGCACTGTATGTCACCCTCTGACCAGAGACAAAAAGCTGTTAAGCTGGAGTCTTGTTATAATAGCACATTCAAGGGTAGATGCAATAAGAGTAGGAAACCTCAGTGAGGGAGGGGTCCATCACCCATTTGAAAATGATTACTTTTTATCTGCTAGACTATATGCCCTCCCCTTCTGGTGAGATCAGGAAAGAACGTCTGTGAACTTAACCAGGTTTCTCATTACTTACTTGCAGACCTTGATGGAGGCCTATTTTCTCTGCTGTAACATTGTCCCCTCTCTCCTTGTTTCTGGTGTGGCCCTCCTACCCCATCTCTCTTGCTCATAATCCTTGCAATTACTGTGTTACATAGGTTTACTTTTGAGTGTCTCAATGTGGGCTGGGTGAGATTGGTACTAGGAGCCACCTATTAGGGAGTACATACAGCACTTAATTTTCTGGGTTTGGGATACTTCACTTAATATAATTGTTTCTAATGACATCCATTTCCCAGCAAATTCCAGTAATTCATCATTTTTGATGGCTGAGTAGTACTCCATTTTATAGATGTACCACAGTTTCCTTATCCACTCGTCAACTGTTGGACATATAGGTTGATTCCATGACTTTGCTATTGTAAACAGTGCTGCTATGAACATGGTCGAGCTTGTGCTATCGAGCGAACCTCTGCTGCATGGGGGGTTATTCCCAAAAGTAGGATAGCAGGGTCATATGGCATTTCAATCTTTAATTTCTTTAAGAATCTCCAGACGGCTCGCCAGAGTGGCTGTATGAGCCTGCATTCCCACCAACAATGTAGGAGAGTTCCCCTCGCTCCACATCCTCTCCAGCATTTGTCGTTGTTTGTATTGTGGATTTTTGCCATCCTGACCAGGGTGAGATGATATCTCAGGGAAGTTTTGATTTGCATTTCCCTGATGGCGAAGGAAGTGGAGCATTTTATAAGATATTTGTTAGACATTTTAATTTCATCCCTGGTAAAGTGTCTTTTACGTTCCAGGGCCCATTTTTTAATTGGGCCAGTGTTTCCTTGGAGTTTAATTTTCTAAGTTCTTTGTGCACTCTGGACAGTAGAGCTCTGTCAGATATGTGGTTAGTGAAGATTTTCTCCCATTCTCTGGGTTGCCTTTGAGCTGGTGTTACAATCTCTTTATCTGAACAGAAGCTCTTTAATTTCAGAAGATCCCAACTGTTGAGAGTTGGTAGCAGTGACTGTGCCATTGGATGTCTGTTTAGGAAATGTTGGCCTAGCCCAATCAGCTCGAGGGAGTTCCCTATCCTTTCAACTATGGTTTTTAAAGTCTCTGGCCTTAAATCAAGGTTCTTGATCCATTTGGAAATAAGACTTGTACATGGTGACAAGTATGTGTCCAGCTTTAATCTTCTGCATGTGGAGATCCAGTTTTACCAGCACCATTTGTTGAAGATGCTGTTCTTTTTCCATTGGATTCTTTGGGCCCCTTTGTCAAATACCAAATGGCTGTATTTTTGTGGGCTTATATCTGGGTCTTCAACCCTTATCCATTGATCTGTGTGTCTATTTTGGAGCCAGTACCAGGCTGTTTTTATAACTATGGATTTGTAGTATAAACTAAGGTTTGGTATGGTAATACCTCCAGCAATGTTTTTGTTACTCAGGATTGTCATTGCTATCCTGGGTCTTTTGTGCCTCCATATGAATTTTGAGAATGTTTGGTCAACTTCTTTAAAGAATTGCTTTGGGATTTTAATTGGTATAGCACTGAATTTATATATTGCCTTTGGTAGGATGGTCATTTTTACAATGTTGATCCTGCCAATCCACGAACATGGGAGGTCTTTCCACCTTCTGGTGTCTTCTGCTATTTCTTTCTTTAGGGTTTTAAAGTTTTCACTGTAAAGGTCTTTTACCTCTTTGGTTAGGTTTATACCAAGGTATTTCATTTTTTTAGGGGCTATAGTAAATGGGATCGTTTCTCTTAAGCCTTTTTCACTTCTTTCATTCTGGGCATATAGGAAGGCCTCTGATTTTTGCACATTTATTTTGTATTCTGCCACCCTGCTGAACTTCTCAATTAGTTCCACGAGCTTCCTGGTGGAGTTTTTGGGATCACTCAGGTATAAGATCATGTCATCTGCAAATAGGGATAGCTTGACTTCGTCCTTGCCGATTTGAATCCCTTTTATGTCCCTTTCTTGTCTTATGGCTTCAGCTAAGACTTCAAGTACAATATTGAATAGAAGTGGTGAGAGTGGACAGCCTTGTCTAGTTCCTGATCGAAGTGGGAATGCTTCCAATTGTTCCCCATTGAGCATAATCCTTGCTGTGGGCTTGTTGTATACAGCTTTTATTATATTGATAAAGGTTCCTTCCATTCCTACAGTCTCTAGCGTTTTGATCATAAAAGGCTGTTGGATTTTGTCAAAGGCATTTTCTGCATCTATCGAGAGTATCATGTGGTCTTGGACTTTGGACTGGTTTACATGATGAATTACATTTATTGACTTGCGTATGTTGAACCAACCTTGTGTGCCGGGGATGAAGCCTACTTGGTCCCTGTGAATGATCTTTTTGATATGTTTTTGAATCCGATTTGCTAAGACTTTGTTGAGAATCTTTGCATCTGTGTTCATCAGAGAGATCAGCCTATAGTTTTCTTTTTTAAGTGAATCTTTATTAGGTTTTGGGATTAAGACGATATTAGCTTCATAGAAGGAATTTGGTAGTGTTCCTTCCTTTGCTACTTGATGGAACAATTTAAGGAGTATTGGTGTTATTAACTCCTTAAATGTCTGGTAGAATTCTGTGCTGAATCCATCTGGCCCAGGTCATTTTTTGGTGGGAAGATTCGAGATTACTTCTTAAATTTCCTTGTATGTTATAGGACTATTTAAATAATTCACAACTTCCTGATTCTATTTAGGTAGGTTGTGTTTACTTAGAAATTCATCCATGTCTTTTGTGTTGTCAAACTTCACAGAGTACAAGTTTTTGAAATATGATGTTATAATTCTCTGGATTTCTTGGGTATCCGTAGTGATAACTCCATGTTCATTTCTAATTTTGTTAATTTGGGTTTTCTCTCTCTTGCTTTTGGTTAATTTAGCTAGGGGTGTATCAATCTTATTGATTTTTTTCAAAGAACCAGCTTTTTGACTGGTTTATTTTTTCTATTGTTTTCTTAGTCTCGATTTGCTTATGTTCCTTTGTCTGTACTTCTGAGGGGTCTTCATCTGTCCTGCCTCCAACTAACATACCATTGTAGTTTGTGTTATAATAATTTTCCTTTGAGTATGTCATTTTGAGAGTCTAGCACTAGGATCTATTTATAAGGGAGAACATGTGCATCTGTTTTTCTGTGTCTGGGATACTTCACATGTATAATTTCTACCAACTCCATCCATTTAGCAGCAAATTTCATTAACTAATTTTTCTTAACAAATGAATAGTATTCCATTTTGTATATGAACCACATTTCCATTCACATACTGTTGGACATCTAGGCTGATTCCATTTTTTTTCCTATCGTGTATAGAGCTTCAATGAGTGTAGATGTACATTTGTCTCTAAAATAAGATGTGGATTTCTCTAGGAATATTCCCAGGGGTGGTACAATTGGGTCGTAGACATTTCATTTTAACTTTTTAAGGAACCTCCATACTGATCCCCAGAGATATTGTATAAGTTTGAATTCTTACCAGCAATGTATGAGAGCTCCCTTCTATCTTCCTCCTCTCCAACATTTATTGTTGTTTGTCTTTTGGATTTTAGTCATATTGACTGGAATGAGATGATATCTCAAGGGGGTTTTAATTTGCATTTCTCTAACAGCTATAAAAACAGAATATTTTTAAGATATTTATTAAACACTTTAATTAGTTCCTGAGGAAAGTTTCTTTTAATTTCTAAGGTCTATTATCTAATTACTTTGTTTGCCTTCCAGGTGTTCAGTTTTTTGACTTCTTTCTGTGCTCTGGATATTAGTCCTCTAATCAGATGTGTGGTTAGTGAATTCTGTGGTTGCCTTTTTGCTCAGTTTACAATATATTTGTATAACAGAAACTTTTAAATTTCATAAAATCCCACTTGTTGGGTGTTGGTCATATTTCCTGTGAATTTGTAGGTCCTATTCAGAAAATGTTGGCCTCAGTGTATCAGTTCGAGAGTTCATTATTCTTTGTTCTAGGGTTTTATAATTTCTGGACTAACATTGAGTTTTTTTTCCATTTGCAATTAATTTTCATGTAGGCTTACAGTTGAGTCCAGTTTCAAACTTCTGTATTCATATGTCTAAATTTGCCATTACCATTTCCTGAAGATGCTATCCTTTTTCCAATTGTCTTTATGGATATTATTGTAAAATCATTTACTGAAGGCATATTAGCCTTAAATTGTGTCTTTGATTTATGTGTCTGTTTAAGAGCCAGTTCCATGCAGTCTTTATTAATATGTATTTGTATTATAGATTAAGATCTGGTATGGTGATCGCTCTAGTTGACTTTTTTATTACTCAGGTTTTTTTGTTTCCATATGAATGTTGAGATTGGTTTTTCAACTTCTGTGTGGTGTTGCCTTGGAATTTTGATTAATATTGCATTAAATCTGTATTGCTTTTTGTAGGATGGTTATTTTTTATGGTGTTACTTCTACTGATTCTGGAGAATAGGAGGTCTTTTGACCTTCTGGTATCTTCTGAAAATTCTTTTGTTATTGTTATACAGATCTCTCATATATTTAGTTAGATTTACTCAAATATATTTCTTTTTTTGAGAACAATGATAAGTTGCTTCTCTTAAGACTTCCTTAATGTAATTTGCCGGGAAATGGATGTCTTTAGAAACAATTATATTAAGTGAAGTATCCCAGACCCAGAAAATTAAGCACCGTATGTACTCCCTAATAGGGGGCTCCTAGTACCAAACCCACCCAGCCCACCTAGAGACACTCAAAGATAAATCTCTGTAATACCTACAGTAATTGCAAGGATTATGAACAGGAGGGATGGGGTAGGAGGGCCACACCAGAAACAAGGAGAGAGGGAACATGTTACATCAGAGAAAATAGGCCTCCATCAAGGACTGCAAGAGGTGACATCCAATACCTATCAGGATGGAGTGAAGGGCATTGCAGGAGCAGCAAAACCTCAAAAGAAAATCAACAAACCATAATCCAGGACTTCAGAGACTCTATATCAACCACCTAGAACTAGGCTAGCCTGATCTCTCCCCATCTTGAAGCTCAGGGACATTTGCGGAAGAGGGGGCAGTAAGATTGTAAGAGCACAAGGATGGGAGGAGCAATGATACGCAAGATACTCCACACAAGTTAGGGCCGAAGCAATCATAATTGGACTTTGCATGCCCCACGCAATGTCCAACACACTATTGACCCCACAAAGTCTAGCATTTGCTAAAGGCACCAAGATCCTTGGAGGCAAGAGATTGACAGCTACATTAGTGTTCCTATGCTTAAGGGGAACACAGGAAAGGATTCAGGGAAATGCCACTGGGTCCTTGTAAGTCATGGGAGAGGAAAGCCCAGAGGAGAGACTGGCAGGCATACTAAAGGATTCTCCCGGGATTGTGGGGGGAAGCATTGGGGGATGGGAAGGGAGAGGAGAGGGGAGGGGGAGCAGGGGGATGGAGGGGAGGAGGAGGGAGGGAAGGAAACGGTGTACCTACTAAGTTTGTATGAGCGGAAATAATAATAAAAAATGTTTAAAAAAAGACTTCCTTAATATGTTCATCTTTGATGTATAAGAAAACTATACATTAATTTTTAACCTTCTACTCATCTGAATTAATTTAATAGTTCCAGAGTTTCCTGGTGGAACTTTCAGGATCTCTGAAATATAGATTTATGTCATCCAAAAATAAGGATTCTTGTCACTCCTTCCTTTTTGTATTTGCATCCATTTAATCTTCTTCTCTTGTCTTGTGACTCTAGCTAAGACTTCTACAATTTAAAACAGGAGTAGTCAGCCTTGTATAGTTCCTGATGCATGCTTCAAGTTTATCACCCTTTATGATAATCCTTCCTGTAGGTTTGCTGTATATGGCATTTATTATGTTGATATATGTTCCTTGCATCCCTGTTGTCTCCAGGACTTTTACAGTAAAACAATGTTTAATTTTGCCAAAAGTTTTTTTCTGTGTCTATCAAGAGAATTGTCTGATTTTTGTCCTTGCATTTTCTCATGTGATGTATTGATGAATACTGATCCAACCTTGTGGATATGGGATAAATACGACCTGTTCATAATGAATGATCCTTTTGATATGTTTTTGAATCCAGTTTACTACAATTTTGTTGAGGATCTTTGCTCTGTGTTCAACAATGTTATAGGCCAACAGTTTTCTTTTTTATTGTATATTTACAATAAAAATATTGTATATTTTGAGACCTGGGTAACATTGGCTTAATAGAAAAAGTTTAGAAGTGGTCTTTACTTTGCTGTTTTCTGGAATAGTTTTTTCTCTTTTGGTTTTCATTAATTTGGCTAAAACTTTGCAAATCTCATTAGCTTTTTCAAAAAGCCACCTATTTATTTGGTATATTTTTAATCATATTCTTTGCTTCAATGTCTCTCTTCTGATTTGTCTTCTGATTTAGTAACCTCTGCATGGCTACTGCTTTTGTGATTAAATTTTTCTTATTTCCTCTAAAGCTTTAAGCTACATTGTTAACTTACTTACTTGTAATGCTTCTGTTTTTTGATGTATGTTTTGAGTGCTTTAAACTTTCCTCTTAGAACCATCTTCATTATAACCTAAAGATTTTGATATGTTGTGTTTTCTTTATCATTAAATTCTAGGAATTTTTGAATTCACCATTTTGACTTTTGTCTTGTCCCATTCCACATTCAGTAGCATGATGTTTAGTTTCCAATAGTTTGTGTACTTTCTGTTGTATGCCTTGTTATGGATGTCTAACTTAATTCCATAGTGATCAGACAAAGATTTATTTCAGTTTTCCTGTATATGCGGAGGTTTGCTTGTGGCCTATTATTGTGGTCTCTTTTGGAAAAGTCTGATGGACTGCTGAAACGAATGCATATTCCTTGTATTAGAATGGAAAGAGATTGGTGAGGTCCATTCGTTTTATGGTTTGGTTTAGTTCCACTGTATCTTTGCTCAGTTTTTGGCTTGTTGACCTATCTATTGGTGAGAGTGGGGTGCTGAAATTCCCTACTATTATTGTGTTTGTATTGATTTGCTGGTTTAAAGTTGTAGTGATTGTATAATGAATATGATCGAGTCTATGTTAGATGCATATATATTTTGAACTGTGAAGTTTCCTTGATGGATTTTTCCTTTGAGTAGTATACAGTGTTTTTTCATGTCTCTTGTGATTTGTTTTGGTTTGAAGTCTATTTTGTCAGGGTATTAGAACTTCTGTTCCTGCTTGTTTCCTTATTCCATTATCATGGATTCCTTTGACCAGCCTTTTGCCCAGAGATAGTACCCGTCTTTCATCATTATGTGTGTTTCTTGAATATGGCAAATTGATGCTTTGTGGTTTTTGAATTAATGCTTGTAGCTTGTGTCTCTTCATTGTGGAGTTAAGTTCATTGACATTTAAGGTTGTAATTGTAGAATATTTGCTGATATCTGTCATTTTGGGTTTTATTGTTCTTATAAGTTTATTTCTTTGTCTAACAGTAGTGCTGGTGTTATTTTTCACTCCTATCCTTTTGGCTATTTTTCTTTTCTTCAGAATTGAATTTTTTTCTAGTTATCTTCTTCAGTCCTGGTTTGGTGTTCATATAGGCTGTAACAGTTACTCTTAGCTATTGCTGTGAGAGAACACTCAAAGTTAATCAACTTAAGGGAGAAAGGGAGGTTTATTCAGCTTATGGTTCCAGAGGGAAGGACAGTCTCTCAAAGCAGAGATGGCATGGCTGGCTAGCCAAAGCTGGAGGAGGCTAAGTCACCACAGACATCTTGGAAGCTGAGAGCTGCAGACTGCTTGCTGCAAAGGCAGACTTCTCCTGGAGGTAGGGTGGGACTAATCCACCTCAAGGCCTACCCCTGGTGACTGCCTTCCTCCAGCAAGGCTCCACCTTTCAAGGTACCATGGCCTTGCCAAACACATGAGACTGTGGGGGACACATTTCAAACCATTACATAGGCGTTCAATTTCTCTTTATCATGGAAACTCTTTTTTTTTTTTTTTTACTTTCAATCATAGCTAATAGTTTTGATATGGATATAGCAGTTTGGGTTGGCATTTGTGATCATCCATAGCTTGAAGTATATCTCTCCAAGCTTTCCTGGCTTTTATTGTTTCCACTGAAAAATCAGCTGTTGTTCTAACAGGCTTACCTCAAATGTGACTTAATTTTTTTTCTCTTAAGACTAACAAAACATTCTCTTTCTCTTGTATCTGCAGCATTTTACTACTATTTGCCACAAGAAGTTTCATTTTGGAGATCTTAATGGAGCTTAATAGAACTTAAATGGAGTTCTCTTAACTTAGGTATGGAAATTTTTCATTTATGATGTTATGAAAAATCTCTTCCTCTATTTTTCAGGGGTTTCTTATTCTGGGGTTTTATGTGTGTCCATGTTTGGTTTCTTTGAGTATTTCCATAGTTCTTAAATATGTCTTTAATATGTTGTTTTAACTTTTTCCACTTTCTTTCATTGAGCAGGTTTGTTGTGCAATCTTTTTTTTTCCTCCCACGTTTTGTGTTTTTACCAATCATATAAGCTCAATAGCTACTCCCATCCTCTCCTTCCTTCCTCCCCTCCCCATTCCTCCCTTGCACTTTTCCCCCTTTTCCCCTACCTTTCACCCCATTCCCTCCCTTCATTTTGTCCAGTGCCACCCCCTTCCTCCCTCCCATCCCGTGGAGCATATTTTTGCATGAATGCCAAATCTCCCTCTGAGTCCTCCACCCAAGTGAGGGGTAAGGACTCAGTGGCATAACCAGAAGCCCTTTTTTTTGGGCTTCTTATTAGTATGGGAACTCTATTATTCACTGTTATGTAGGTATTTTGAATTTTTATTCATGTAACTAATTTTGATACAAGAACCTTAATACAATTAATGCAAGTATATGTTTTTTAGAATCTACCCCTAGTGACTAATACTATGTCTAAGTTGTATAGGGTTTGTCTATGTTGCATTAGGATTTTCATTTGATCTGAAGTACTTTAAAAAGTAGAACAAAAAAACCCTAAGATATTATGGAATTGAAAATTCCTATAAAATCTGATTTTACCAAGTGATAGTTGTGTTATCAGAATTCCTGCCATGTACATTCCAGTCCATTCCTATAAAAGCATTAGTCCACTGACCAGGGAAGTCCCCAAACTGGCACACATCAACATAAATATAATAATTGGTAATATGAAGGTAATGTTGTGGGTATGCATTTGTACTTTCCTTAATATTGAAGGATCTGAATTCCTTTTTTCAATTGACCTCTCATGTTTTTACTCTACTATCATGCCAAGTATGACAATTTTAGTAATATTTTATATTCTGTACATTGCATTTTATCACGTTTAAAATTAAAATGAAATAATTTAAAAATCATATTCCTATTTCTTATAGTTGGATCATGACAGAAGTCTCACCAGACAATAAAAATAAAATAATGAATAACACATTCACTGTGTGCTGAGTCTTCCCACATCAATTAGATAGTATGTTATAAGCTTGTGAAGAGGCTTGCCTTCACTAAATAACTCTATATAGGTGTGCCCAATAGCTCAGTTCTCAACTATTAAGTTGACACCTAAAACTAACTGCTACATTTCACCTATTGTCAACCTCACAAACATTCCTTTATCTATAACCATCCGACTCTTGTCTCAATAAGTGTTTTTCTGATAGTATAAGATATATTCAGTCAAATTTTAAAAATTTAATTTCCCAACAAGAAAGTCCTCATAGTATAGCTTTAAAATGTTTGTTATCATTAATAGTTCAGTTCCAACATTTTAAAGTCTAAAATTTATTATTTTCAAGCTCACTTAGAATAAAAAAAGTTAAATAATTGCACCATATAATGAAGCAGAAATAAAAGCTCAGATATTAAGATGAAAGTAACAAGACATAGTAAGCAACTGTCAAATCAAACTTAAAAATAAACAAAATGCAACAAGGGAAGCACTACATTCTGTTGTGGCTCAGTGCTCATCATCTGACTCTTGTCATGTCCAAAAGGTTGCAAAATTCTGAACTGTATGCTTTGCTGACAGCATACACAACTTCTCTAGACACACCCCAAATCACACATGCAACTTTCCTCAATCCTGTGTCATGATTCAGTCTTCTCCAACAATTTGTGGTTTCCATTCCAGTCTGAGACCTCATTTCCAATGGTCTTGCAGAGACCTTCAATCTTGTATCAAAAGAAGGCACACATGGGAAAAGCTACCAAATTATGCCACCAGTTCAAAATATACTCTATTCCAATTACATCACAGATTTATCATCTGCCATGTGCTAATGCTGTGAAAGCAATTTTTCTAGCCATTCATTACTTCAAGCCTATTCAAGCTCAGGATTTCTTCTACTTACTTAGTCTGAATTTTCAAAAAGTAGAGGCTCAATGGAATCAGGGGATCTACATTCAGGACATCTATCCCATTGTTCTAGTGCAAAGCACTTGATTTTTCTTTAAATATGTTAATTTCTTCAATAGTTACATTTTCTCACCTGAAACTTCAAGACTGCCAAATAACTTTATTCTATCAGATAATCCATTTAATATCTTTAAATTCAGCTTCATCAGAGTCCTTATTTCTCTGCTACATATCAGAAGCCAGACTTGTACATCTCTTCCATCAGTTACTATCCTACAAAGACTCACCATACTCTGCATTAAATATTTCAAAGAGTTTTACATTCTTCCAATGAAATAGTTCAAAAAGCAGAAAAGAACACTTATAGGGATGAGAGATGGATGGTTATAGATAAAAGAATGTTTGTCAGATTGACAATATGTGAAGTTCAGCAGTTAGTTTCAGGTGTCGACTTGATAGTTGAGAACTGAGATTTCGGGCATACCTGTAAAGAGTTAGTTAATGAAGGCAAGCCCCTTCAAAAACCTGTAACATACTATTTAATTTGTGTGTGAAGATCCAGCTCATAAGGAATGGGAGAATTCCCTAGTAAGGTGAAAAGGTGAATAACATAGAGAATGAGTCAGTTGGCATTCAGAAGACTGACAAATTAGAAAGTATGCTTCCTTCTCTGCTCTTCCTGTGGATATGGCATGGCTAGTTCTCTCAACTTTTGATATAGGTGGGTGTCCTGTCTTGAGAATAAACTGTAGTTTGTAATCATACACTGAAATTTAAAAAGAAACCTTGTTCTCTTAAATTGCTTATAAAAAAGTTTACTTTCTTTTAGAAAATGGATGCTATTTCCTTAGAGGCATCACAATTTGAACCTACCATGTTTTCATATAAGAATAGATGAATATCTATTTGCATGTCTTTGGTCAAATTAAAATTTATCACTGTCATTTTTATTAGCTTGTGTCTATAAATTAATTCAAAGATAAATTATGTATTTAAAGTGATTATTCTTCCCATACAGTACTATGCAAAAAGGAATCTACAGGAGGTTTTACTTTTGACTGCTCATGACTTATCTGCAACTCATCTGGATTGTTTTTACTTGAAAATCATCTATGGCATCATACCATAATTGCATTTATCAACATCATTGCTTACATCCTGACCATTATGGTAAGAATTCAAAAAAGGCTGACTTTCCACCATCATGTTGCAAGTCAGAGAACAATATCCTATTCAGAAAGCCCAAACATTATGCAGTACCACCCAATTGGATGTTTTCAATACAGAAAGATATGCCCAGAATGTTCGAAGTAGGAATGTCTGTTCCATCTAGTCTGTACAAATCTCTGACTGATTCTAAAAAGGGTTTGCTTCGTTCAATCATGAAAGAATGTGGAAAGATTCAAATTTGTTTTCCAAGAAGCAAGACAGGCCTTACAATAGTTGTTATTAGGGGACCAATTGATAATGTTGACAAAGCCAAAGAAAAGCTTCAACAACTTGCAGAAGAAGAAAAAACTAAAAATTACACTGCATGCTTCCCTATCAAGTCACAGTATCACAAATTTCTCATGAACAAAAATGGGAAGCTTCAAAAAATCTGTGAAAAGTCAGGGGCACGTGTCATTTTTCCTTCCGCCAAAAGTAAAGATCAAGAATCGATAACAATCATAGGGATAGAAGATGCTGTTAAAGAAGTGCAAAAAGAACTGGAGGCATTCCTGAAAGACTTGGGAAATGAAATAGAAGACAGTTTACTGATAAATCGTAAGTTCCACCATTATTTTGTCATGAGAAGGGATCAACTGTTAAGAGAAATGTCTGACATATATTGTGGTGTGATTATTAACTTTTCATATGAAGGAAAAGAAAGCATCAGGGTAACAATGAAAGGAGAAAAACCTTTTGTTGTAGCAGCAAAGAGACATATTCAAGAGATTTTTGAACCTTTGGGCTCCCACATTACAACACAATATGTTATTCCCCAACAATACCATCCTTTCATTTTGGGACCAATGTGCTCCAGAATCCAACAAATTGCTAGAGATTATAAAGTTCAAATCAAATTCCCAGACAGAGAGAGGTCAACTATGAGTCTGAATCTAGCACTTCAAGAGACTAGCAAAGAAAAACGGGGAAAAGTCAATACAAATCACACGTATAGTGCTCCAAGAAAATCTAAGAGCATTTTTATCTCAGGGCAAGTGGAAAATTGCAAAGCAGCTATGGAAGCTCTCGAGTCTCTGATTCCTATCACTGCTGAAGTCCATGTACCCATTCACTTACATTCTTACATCATTGGATACAAAGGAAGTGGAATAAAGAAGCTAATAAATGAATTTGAAGTCCACATCCAGGCACCACAACCTGGAGAAAATTCTGATGTTATATCAATTATGGGCCTTCCTGCAAATGTGGAACAAGCCAAAATTAGATTACAGAAACAAGTAAATGCTTTACAAACAAAAATTGAAGATCGGGAATTAAAAAATTTTAAGCTAACCTTTGCTGTAGATCCCAAATTTCGTTCCAAGATCTTTGGTCACAAGGGCTTACTTATAGCTCAGATTTGCAAAGAATATGATGTTACTATCCATTTTCCAAAGAGAGGAAGCAGTGATATACAAGATCAAATCATCATTACGGGATATAAAGACAACACACAAGCTGCTCGAGATGCAATGATGAAAATGTTGCATAGAATTGATAAGAAAATTTCTAAGGAAATCACATTAAATAATGAGGTCCGTGCCAACATTATTGGCCTTAGTGGAAAAGCAATCCATAAAATCATGGAGCAATTTCAAGTAGACATTCGTTTACCTCCAAAAGGATCCTTGAATCCAAACATTACTGTATGCGGACTCTCTGACAATGTACAAGAAGCAATTGACCATATCTTGAAACTTGAGAAGCATTACCTGTCAACTGCTATGAGGTATGAATCTCAGCTGGAGCATTTCAAGAATGCCTGTCTTTGGAATATAACCTTAAGAACATCTACTAAGAGTCCTGTGAGAAAAGATATTCCTCGTATTGAAAAGGACCCCAGAAGTATCCCAGCGGTGAATAATTCTGGAGATGTTGCCAAGTTGAAACCTCAGAAATCTCAAAAGACTCATCCTTGGAGACCATAATAACAGAAATCAAATTAAATAAACAAATTTGTTCCAAGTTGCTTCCCTGAAAGTTAGAGAAATCATTCTTTTTATTTATTTATTTATCTATCTATTTATTTATTTCTTCCACTCATACAAAGTTGATAAGCACTCCATTCCCTTTCCTCCCTCCACTCCTCTCTAGATCCCCTTGCTCCCTCCCTTCCTTTTCCCTTTCCTTTCCTCCCTCCCTCCCTTTCTTCCAGTGCTCCCTCCCCTCCATTCCTAGAGCATCCTTTAGTGTGCATGTCAAACTTCCCTCTGGGTCCTCTTCTCGGATGAGGTGTAAGGACTCAGAGGCGTTGCCTAGAGCTCTTTTTTGTGTTCCCACTTTAGTATGGGAACACTTATGTGGCTGTTAATCCTTTGCCTCTAAGAATCCTAGTGACCAGTGTCATGCTAGACTTTTGGGTTCAATGATATGTTTGTTAATGTGCAGGTCATGCAAAGTTCCTATTATGATTACTTCAGACCTAACTGTATGGAGTATCTTGCATATCATTGCTCCTCCCCATCTTTAGGCTCCTACAATCTCACTGGCACCCTCTCCGCAAAATTCCCTGAGCTTTAGGCATGGAGAGAATTAGACTTCCTGGTTCCAGGTGGTTGAGTGTAGGTCTCTGATAATTGCATAATGCTTTTGTTGATTTTTTTTTTTTCAGTTTTGCTGCTCCTGCACCGCCCTTGGCTTCACCTGATGGTATTGGATAACACCCCTGGCCAAGATAAAATGCTGTTAAAATTCTCTTATAAGAGTAATTCAAAGGTAGAGGAAAAGAGTAGGAGACCACTGTGGGGGGGGTCAGGTTCCCATTTGCAGGATGGTTACCTTCTATCTGCCATGCTCTATGCCCTCCTTTCTGGTGAGATTATACCTCATCACACACAAGTGACTAGCAAGAAGAGTCGGCGAGCCCAACCAGATGTCTCACTACTTACTTTCAATCCTTGAAAAAAAAAGTTTATGCTGTGTGAGAAATCCCATGAAATGGCCCCGAGCAAGATTTAGAATTAAATTGGTACATATTACATGTCCACGATACCAAACACTCCCTTTTCTCTGTATATATTTGGAAGGTGTATACATGATCCAATCATAGACACATTGAGTATCTCTTGACTATAATGTATGGTTTGATCCTCCCAAATATATACAGAGAAAAGAGAGTGTTTGTATTGTGGACATGTAATATGTACCAATTTAATTCTAAATTCTGCTCTGGGCCATTTCATGGGATTTCTCACACAGCATAAATTTTTTTCATTGCTTTAAGTTTGCTCCACTTAAATAATACACACACTCTTTAAAATATTTTATTGGTTAATAGGAGCAAGAAGGAGCAAGAAAAGAAAGGGAAGGTGGAAGGAAAGGATAAATATGGAGAGACAGACAGAATGAGAGAGATAGAAAGAGAGAGCAATATTTGCCATGATTCATATCTGGAAGTTGAAGGACAACTTTCTGAACTGTTTTCTATCCTTCCTTCTCATCCCACTATGTGGGCTCCAGGGATCAATTTCAGGTTGTCAGGTGTGCTGTGTCACCTTTCAGGCTCTGACACAAAATGTTCAATTCAACATGTTGTTATTCACATTCATTATGAGTGTCGATAATTGTGCAAGGTGATTTATTATAAAATGGGGAATTTGTCACTGGCCACATCATGGAAGAGGATGTTACTTAAAATCTTAGGAAAACCTTTGTTCATATTTTTTCATTGTTTCAGAAGACTATGTGTGATAGTTACAGAATGTTACATTAAAGAAAACACTGACCAGGATTACCAAACCTTTACACTAGGTGACAATGAATTGGGAAATCTACCTTGTAGGAATAGATGTTGATGGGAAGACTAACTAGATAAAGTCCCTTAATGCCAGCAACCTGAAAGTTATGATTAGCAAATGAAGCATTACGTAGTAACACTAATCTTCCTCTAATTCTCTTTCTTTTGACAGTAAAACGCTCACTATGTTCACATCCTAATACAGATAGATTTGGACTCAGAGTTCATTACCTTTTCAGAGTATTATTTTTAACTTCATAGGTATACTGCATATGTGTAACACTCGTTTAATTTGCTTATCTATGCTTCTTTTCTGGTTCTAAGACACATGGTTAGTAAAACAGACTTTTCTCTGATGTCTTATATACAGTAAAGGTGTGGGTGGTGTGTGTGTGTGTGTGTGTGGTGTTGTGTGTGTGTTTAGGCTTGACACGCACAGTCCCCCCCCATGACTACCTGTTGCATGTCTACAGAGGTGGCAGTCTGGCTGTGCATGTCTTGTTGAGCATATCAAGTCTGCTAGGTTCTGGCGTTCATGTAGCTCTCTAAGTCTTATTTGATGGATTACCTAGGTCTTACTCAAGCTTCGTCTGCAAACTAGTTCATCGTTTTTCTGCTAAATGGCGGATAGTACTCTCCGGTGGAACTGATAAGCTTGCAATAAATTGCCCTTTCCCTTCACGTGCTTGAGTTTGAGTATTTCTCAAAGCAACAGACGCAGCAGATAACCTATGATGATAGTACGGATATGTCTTCTGGCTTTTACATGAGTTCAGCTACCTCTTCTACATTGTTTCTGAGCTTTAGAGGGGTTCATATAAGTGGTTTGTTTGTAGTTCAGTCTTCCACTATAATTTATTGCAGTATGTTCTGCACATTGAGTGTCTGATTTCAGCACAATTCATGCAAAGAAAGGTATCTATAATAAGAAGACGTACTTTGTCCTGTGAGTGTAAACATAGATACTTATGAGGCAGATTTGTTTCTTCCTTGGTTAAAAAACATGACGTGTCCCCTAATTTGGCACTTATGGTATCTCATGGGCATTATTAAAAATAGACCCACACATAATGATTTATCTATGGTGGGGTATTAATTTGTTTTATGACTGTTAATCTTCTTTTTATCTTATCGTCCGAGAGCGAGCACTTTTTGAGTATGATGTCGTAAACCCGATATGATATAGACTGTTATACCAGGGGTCATTAATGTGCCGTCAGATACCACTCATATCCATGAACTGTAGGGTCAAAGGAACACATACTTGGGTCACCAAGTGCTACCCGTCTCGCTTCTTCAGTAAAGCCCTCTTTGCCTGTCCCTGGGCCGTGTTTGAGGGTGGTCTGCTCCTGGACTCCTAGATTGTCAATATTGTGAACTGGCGAGTTTGATCCTCTGAGCGGCTTTGTCTTACCCTCATAACCCAC